>VXAA01005663.1:243386-283153 GCA_013399115.1 Anseranas semipalmata
AGCCCGGGCGGGGGCCGGGCAGCGAGCCCCGCTCAGCAGGGCGCCGCAGGGCCTCGGTCAGGCCTGGCCCAGCGCGGGGACCCCGCGGCCCCGCCCGGCACCGGGCTCGGGTCCCCCAAACGCAGGCGTGAGCGCTGCGAAGAGGCTGGGATGGGGGAACAACGTTCTCCAGAGGGAAAGCGTTTCAAAGGACGTCATGAAATGGGAATGTGCCGGCCGCCAAGCCCCAGCGCTGCCTGTGCAGCACAGCAGGCATCGCTCACCCTGCCACGGACGGGACTTCGGGGCTCCTCTCTGCCCCCCGGCCCCGCTAAGAGCACAGCTCATGCAGACCTCACCACAGACTTTTCCTTGAGATTGTGCATCAGAGCAGCGGGGGGGCTGATGAAGTGCTCGTTTTTTTACATCAGTCTTATAAATTGCTCTCCCCATTAATTGTTTCCATGGAAACAATGCATTTGGCTTGTAGGGGGATCCTGAAAAATTTTTAATGGGATTCTTAAAAATGTGCAAAAGGCGGTGGGGGGCAGGGTCGGTGCTCCCAAACACCCTCAGAAAAGATCCAGCCCAACTTCAGACAAAACGGGCAATTAATCGCCTGTGTCGAAATGTTGCCAGGCTGAATCCAGATTAAATCGAGGACCTGAAAACATTATTCAAATGACCAGGGGAAAAAAATGAAACAAAAGGGCAAGTACAGATTACGTGACAGCACAGACGAGAATTTTCAAACACCTCCTAGCAAAACACAGTCATGAGACCATGACCAAATAACAATTCTTTAATGTCACAGCCTTAACTAATAATTTAAGCATGAGCAGTCCTTGATAACCCATCAGATCCCCCACCAAACACCGCGCTCCTTGCGAAATCTCCGCACGCTGCTCTGACAGGGACAGCGGTAGCTACACCTGCGCACCAGCGCAGCTGCGCACACGCACGCCCGCTCGCGCCGTCTTCCCTCTCCCCACTCCGCAAGTGCCTGGGAGGATTTTTCTCTTTTTTTTTTTTTCCCAGCAGGGAAAGTATTTGTATTACAGGGTATGAAACTAGTCCAACATGCAAGCATATTTAATTTGGAAAATGTGTGGCTAAATGCCACTTGTTATGGGATTAGTTAACAGCTGCAAGTCTGCTACTGTGGAAAGAATTTTTTCCAGGAAAAAAAAAAAAAAAAAAAAGAGGAAAGAAAGAAAGAAAAGGATTTAACTGAGAATTGATATGTGTCGTCTCCCAACTTTCCCTGCACATTTTCAAGTTACATCCAGTTTCTCAGCTCTCTGCGGGGTTGTCCTCACTTAACTGTCAGCTGAAGCTATCTACACTTAAATTAACTCCTCTCGAGTCAGTCTGCTCGGAGCGGGAGCCGTCAGCACCAGCAAGCAACACCCGAGCGCCAGGCGCGCGGCAGAGCCCGGCTCGGCCCCAGGCGCTGCTGGCAGCGTGGCCTCGCGCCCCACGCCGCTGGGCCGGCCGCTCGGGCTGGGAGCCCTGACTGCGGCCGAAGATCTGCCCGAGCGTCGGGTTACAGGCGACTCTCAAGTTATACCTCAAGCTAATAATGCAGTGAAGACAGGCTCTAAATTACTTGTTAAAAATACCGTGCTCGTCCTGAGTGTCCTATGGTGTCCTCCAACGGTAAGTGCTATTAATGAAGGAGAATTTCACTGTTAACAAATCAGGCAGATAAGGCAAACCCACAAGTGGCTCCTATCGCTTCTGTCTGTATGGCCACGACCTTCCTACGTGACCGCTGACACACGTTCATGAGGATGCCAAGCAGCAGGTTTCCAGACCACAGCATGCCCCCCTCCCCGTCCCAAAGCGTTTCTCATCGGCATCATGTTGCGGGGCTCTCTCCTGCCCCAGAGCAGCTCATCTCCTCCAGGGGGACAGACCCGAGCCTGAGCACTTCGCGGCCTCAGCTCCCGCGCTGGGGCTGAAGGCCAGGTGCTCGGCCGGGGCGCGATGCAGGGAGCAGCTCTGGGTGAGCTGTCCCCAGGGCCACCTCCTGGAGGAGCCGCTGCAGGTCCCCGCCAGGCGAGGCGAGAGGAGGGGAGCGGCTGGGGGAAGGAACGGGCTCTCCCCAGCCCAGCAGGGAAGCCCCAGGAATTTGGCTTCTTGTCCCAGACTTGTTCTAGTCCCCTTGCTGCTGCTGCTCAGCCTAAAGCAAAACAAGCTCCTGTGGCATCACTGCACAAGTGGCAACAAAAGAGAAAAGTCCCCCTTGGCCACCCCATGCGTCCGCCCAGCTCAGCTCGTGGTGCTCGGTGTCCTTTGGAGGTGGGAGCCTGCCCTTCAGCAGCCATCCTGACGCTACGGTCATCTGGGGGAAAACAGTTCCGTGGCTAACACGTACGAGAGGGGGCAAGGCAGCGCTGCGCCTGTCCCGGCCAGGCCCCCCAGAAGTGGTGCTGGTCATAGTGCAGCTGGGAATTCTGTCTTAACGCTGTGCTTACTCCCGTAACGTGTATGATGGGAATGAGACAGAGACAGTCATATGATACGGCAGAAAAATTTCTCTTCGGCTGTTTCTTTTGGATACCATACGCCGAGTGCTTTTATGTCATACACGCAAATATGATCACGCTGTGCTGACAGACACCCCGCAATTATGTGGACAAAGACGGATGCTACGTGGCATTTTTCTGCTGGAAACGATCCCCTGAAATGTGGGGGCTGGGGGATAACTGGGGGCAAGTTTCTTAAGATCACATCTCTGCCACACTCGTGCCAGTTCCCTGACCCTGGCTGAGTCGTGCACGTCAGCAGCCCACCGCCCAGACCTCCTCCGAGCAGAAGGGCCCTCCTCTTTCCCGAAGAGCCGGGGAACGACCAAGCTGGTGTCCCCGACAGGCCTGCCTGGACCTACACCTTGTCCTGCGGTGGCTGCAGGGGACAGCGGTGGGGAGGGGATGGGAGCGGGGCGATGGCTCGGGGCTGCCTCGTTCCTGCACCTTGTGCCTCCGCGCCTGGCTGGACGTTGACTGCTCGTACGTGACGGAGGGATTGCGCTCACGCCAGATACCAGCAGAGAGGCTGGAAAAAACCTCACGCGCTGATCTTTAAGTGGCGCCAGGGACAAAACGTGCGCGTGCAGCTTTTAAGTGCATCCCCATCTACCTCGCCGTTATTAGCCGCAGAACAGCATGAGAGCCGCGGGTAGCTTACAGGACCGCGTCCGCCCAAGTTTGCCATTTCATCGGTGAACAAACGTAACTGCACCCCCGAATAAACCTGCAGCGCGTTGCTACTCGTCTGGGAGCTGAGGCTCCGAGCGCGTCCCCACCGCGAGCGCTCGCACACCCGCGCATCCCAGCTGACGGGCACGGAGAGCCGCGGCCCTGACATCCCGGCTTCACGCGCGTTAGCAGTTCCACTGGGACCGCGCATTTCAGGTGCTAAAAGTGGAAAGTAACGTGCAGAAGCAAGCTGTAATTTCCTTAATTTTGTCTTAAAAGGGCCCAGACTGGCTGTGCTCTATTTTTCAGAATGATACAGCAAAATATTCCCTTTCCAGTATTCGCTTTTAAAGTTGACCAAACAAAAGCCATTGTGTCCAAAGTTCGTGCTTTGGACCATCAGTTTCTCCAGGGAGGTGCGGTGAAGCTCTTTTGCATTTGTCCACATTTAAAATCAGGGCCACTTTAAGGGGAACGAGTGAGAAGTATGTTCTATCGTTTCAGAAATGAAAGGCATTTACCCTCAAGACAATAAAACAGATCTTTTAAACCTCTCTGATGCAAGAGAGGAAACGCAAAGCTTACAAAAGTAAAGCTCCAGTCCTGCAAACACAGCCCTGATCTTCCTCATGTGTGCAGTTCACTGAAATCAATACGGTTGCTCACGAGTGAAGCCGCAGATGCAAACAAATGTTTCCGTGTCTGAATCTTATATTAATACTAAAGTTGCATTAAAGGAAAAAAAAACTTGACAGTAAATTCAAAAGTTTTTGCAGTTAAAAAATTATGTATAGTTGTGCTAGTATTTTTCATTAAATGACATAATTTATGCAGCATTTAAAACACCACCTGAGCTCACGCCCCTACGACGACGATCCAGCACCCCAGGCACCCCGCGCCCACCTCCGCCTCCAGGCGACCGCAGCCGCTGCTGTCAGCCCGTCTGCGGGTCTGAGCGCACAGGACTGAAACACTTCTTTTCTTCGGGGAGTACTGCGAAGGTCCTGCAAGAGCAACAAGTGTTATGCAGGAAGGACATACGCAGCAAAGATCAACAGGAATTACGAAGAGGTGACAGCGATCTCTTCCCCCAGACCTTCAGAGCCTCATCTTTCCTCCCACTTCACGAAGCCACGCAAAGTAAATTCCAGCTGCTAACCATATAAAATGAGAGCTGTTTGCTAGAGACCTGATAATGTTTAAAAATATATAGTCAAACATCTTGCTAAGTGAAGGCATGATAAAGCAAAGTCCATCTCTTACACTAACCTTCAAGGTAAAATTAATAATTAATTGGTAAAGCCAGGACATGGAATGATTGCTATCAATATTTTAATACTTTTACTGCTAATTTCATTCTCCCTCCATAATCTGCTTTCTGAAAAAGCAAGAGAGCTACGTGTGCATTTCCAACGAGCTCCCCTGCCTCAGCCGGGGTCAATGTTTGAAGCGAAACACGCTCTGAAGTGTGCTGCGAATGCCAGTTCTACACGAGGCACGGAACAGAACACCACAGGCACGCTTCCATTCGTTAGGTGCGCTCAGCGAGTGAGCCGTCCCCGTGCTCGCTGTGAAGCTGAGCCCGCTGCGGCCCCGTGCCACGCGTGCTGCTCGCCTCGCCCGCGGTGGCTTTGTCAAGTTCTGGCGAGCACGACTTGAGTGACAATTCTGTTAGCACAAATGGAAAAAAATACACAACTCAGCTCCCTTCCTTGCACAACCGTTTTTTAACAGGAGTAAAGAACCAAAGCCCTCAAGCCCTGGCAGTGAATAGTGCCTGTATTTGGCAACGTACGCGGGGTTTCTGCTTTCAGGTACGCGAGTGGTCGATGCTGCAGCTTGCCCAGCCAGGGCAGAGCGCAACAGGGGCTTGCTTTTCATGAATACCAAAATGCAGCCGTAAACTGCCGTGAGCCTTCAGAACATCCACTTCCCCGGGCAAGGGGACCCCCGGCACAGGGCAGAGCTGCCGGGAAGGCGTGTGGGTCGAACGCCCGCGGCCGCGGGGCCCGGAGCGGGCAAGGGGCAGGGAGGCGACCCCGCTGCTGGGGAGAGAAGCGTGTCCTCACCTGCTTTATTTACTCTTTATTAGTCTAATGAGGCTGTTTCCCGGGAGTTTAATTACCATAATAGAGACAATTCCTTTCTTAACCCTCTTTACAGCCTGGAACAGAAAGAGCCTGTGAAAGGGTAAAGCAGAAAACAAGAGCCGGCCGGCAGAGAAGTCGTGTTTGAATCTGTCGGCACAGAAAGGGACCAAACCTCGGCCACGTGGCCAGGAGCGGGGCAGCCGCGGCGTGGGGCTCCCGGCCCCCCCGTGCCCACCGCCCCGCGGGGCCGCTGCAGGGCCGTGGGGAGCACGTGATGAATGCCACAGAAACTGTGCGGGTTAGCAGCCCTTTGAAACCCTACCTCGTCATCATTTTCCATTTACAGTTTACTAATGAAATTAGATATGGTAAAGGGTTTCTTTCTTTCTTTCTTTCTTTTTTCCTGAAATCGACTGCGCGTTTTTTTAGAGTTAAATCAACATATTTTCCATTCCATATTCAGCAAGAAATCAGAAAATTAAACATTTTTTTTTTTCTGGTGCTGCTAAGAAGCATTTCCACGGTGTTGCCATTATGCATACAGCAATTTACTGTATTAGTTTTACATGTCCGCTGCTCTATACACACCAGACAAAACAGGTCACATTGAAACAGCTCTCGTTAGCTGCTTTAGCCCAGCAACACACAGCCGAAACGCGCACACACCAGGTCAGCGTTCCCTCCTCCCAAGAAAGCATACTTGTGCTCAATGGCAGCCAGTAATATCGTTCTGCTCCTTGCCACGTGAATAAAAAAAAAATAAACAAAAATCAGTCTTCAAAACATTAGTTCCTGGCGGATTTATGAAGCCAGGACTGGATCAGCCACCTCGTCCCCCGCGGGCGGGGAGCCCCAACCCCTTGGAGGGCTGCGGGAAGCGAGGCTCTGGGGCCGGACCCGGCGATCTGCAGCAGGGCTTTGCAGGAACAGAGGTGTTTAAAAGGTGAAGGCAAAGACACAGTGAGGATGAGAAGAACCAGATCTAAGAGGAGAAAATATACAGCCTAGGAAAAAAATAACACAGAGCTGGATTAACCCAACCAGAAGTCTCTCCTTGCCTGCTTCACTTGTTCTTACGTGATACGGACAACATGCTATGAAACCAATTTCTACAAATGGGAAAAGGCAGAATAAACTTGAGCCAGGGTGCAAGTTCCAAAGCCACACAACATCCTCGCTTGATTTTCCTCTAATCAAGCCTCAGCACCACCTCGATGAGCGGGTTTGGGTTTCCCTTGGCTCGGGCATGGTACCTGGGTGCTGCCCGCATCCTCAAGCCAGGAACGCGCCCTGGTGCCACGCAGGCACACAGCAGCTTGCCACTGGCCCCGGGAAGCGGCTCAAGCGGAGCCACCCGGGAGCGAGGGCACCGCGGGGCTGGGAAGGCACCAAGTGATGGGAAGGGGCAGCTCTCATGTCCTGGTGCCCCAGCTCGGCCTCGTCCTCCGCACAGCTAAGGCAGCGCTCCTGGTAAGTGCTTCGAGCGCAGGGGTTTCCACGCTGGGAACGCGCTGCAGGAGGCGGGGAAGGAGATGACGGCAGATAGCCACCCGGGGCCAACACGGCGTGATGCAACCAGCCATGGCCACTTCTCACTTTGTTTAGCATCACAGCACTGCTGTTTTCCTTCACCTTCTGCTTTGCAGCCTCCTGGACTGGCTCTGGCACACACACACCTCTCGGGGACGAGGGCGCGCAGTGCCCAGGCTCCTCACTGCGGGAGCGGCTGGGGAGCATTGCTTCGCCTTGAGACGGCGCCGACCGCTTGCACCCTTGCTGCTAGCACGCTACAGACCAGAGTGAGATCCCAGTTTATTCAGGAGCACACGCCTGAACTAAAGCAGTTAAACCTGCCTTAGCTTACCACCTGAACTAGGCCAGGAGGTGAAGTTCCCGCCCGTGCCGCATGCACTGTGCGCTGAGCGCTGCGGCCACAACGCGCTCGCTCCCTGCAAAGCTCCCCAAAGCCGACCCGCTGCCGGGAACTACGAACTCCACTGCAGCTAATGCTGTTTTAACAAATGGGACTTTCTGTAGTTACATGGCTGTTACCATAGCCAGAGACTGACACTGTAAAAATGAACGTGAAATGAAATAATTAAACACGTTTCCCCGGAGGCTGATTACGGAGTAACCGCGAGAGCGAAGGGACTCGTGAGCCTCTCGCTTCACGAAGCCACCACCATGTCTGCAGACGAATGCCCTCTGTTCCTGTGCTGCATTCTGAGGGTTAGGACTTTGCAGCAAGAAACTGCACTCTCGCTAGAATTCATGTACGGATATCCCCTTTGAATGCCTCCTGAACGGTTATTTTGAATAACGTCGTGTTTATTAGCAGAACAGAGGAAAGCCTGTAAAGCAGGAGAAGCTGGGTGCGGGAGCCCAGGCAGTGACGGATGAGAGGCGGGGGGGCCAGGTCGCCCGGCTGCAACACCAAAGGGGCGGCTGAGCCAGGCGGCGCACTTGAAGTTAGCTTAAACGCCGTAACACTTGTCTGAGTTTTTCCTTTTCCTTACATTTAAAGAAATTCTATTGCATAGCGCCGGCTTCAGTCACTATTTTCAGGTCTCTGATGATACCAAGGACTATAAAAAGACACTACCTGCTGGCATGCCACAGTTATTTGCCCCACATTTTAATCGTGGTACGACACGGTGCTATCCTTGGCACGAATGACGCCTTTTAAAGAGCAGGAGCAGAACACCTGCCTCCAACCACGCGCTGTTACGCATCCTCCCGCCAGCCCATGCCTACGCTAACGCATGGGGATTAAATTGCCAACTACGTGAAAGGGGCCGGGACCCTCGGGGTTGAAGCTGGCCGGGATCTGTAAGAGCGCTGCGGGGCCGGCCCTGCCCTTGCCCCCCCCGTGCTGCCAAGGGGAGGGGGCTGCGGGCGCTGCTGGGGTGCCCCGGGCCCGGGGGCCAAACGCGGGGCCGGCCCCGGGAGCTGCGGGGCGCCAGCACGCACACAGCGAGCAGGGGAACCCCCCGCCCGCTCCCCGCCGGGGNNNGGCTCAGCCACGCCTGCAGGCGCCTGGAGCCGAGTAACTGCGGGTCTGGGACTAACAGGTGTTTATTGATTTCCTCGTGCCTTTTGGGGGTGCTTTTCCCTTTTCTTTTCTTTCCAGCCGCAGAGCCGCGGCAGAGGGACATATGGAATCCATATGGAACACTTCAGAAAATGAAAGGCAGCAGAACCGCCGAGCAGGTGGGCAGGGCGGGGGGGGGTCTGACTCTCTCCCCAATAAATTTCACCTACTTTTCCCACATCGTCAATATTAGGAAGAAAGCAAAAGAAGTTTTAAAAGCCCGACCTCCCCTACCATCCCAACGTGGCTGTCGGCGTCGCCGCGACATCCACGCAGAGCAGAGAACGGGCTCGGGATTCCTGCTCGCCCTGCTGCTCGGTGGCAAGTCTCAAGGCGTGGCAGCTACAGCGTGGCCCGGCTAATCCTGTACCGCTAACGACCTCAAACTGAGGGGGAGACGCTCTTTGCTACCAGGTGGGCAAAGCAGTGGATCACAAGGATAAAACCAAGTCCAGAAAAACGCAACCAAACCACAGCGTAAAGCTGACCACAAGTACGCTCCTGCACGTCAAGCTTGCCCAAATTGTCTGCTAGGTAAAGAGCCTGGAAGTGGCCTCCTTACGCGGACATCCACCCACTTGTTTCCATGGGCACTTTGCCTGGGCGAAGAACCCAGGCCCTTGTCCCAGATTTCCATCCACGCCGACGTGCACGTACGGGCTCCGGCTGGCCCGACCTGGCTCCGGGAGCACCGCACGCGGCCGGGGCTGGGCAGACGGCGCTGCCGGAGCCCCCCGCCCCCTCGCCTCCCTTCCCGCAGCGACAACGCATCCATCTCCCCTTGGCCCAGCATTACCGCCTCAAACAGGGAGGGGGGAATACCATCGATCACTTTGTCCAATTTTAGAAAGAGGGCGAGGAGAAAAAATACAAAACCAAGAAGGGGAAAACAGACAAAGAGAGAGTAAATCAAACCACAAAGCGGCAAAGGAGGAAAAACAGGTGGAAGACGACAATTGTTTTCTGAACCCTGGCTAAGTGGAGAATTGAAACGAGGGAGGCACCGAGAGAGGATCAGGGGATGAAAGGAGAGTTGGTAAGAAACAGAAGGGATATATAAGTCTGAAAATGGCTAGAAAGAACAAGGGAGAGAGGAGACAAGAATGGAAACCTCTGATGTTGGCAGGAAATGTTGTGATTCTGAAGATGAAACAACTTGCAGGGAAAGAAATTGGGAAAAAATACCCCTGTGTATTTCATACGGTGAACTTGAGCAGCAAATGAACTGCAGAGGAGACAGCTGCCGGACGGTACTGTGCAGGAATGAAATGGCGCAGCGTCCTCTGAAGGAGAATTCATTGTTAGAAAATGACATCCTTTCATAATACCAATATTTTTCAAAGACCGCTGCAGCTGCAGCTGCAGATGTGGTTTAAAAACCCGAGCAGGAGGCCCATTCCCCTATGGCAAGACCATATATTCTATGGCCATAATATTATTGCCATAAAGGGAATAGCAGAGATAGGGCATGAGAGATACTTAAAACTTCCAAACTCATCTGAGACAAGTAATAAGGGACATACAAGGAGTTTAAGAAAAGAAACACGATGGCCTTCTTACTTATCTCTGAAATTATTACAGAACTGTTTATCAGATATATTTTCACTATCCCCTAGTATGCTGGGGGTTTAATTCCTTTGGACAGATGCCAGTGCATTAGGAAAAAATGCTGGAGAGAGGGAAGGAATACATTTGCTAGAAAAAACCTGCATTCCTTCCAACCTTTCTGCAGCTTCTTAAAAAAATACAAAAAGCCTCCTTCAAACTGCTCAGTGCCATACCAATTTCCTGCGTAGACCTGAATATTAGTATATGTTTTTCTGTGTCTCCTAAGTTTCCCAAGTTACCTAATGCACGCTCAGCATGAAGCATTTTTAAATGAGTTAGTCTTTATTGAATTATGATTTCCAGCAGTCACTAATAACAAAATTCAAATTGCTCCAGCAGACGAGGATTTTAAGAATGCTGAGAAGAAACTGAGATTTTAAGAGAATCTCGAAGAGCCACCCACTGCTTGTGTATAGTAACCATGAGCCTCTTGACGGAATACTTCAAATAGTTAATTAGATTTGGTAAAAAAGGAAAAAAAAAAGCAAAGAAAATCAGTCATTAAGAGTTACCACTCTGGGAGACACTTGATAAAGGATCGTTACTGGCGTACCTACGGCTTAGTCAAAAGTGAAGCTGAAAAAACATTTTTTTAAATAGTTCCAGGTTTTCCTCACACTGTCCCTGCAGTTGGCATGATGCAATTAGCAACACATCCAAAGGGGAAAAGGGAACTTTTATTCCATTAGGACTTCTTTTTTTTTTACCTCAGGAATTTCTTCAGGCTGCTAAAAAGGCATTTTTTGGGGCAAGGAATAATAGGGACACTTAGAGGCTATCGGTGGTTACCGTCCATGAGGCTGAGAACTGCAGATCACCTGCAAACCGAATTTGTTCTGTTTTGTTAACCATTTATTTTGTCTTTACTGGCTGTTCAAAGGGAAGCGCGATAATCCCACTGTTCCTCACTTGCTCAGCAGGGAGTTTAATCTAATAAAGCTATTACAGCAGAATGGATTAAAGCAACGTGAAGCATTAGTAATTTGAGGAGCAGTTAAAGAATGTTAACGCTGAGACACTGTGCGTATTCTCCTAAAAACATTATCACAGAGATGAAAGCAGAGCTTCTACTCAAAATGTCATTTTTCAGGCTCAGAATTTAATTCTGTCGGCCTCCTCCACCAGATGTTTAGAGCGCCGAGCAAGACGCTGCCCATTATTTTAGAACTGCTGAAACCAGAGGCCGATCGGAGCGGGCGTGCTTTAGCTTGGCCCAACTTTTGGTGAACCCTTCTGTTGTAACAACATCCTCTTTGGAAAGAGGTGTAGGTGAGCGAAGCCGCCTGGCAGGGTGTATCGGGCAGAGCCGCGGGCTGGGCCGTGCCCTCCCTCGTTCGCCCCCAGGCGAGGGCCCAGGACCGTCCCTGCCAAGCGGCCGGGCAGGGTCTCACCACAGGAATCACACCGGCAGCGGGAAGGATTTGGCTCCCGCGGCGCGTCCCAATCCCACACGCAGGCAAACAGTGGCGGCTTCAGCAAACTGCTGACCCGAGAGCGTCCCGCACCTGCGCCAAATCTGCCAACTGCAGCCCCAAATGGAAGCTGGGAACCGGGGAGGTACCGGGCAGGGAGGTCAGGGACTGCGGCACGGGCATGGGTGAGACAGAACAAAATAATGAAAGAGAAAGTAATGTACTGCATGCGGACCCTCAGTACGTTACGCACACGTTTCGCTGTACTCGGTTTTTAACATATTATTGATCTTACCGCGAAATCAAGTGTTTGGGGGCAGGACTGCAATTAAAACCCCAATTCCACTGCAGATTCCTGGGTTCTTTATGGGTACTATGTGAGGCGGGAACGTGCTCGGCCCCGTGCTTGGCGCCGTCAGCAAACAGCGCGCACACGACGCGGGACGCGCTGGGTTGTGCCTGCTCCGCGAGGGAGCTGCCGGGGCTGGCAGCGTGGCTCCGTGCCGGCCCGGTGCTTGCCCCAGGAACGCTTCCAAGCTCCCCAGAGGCAGGTGACCACAAAGCCGTAAGCCAACTGACGCGGTAAGCACATTTTGTTCTCTGCCAAGGAAAGGCACCGCTGCGTTCAGAGATCCTCAGCCCCTGTTCCGGAGCTGCTTTGGCTCATGCAGAAGAGGAAGCTTCCTGCGCTCACCTACAGGAACCAAAAGGGATAAGCAGTACACCAGAGGGACGGAGCCTTGCTGGGGGAAAATACCCAAACCTCACCGCGTTTCCAAACCCACCTGTAGGGTCACGGCCTGGAACCAGCTGACAAATTTACGTCTGAATTTGGAGCAAAAAGGTGAGCATTCAGAGCCAACCGTTTGGTCCTCCTTTACATCTAAACGCCGGCGAGGGCAAGTGCATCTCGGAGGGAAATCCTCGTGATCGCGGCTCCTTAACGGCGCTTACAAGGGCTTTGCAGCCCTGGGATTCAGGTGCCATCTGGTACCCAACTGTTGCCTAAAGGGCAAAGTTTAATTCAACTTGTATTGTATATGTTTATACACACTTATAAAAGCTAACACAGCATAATGTGCAGTAGCGCTTATGGAGGCAGGCGTACTGCTCGATGTCACCGACGCACCCCAGCAAACGTCCCTCGCACCGTCCGGTGGCAGGGAGGTGGCCGGGGCGACAGGGGGGCTGTGGTGGGAGCCACCCCCCAGCGCCTGCCCGCTGAGCCCCACCGCAGCATCTGCATCGGGAGCCTCCACCCACCAACCATCTTCCTTTGCTAAGATAAATGCTTTTCCAAACACGGGAAACGCTGTGACCCTCACTGACGTTCCACAAAGCACGTACCATGGTCTCCTGCAGAAAAATAATAGCTAGAGAAAATGGAAATTAACCCCAAAAAGCTGGGAAGCAAGAGGGTGACTGAACAAGAGAGCTCCCCGCCCAGCACCATGAGGAGACATCAGGCCCAGCAGATGCTGCGCAGAGCCGGCCACAAGGACCCGTCGCAGGAGCTGGCCGGGGCGGAGCACGCAGGCTGGGAAGCTGCGCAGCCACGGGCAGGGACGGGCACCTGCGCCCGGCCGCGACGCCAGGCCGGGAGCCAGGACAACGCTTCCACCCGCAGAGGTGGGAACAGGACACATGGACACGCGCACAGATGAGACCGGGTGACGCAGCCACCGCAGCGGCCCCAGAGCAGCGGGGCAGGACGGGGTCGGCGCATCAGCGGGAATCCCCTGCCCGAGTCGCTCGTACTGCACTGGCAAACCAGCATTGACCCAGAGGATTTGGAAATGCAGATGAGCACACTCAAAACTCCTCTTCTGATTTTCTTTACTAAATTTCCTATGGAAAAAAACTAGCTACATGGCAACATAAGAAAAGGCATTGGCAGCGGGATTTTTTCTAGGAAATTTGTGGGAAAACTTGAGAACTGAACTTGAAGCAAAGAAGTAGCTGGCAGCTTAACTATGGAAGAAAAAAAAAAAATCTATTGCCTGTCCATAATGCAAGTTCCTCCACTTAATTCGGTCACTGGTTAATTTGTTTCTTTGTTTAATATGATAGAAACCCCAGGGATCAAATCATTCATATTGAAATTATATTAATACTTTATTTTCGTCATTTCTGATTGCTCTGAGCAAGCATTATTGGATAGTTTGATCGTGGGATACAGAAAGTTACCATTTAATTAATATGAAAGGTGCCTAAATTTTGAATAGCATTGAAGAAAAAAGCCTTAGGACATGGCAGGAGACTCACATGTATTATTAACTCCTATTGCTTTCCAAGCTGCATTGGCTGTCAGCTTTCCGGTGCACTTCAAGATGTTCGATTTAATCTGTAAAGCCTTAAATTGTTCAGAACGTTATGGTCACAAATAGGCATTTCTCACCAGCCCGGCTGACACGACAGAGAAGCTGACGTGCATTGCAGAGGAACTCATGTACGGGGGGGCAGGGGGGTGCCAGAGGCCCTGCATGCTTTGGTGCAACATCGTCAACTGCTTGCAGCTGTTTGGGGCATGGCCTTGACTCCAGGCGCCAGTCATCAGTGCCAATTAAATAAGTTTATACTTTCACGGGATAACCTGGTTTATTGATAGTTTGAGAGTAACCATCAACCCTGTAGCTGCATGGTCACCTTTCACAAAAAGCCAACTCTTCGACAATAGCAGGGGTGGAATTTTTTTTTTCCCATTTCTTTTAAAAAGGTGAAAGTGGCAAAGCCCAGCTGCTCAACACAATTATCCCAGACCCACTGTAAAGGTGTGTTCTCCACATGTGATGATCTTCTATCACCAAGCACATAGCTATGCATTTCTTAACGTGGCCAGCTCATCAAGCAGCTGTGAGGTTGCAGGTCTGCTCAGGGAACCCTGGCCCTACCGAAGGCTCAGTCCCCACCGCGCTCCTCCCTCACGTCGCAGCCCTCTGCTGGATTTCCATAACCGTGGAATCACACCTCATTTTCCTCCGGCACGAGCCACTGGTCAGTACGTTTTGCCCATCTGCACCAGCGGGGTAAGCAGCAGCCACCCCTGGACGGGTACAGACAGCAGCAGGAGCATCAGCCGCTGCTCATCTGCACCAGGCTCTGCAGGTACGGCCGCAGGCAGTCAGCAAGCACGCAACAAGCACGTGGGCGGGCTGGGAATCCTATAGTGTCCACATAGATGGCCCGAGATCCACAGCTCATAATTAGCCAAAAGAAAATGACAGTAATGGAGTAAAAGTTGAATCGAGGGATGAAAAAGATAGAGCTGTTGGTTGGATTCCACACCAAGTTACAGATGCAGTGCTGGCTCACCTCTTGCTTCAAATGTCAGTACATGGCCTACGTTAAACTTTTTTTTTTTTTTTTTTAAAGAAAAATATGATGATAAAGCCGAAGCTGTAAGTACAACAGGTTTGCGATTTAGTGACAGTAAACGCAGCCCCTCCCAGGGAGCGGCCTGAAGCCCACCCTGCCCTCACCCACGCCCCAGCAGGACAGTAGGGTTTGAAGGTAATTAGCACGGGAGAGGATAGCAAGGAAAGCAAGCAAAGCAGGGAATTGGCAACATGCTTGGAAATGAAAATCAATGTTAATAAGTGGAAAGAAATGCATACTAGAGGCAAAAAATTAC
Source organism: Anseranas semipalmata (assembly GCA_013399115.1). Lineage (NCBI taxonomy): Eukaryota > Metazoa > Chordata > Aves > Anseriformes > Anseranatidae > Anseranas > Anseranas semipalmata. Next base: position 258,401 of record VXAA01005663.1, read on the forward strand.
AGCACTTATAGACTTTACAGTATTCTAAATCAACAGGGTCAAAACAAAAACATTTTCATAGAACATGCTGTTGGACTCTCCTACAGGAAGTTGCCGTGGGCACAAATGCAAAGAGATTAAAAACAATGAGTTTTCCTAATTAATTAAAATAAAAAAAATTTAAGTTCAGAAAGGATATTAACCCTCGTGCCCTAGGGTTTACGCCAATCTTTAACTACCAGAGAGCAAAAGACAACGTGTGTCTGGGGAAGGGGCTGTGCAGCACCGGTGCCCGCTGAGCTCCGGGCGTTCCCCAGAACACGCAGGAGCAGCCGGACGGGGCCGGGCACGTGCCCGAGCCGCAGCCCAGCCCCGGGGCCCTGCGGCACCAGCTCTGCACCCGTGCAGATCCACGCCTGTCTGTAGCTGCCGGAACGAGAGACCAAGGAGGATGCCATTGACCAGTGGGTACGAGGCAGATCTGAATGAAAGCTGGCACACGCAAGGCTTTGCCCTGTTGCCATTCTGCTCCCGGGGAAGCCACGTCCTCCTGCTGCGCACGTAGAGCAGGCAGGAGCTGGAGCCGCGTTTGGGACAGGACCACCCCAGCCCGGTGAGCCTGCCAGGCACGGCCCTCCCGCCCGGCACGGGTGGATGCTCCGGTGGCTTTGTGCATTTGTTGCTTTTGGCTGAAGCCTGCCCAGAGTCGGAGCCTGGCTGCTGGAGAGGCGTCCCCAGCAGCACGGTTAATTCATCTTAGCTGCTGGTGCTGCTGAGGCTCTCCATGGCTTATGAGCACCCAGCTCTGGCTTTGCAATGCGCCCATAGTTATGCGAACTGCCCGAGCTGTGCACGAGGGTGGTTCTTGAGGAGCTCTGTCCTTCTAGTCACACATCCTAAAGAGGTGTTATACACACAAGAAACGTGCGTTACGAAATTCAGTGAACGTTCCCAAGGCAAACTCGATTTTCTCCCCTCAAGAACAGGCCATGGCCACTGAACATATTTATAAGGCATTAGAGCTGCTTGTGCTAGCATCTGTAAAGAATGCTCATTTGTATATCTTTAGCATAACAATTTTAAACAAAAATTACTCAGACTCTATTGATACAGCCGAAGAGCAGGACCTGGGATGGGGAGCAGCCCAAGAAGTTTTCACAGGTTTCTCCCCATCATTTCGAGGTGAGCCCGATCCAGCAGGCTCCTGTCCCAGGGATCTGAGCTGTTCCAAGGCAGCTTTGTTCACTACCATCATCTGTACAAAAGCAGGGAGCTCCTTGCAGACACCACAAGGACACACCAGCCCCGCAGACGGCGGCACTCGAGGCACGGGCACAGCAGTCCCACTCACACCCGGCGCAGCAGAGCGGACACGTGCCCAGACGCCCCGTGAGCTCTGGGTGCTTGTACGCTTCACAGCGGCTTACAGCTACCTGCAGCTAGCTGACTGGTAAGCAGGCTCTAGTACTTGTGAGCCGCACTCACTGCCTGCATACAGACCACGCGTACAGGAAACATAGCAAAAGCTTGCTCGGTATGTCCAGCATGCAAAGGCAACATCTACTTTTTAACTGCTGGGGCTAGTTCAGCAAACGTGAAGGTTACGTGCTGCCCGCTGGCCACCAGGGTCTAGCTGACAAGCAGCACTCCCCATCTCAGCAGACACACCACACGGCACCTTGCAGAAACTTTTTAGGAAAACCCCTGGTGCTCCTGGCACTTCAGTGCACAGCGGACACCCACATCTGCTTTTTCCAGACCCTGCGGGCTTTGATCTGCACGTGGAAGGCGCTGGTGCGGCACGGTGGTAAACCCCTGGCCGAGCTGCCCGCTCCTCCTTTGGGCATGCTGGGGCAGTTTCTCCGGTGCCACAGGCCCAGTTTCCACTCGGCTGCGGGAAGCCGGTGCCTCCAGGCAGGCAGGGATTCCCACAAGGATCAGGCCCTCCGAGGAAGTCTTGGGAAGGCTGCAGCAGCCAGGCAGGGACAGCTGGCCCGGGCACGGCTCCTGCTTCAGGCAGCTGACGGCTCGGCTGCTTTCTGAAGCACGAGATCTTGCATCTCTCGGGCTGTTTGGCTAACATATCGGGGAGCATTTCCATTTTCCTCTCCACACCAACGCTCTCTTGTTTTGCTGGAATTTTTGGTGACAAAGCGCTTTGGGGCACTCCCTCAGCAAAAGGGAAGGCGAGAAAGCTGCCAGGACAGGTCCTCTCCTCCTGACCCTCCCAGCCCCTCCCCACCTCCAGCATCACACAGGGATCGGGCACGTGCTAGCTCCGCACTTACCGCCTGCTCGCTTAACTACCCCATTTCCAACCCCGTAACCCAGAAGAAAGCATCTCTCCGCTAGAATAAGCCTTAGGCTCCAAGCACGAGCTCCAGTGAGGTTTGCATGGCGGTGTCCCAGAAGAAATGGATCTTCATGACAGTGCACAAGGCCAACAGGCAAAGCCCCACAAGCAAGCAGGACCCACGGGGCTCCCGATGGCACCATCCCCACCACACCACAAGGGCAGCTCCCGGCACCGGTGCTTAACCCTTAGTGCAGGACCACGGGGAAGTACCCACATCATTTAAGACAGCTAGGCACTTAAAATAAATCTGCAAAGTATTTTACCCTAACCCTTTGCATTCTCTCCTACTCAGTCAGTGCCATCTTACGATCCTCCACCTGCCTTGATGTCATCTATGTAGTTCTACCTGCATTCATCATCTTTCGGGGCTTATAGGTATTACGCGTTTGGCACGTCCTCTCTGCAGCTTGAGCAAGTGCAAAACCAAACTGAAGAACCTGTTCAGACAGCCAACAGAAACTGATTCTATTTATAAACTTTATTTTTCTTTTGTTTTGTGATATATTCACAAACAGTAACATGATTAGCCTTCTTGTAGGTCTGGTATGAATGGTTCTTTTCATTAAGGTTGACATAATTAATGTTTTTAAATGCCTATCAAGGCTTTGAAAGTACAAAATGCTGCAGGCTATGAGGGGCAAAAAATAAGGATACAGTTAGAAACATATATTATAAATGGTTCCTTAAACCCTAGTGTGCTATCCTTTCATCATTCCTTTATGTCGAGGTTAGTAGGTTATTAACCTGTATCCCTGGGGAGATAGGATGCACATCAATTATATCAATTGAATAGACAAATGAAAATCAAATTAAAAATTTAACATGCACAACCATAATTACAATACAGTGCTTCTAACAGGAATTTTATCCAAGGAGTGAAATGCAGAAATGCTTTCTCAATCTTAACTGCAATCTACAGCACCAGGAAAAAGTATCCAGAGATTGGCGACCCAATGGAACAGAAGTCCACGCAGGAGGTCTTGGAGAAGTCTTCATTCCCAGTCCCCCAGCATTATTGTGACAAATCCGCCGTAATTAATCCACTAGTCTGGCAATTAGCCCTGCGAGGAGTGCTTTGAGAAGAGGGGTTTGTGTGCATTTCCTCCAGCCAGAGCCCAGCAGGAGCACGTCGCAGCCGGAGCCGCCCGCAGGCTCCAGGCCCTGCTGCCCAGCCACTGCCAGCGTTCCTGCCACCAAACCAAACGAAGTACTGTTCCCACTCATCATGCAATACTTTCAATGAGAATAGCTGCCCAGTTTGCACTGAGGTGGTACAAAGCCCTAAGTACGTGTCCTATCGGTATCTGCAACGCCCACGAAGGAGAGCAGCACCCTCTTAATTTCGCTACGCAGCTGGCCTCAAGATCGCCATTAGAACCTGAGACAGGGAGCCTGTGCTGAAAACAGTTCAAGTGGTGCGATTCTGCTCCTCTGGGTTTCGTGCCCTCCGTCACCTCTAAGCCTAAGAAAAGAGTATTTAGAGGCATCCATCGGGAAGAGTCTTTTCTAAATCTGCCCCCCACTGAGAATTTTGGATTGTAATTTTAGAGTAAGATGCAAAAATATTTAGCTTAAGTAATTGTGTTTATATTATGTAATTACGTGTATTGACATGGGCATATTTAGACAATTAAATAAACAACCACAACATTCTGCCTTTCATGCTGCTTGTGCATCTCAACAAGCTCCGGTTCGGTGAAGCCCCCAGCTGTCACAGCCCTGCCGGCAGCACCGGCACACGCGAGGGGTCCCCGGCCACCTGGTGACCGCCGGGCTGGGTCACCCCCTGCCACCACCACATTGGAAAACAGACATGGAAAAGGCAGCGGCACAGCTAGCTCCCTTCCGTGCCTCCGGGGGGTCGGCTGGGCAAAGTAAAGTACGAGGAAGAGGAGAGCCAGGCTGCAGTGAGGCAAACATCTCTAGGTATAAGCCCACGTGAATAACGCAAGAAGAGGCCCTTACCCCAGATGCCCATATCCTAAGACTAAAAACTGGCAACTGGAGACAGTTTCAACAGCTGTTTAAAGATGATAAACTAGCCATTTTGAGGTCACAGAACCCAAGCCTCCCCAGGTCCCCCCTCCTCAACATCAAGGACACCGTGATGTGCGAGAGCACGTGCTTGGTCTCTGACACTTCCGTGTGCCATCAGCCTCCTCCATAAACACCACCACGAGCAGTATGGAGATCAATGCTGATAGGAAGTACCAGTGCAACCCACAGGAAAAGGGGCATTTCTGGCACGAAGAAATAAGGAGAGGGTAAAATCCGCGAGAGCCAAACCCTTCCCTTCAGCACACAGCCGCGGCCAAGCCCCCGGCAGAGGCACCGCCACGGCCGGCAGCGCAGCGCAGCGCAGGCACCGCCCGCGGGCGCAGGGGACGCGCGCCCTGCTCACTGCCTGCACTTTGTAAGGCAGGCACAACTTTCCAGCAATGACTCCCAATTATCTTAACACCAAAGTTAGGGAAGAAGCAAAAGGCTCCGCTTTTCTCTGCAGATTTGTCTGTACCTTCAACACTTCATCACTTGTAAGCCGAGGACAATTACTCAGAAACAAATACGGAAGGAAGGCAGCACTACAGCGGAGCTATGCCATTTTAATGCTATTTCTGTCTATATAAAATCTTCTGTAATTTGTTTACGACTACCAGATTCAACAATAGTGTGCAAATGCAAACCCATTTATGTTAATGTCCTCTTTCTCAGATCAGATTCTGAATAAAAATTAGGTAAATACTCTGTTTGAAAATATATAAGATGAGAACTAGTTGGGGAGGGAGCAAGAGAACCTCCGAATGCACTATCCTATCAACCACATTATTTTTTTTTTTACTTAATAACTTAAGTGTACTGTTAGTGAAATTACAACCTGCTTGTGACACAATAAATTTACAACAAAATTCATGCCATAAATTATTCAATTCGCTGACTGCAACTACACTGAGAAATATCACCATGAGCAGATGATTAGCATGTGAAAGGAAAGCCATCTCCAGACTGAAACAATCACTGTCACACCTCCATTTGAAGATGCCTAGTGGAGTTTTGTAAAATTACCATTAAGAATACACATTTAAGGCTTTGTAGTTTCTATAAAAGCGTTAAGTATTTGATTTACATTAGATTCATTTGTTCTTTCTTCAACTGTCTCTTTTTTCCTACAAACCATAACCGTTTCAATAAATGCTGGCTCAATCAAGTGTGCATTAAAACAAAAGAATTTAAGTTCAATAAAAGTGATGAATCAGAACTAGACTTAACCTTCTCCCTCCCTCCCCTCGCCACACGATTGCTACAGCAGGAGAAGCAGGCTGGTTTGGTAGCCTCACTGTACAAAATAGTCTTGTCCCACCTGGCCACACACTCATGGAGAAAGAACCCAGGCCCTGAACCACCAGTGTGGAGGCTTCAAGCCTGGAGTAAACACGAAGACTTCCTCACCTGCAATAAAGGCAGCAAGCTGGTGATGAAGAAGTGCTCCCATGCAGTACCTTATCTTCACTCAGATAAGCGGTGGAGCTCTCAATGGACAGAACCTGGCATCTCACAGTCTAACCTGAACCCTTTTCTTCCGGGTATCCACCGTATTAGAGTTTCAGCAACATTTCAGCAACTAGATCAGCAACCTTCCCAACAACAGGAGGATGACACTACTAAATGTAACAGACGCTGAAGCAAGCATGAGCAAAATCAATGGAAATGCTTTACCAGGCTGCTGAGATAGTTTCTTCACTTCTCTAGTTACTTTCTGCACCAAACAGCTAGTAGCAAACCTCTAGCTTTTAGACAGCAGTAGGAGAACCGACTATAGCTGTATTCCCCAGACATCATTACAGTACAATACGAGCATCAACTCTTTATAGCGGTCCCTTAAAAACATTCTAACATGATAAAGAAAATATTTAAACCTCTCCTTACTACTCTCCTTATATACTAATTGTCTGAAGACTTCTTTTATTCCAAGACGCAGGAGTAACTGCTCTGAAGGCATGCATTACCTCTCTGATGAACGACCCGCATCCAGCTGCTGCAATGCCCCACCCAGTGGAAACGAGGTGATGGATGAATTTTAAGCACTATTTGCTCAGGTGACCTAGATGAGTTTATCAAAATGCCTCCATACAACAGACCCTTCTGATCCAGGCCCATGAAATGTAAACAGCTTACCCATTAGAAGCATTTAAATGGCTTCCAGCATCTTTACCTCCTGCTGGGTTTCCCAGCTACAGAAATTCAAGGAGTTTATGTAAAGAATTTATTTTCCTGGAAAGGAGAAGGAAGGATTCTTCTTGCTCTGGGAATCAAAATGTTACATTTTTTAAAAATACTTTGAAAAAAAAAAAAAAGTCCAATAGCAATCTCCAGGTGAATCAAAACTCACTGCCATCACAAAATTCCACTTTCACAGATATGAGTGTTTAAAAATAAGAGCTACTGTTTTTAAGGCAAATAATGACATTAATCCGACTTCTTCCTCACCAACCGTTCAACTTGCATTTTAAAAAAAGAGGTTGTTCTAGAAGCAGTGACCGCAAGGAAAAAATAAAAAGCTTTTTGTTCTTTTACCCAGAAACTTTATTGGCTCTACGTAAGACTGCACTTCTCCATCCACTGACAAATTGCTTTATCTTCTCTTATGCTGAGTTCATTATCAGCACTCAGACATGTTCCCTAACTCCTTCTCGAAGTCTCTCCCATCTGAAAGCAGTACCTTACATTATTCATAAGGATAATCACAAATATGCAGAGAGCCATAGACATGTAATGGAGAGGCTGACTTGTATCCGATCCAAATTCCATGCGCTTCATGGAGCTTACGACTTTCCCATAAATTTTGCTGCATGGGCATACCTACATTCTCAGCCACTCCGACCATCCTAAAGCAGGGACAACTTTGGAAAAAGTTCTCATGCTCCCCCATAAAGTTTTATTTCTTTGGAAGGGTGGAAATCAAATAGGTATATTCTGCCGTCTTCTCACGGGTTCTCCAGTTGGATGTATCTGTTTATGCACGCTGCCTCCTGACTGTACATAAGGAAGGCTCAAATGGTGTTCACACCCCTAAGCGGGATTCTAGAAGTTACATGAAATTAAACACTTTCAAGAGCACGAGGAACGCAAAATTGAGTTACTGTCATCGGCAATGGCTCCATGAAAAGCCAATAAAAGTCAGCGCCCTGCTTATCACTGACTGCAGGCAGCAACTGGGCGTTTTTCACTGCAACTTCTTTACCTCTGGTGGTCGAGAGAAACTTCTCCTCGTCTGCACCGCACGAAGCACCCTGGGTCAGCCAGAGCCCTGCAGTAATTGCTGCACGAGTCTGAAGGCAGGAGCAAAAGCCTAGAGGAGGAAACTAAACATGTCTGTAACTGCAGGGGCTCAACTGATGCGTGAATGGGAGGTTATTAAACGGGGACAGACAGGAAAGGTGAGGGGATGCAGAGTCCAAAGGTGGGGAAGAAATGGAGGCTGGATGGGGTAGCAAGGTCACCGGGGAAAAATCACTGAAGATCACAAGCTGCTCACAGCAGGGGCCCTCACTCAGGCGTTACTGGAAACATCCCAAGTCCTTGCGGACAAGATTATTAAATAACAGTAATAAAGTAACAGATTAAGAAAAATTGAGGTATTTCTAAATCCCTCAAATTTGATACCAAAAAAAGATTCTTTCTATTAAACTTCAAACCCATCCTGAGCAGATTCTTGTCATCAGATGCATTCTAGTAAGGAAGAAAGAGATTATACCTTCATAGCCACATTAACCAGTAATAACTGTGTAACTTCAGCAGAAGACAGAATCATGCAGACATTAATAAGTGATGAGATCACAAAACATCTGGAGAAATGTGAGCTGATATGAAAAGTAGCCAGCAGAGTCTTATAAAGAGTAAATCTTGTTTGACAAATCTGCTGGAATTTTTTAAAGAGGTAACACAGACTCCAGGCGGGAAGAAAACATTGGACATAATTTATTTGGATTTTAAAAGGTTATTTGACACATCCCAGTTTACAGGCTGGTGTATTAAAGTACCGCAAGTCAACAAAGGCACCAACTTTGAACGGACAAATAAAATTAAGGAAGCTAACAGCTTGGTAGTGTTATCAGTGAAAAAGAAGGGAAGCAAATCGAAGCATGTTTTGTTCTGCGCATGTAAGATAGAGAGGAAGACATCATAACACAAACATCCAACCAGATGGATCACATTGAACCTTTATATGAAGAACATAAAGTAATGTGCTCTATAATGGCCATGATACGCATTTTAACTATAAAACGAGGAGTTTTAATATTAGAAGCTTTATGTGCGATGATGTCTTTGGAAGACACAGCAGAAGAAACAGGGGTTGGCTCTAGGAACAACTGCGAAGCATTTCAAGGTGCGCAGAAGGCAAACAAGGCGGATGGAGCAGTGCACGCCAGGAGACCTGGCTGAGTCCTCCACGAATGGTGCCCCATGGGCCGGGGAGAGCACAGCCCAGCACGTACCACCAAGAGGAGGAAGGAGGAGTAAGAACAAACTGAGAAAAGGCTGATAACGAACTCATGCAGAAAGTAAATGCAAAGGGCTCCGTATTTTTGTAGACCAAAGTTTTACTATTCTTTCTTTTCCCTGAAACCTTTAAAATCTACATAGTTGTCTCTCTCAGAATAAAGGGAGATAACAATCTGCCCAAAATCAAGTTCGAACACAGTTGTGAGCAGCAATTCTGGGTGGGCCAAAGTTTTCGGGCTTGTCCTTGCAGGGTACAAGAGCATATAGTGGGATCAGCCTGGATGCTCTGATCCCTGCTCCTGCCTGGCAGATGCCAGCCACCAGTCCTGCGTGGAAGGTGCAGCATAAGCAGCTGGACAAGCACCCAAGGGCGGACCCAATGAATCGTTCGAGGTTAGGTCCTACTGAAGCAGGACCCTGTCAGGAAGGGAGCTCTTCTCCAAACTCTCCAGAAGCTGCAAGTCAGCAGTGAGCTAAGCCATGAGCAGCCGGCAGCTCTCCGACGTCCTCTTCAGCAACAGGTTCCACATTTATCCTGGGAAAACTGATGGAACATTCCTTCCCTTGATGTAGCAAACAGTCTTACATTAGAGCGGTCACAGACCATGAGGGGCCCAGTGATGTAGGTTATCACTAGACTGCAAACCTGGAAAGCAGAACAACTGCTCCCGAACTCCTCTGGCTGTTAATGAGGACAACTCAAAACGTGCCTGGCTTGAGGAGCAAGCACCATCAGCACCCAGAGTTTCAGCAGAGCCTACAGACTCCTGCAGCTCAGCCTCAGCAGACTGGGGTGATGCCTGGCACCCTCGTGGACAAGCAATCTGAGGAGTCGGTAGCAAAACTGCTTCTCTATGCTCAGACAAGAAGGATCCTTATCATCACATCTTACAAAGGACCCTACAAAGGACCCTCTACAAAAATAGAGGGATAGAGGAGAAAATCCTCTTTCAGCCTACCCAGCAAACCAGAAATGCATCCCCGAGCGAGGGTGGGCGATGCAGCAGCTCCCACGGGGCCGCAGGGTGCTCTGTCCGTCCCAGTGGCACCAGTACGCTGGCGCTGGTGGTGCTGGAGGAGCTGCTCTTCTTTTCCTCTGGCAGGCAGGAACAAGTGAAAACTAATGCAGAACCCATCCTCTGACATAACACATAAAACTCAATCACATTTTCTACTTCTCAGCTGAAACATATTGATCTGATTACTCTTTGGGATGAAACATGGAAAAAGACAAGTTCCTCATATATAAAAATAAATTATTTAATGTAGATGTCCAAACACATATACAGTCATATTACACATATAGATCGATACCTTATTTTTGCAAAGCATTTGGCCATCTCTGGAGATAAGGAACATATATGAAATTAAGCCCCGATTTACCGCATTATGCCAGTTTAACGTAGCCATTAATAGCATTGATCTTAGTGGACTCAGGCTTTCAGGAAACCAGAGGGGAGCGAGGCTGACCCAGAGAGGAGAGAATCACAGAAAACAGAGAGAAGAAGGCATGGGGAGAGCAGGCGCCGGGGGCCTGCGTGGGCTGGTTTCTGGGGCTGCCCAGCACCGGCCAGGGGGATGCTGTCGGAGCATTTCGTGAGCAGTTCCTCCTAAGGCGAGAGCTGAGCGCAGCCGCGGTGCAGCCGCACGGTGCGGGGGGAGCAGAGGGGCTGCGGTTACTGGCAGCAGCAGGGCAGGACAAAACACAGAAGCAAAGATGCACAGTGCTTGGAGAGTCATGCTTGCTCTTGGGCCGAATTTCCTTGTTTTTCTTTTTCCTTTTCCTTTTCCTTTTATTTTTCTTTATCTTTTTTTCTTTGTCTTTTTTTCTTTTTCTTTTTCTAAGACTGGCAGACTAAAGCATGCTCGTATCATTGGGATGAAAAGAGAGAGGAGTATGACATTAGAAACATACAAGAGGAGACAGGAGTGAGCATGAGGGAGCTCAGGAGCTGCAGCTCCCTCATGGGAGCAATAGCGAGGTGTGAGGAGGTGAGCTCGCAATGCCCATGACGGTGACCACGATGCCCCACGGAGGCTGGTGTTCACATCCTCTGTTTGCCCAACCTGAACCAGCACCATGCCGCCCGCGCTGCCCTGGGGAAGGGCTCTGCGCGGGGCCGCCTGTGCCTGCTGGAACGCGGCTGCAGCGAGAGCTCCCTGCGGGCACGGGAGCAGGCAGGAAGCCTCAGCTCAGCATCTTCCAACTTCTGGAATCTGAAACTTAAATAATCTCCTTTTAACCTTTTCTCTAAAAAAAATATGCACTGGGGATTGTTTATAAACACAGCCTGCAGTGCTGCAGGCTGCTGAGGCAGCAGCACGGGCTTGAATTACAATTTTTATTTATTATTTTGTTGTGCTCCCTATATTCTTCTTACAGCACAGAGAAGGCAAAAGGCAATTTTTGAAAGTTTGTAACTCGGCTCTACTGCAATGAAATGTCATTTGGGAGACAGAAAAGTGGGGAAAGAAGGACATTTATGGCAAATCTCCATTGCCGGTGCTTTTCCTTGTCGTTTTACAAATGTCTGCAGAAAACACACAGAATTAAAGCTTATGGAAAAAAGTCACAAAAAGGACACAGTGGAAAACGTTAGGCAATCCCGGTGTTATGTATGCCTCCCTTTCTAAGTGTTCCTATACAAACGCACCAGTAAACATGCAAATGTGTGTTTCTGGAGGGCAGGGCGGCGGGCTGGGACCGGCAGCACCATGGGGCGAGGTGCTCCAGCCCACGCGGGCAGCGGAGCGGCCGCACGCTGCAACGAGCCCGCGTCTCGCAGCGTGCGGGAGCTGGCACTGGCAGCATCCTAGCAAGCGCGTGAGCACGTATACGCAAGTGGAAACAGGAAGGAAAGAAACCGTTGGGGTGAGCAGGTATTTTAAACTAACAGCCGTGAATGAAGTCAATCGAATCTTTGTGCTGTTGAAGTGAGCACGGAGCTGTCAGCAAAGTGCAGGTCGGGGCTGCAGGCGTCGCCACCGCAAGACAAGACAACGAGTTTGTGTGCAGACAGACGGGCAGAGAAGCAGCACCCACCATCACGTGTGGTCACCACCCAACCTCAAACATTCTCAGGAGGACCGAGCTCCAGAGCGCTCAGAGCAGGCAGGGCTCTGAGTTCTACCTGCACGCATTTGGACATTGCGTTGTTATTCCTAGCAATGAGCCCAGGCGCCTGTCTGTCAGGATGCTGAGTAGCGATCCCCCAAAAGCTGGAAGTCTTCAGCAGCCAGCAGCTGCTCCCCGTGCCACTCGCTCGTGCCCGTCCCCATCCCCGTCCCTGTCCCCGTCCCTGTCCCTGTCCCCGTCCCTGTCCCCATCCCGGTGGAGCAGCCTGGGGCAGCGCACAGAGTGAGGCCAGGTCCACCAGTGCCTCGAATCCCCCGCTGGGAAGGCAGACACACTCGCAATAAATCCCTGCCGCTGGTCTCTGCTGGTGCTCACTCAAAGGCTGCCAAGCCACCACCAATGTCCGTGTTTAAAAAGCAGCTAAAACCGTTCCTGTAGCACAGGAGCTGCACCGACGTCGCCAGTGGTTTCACAAGAGGCATCGCCAGGCACAGTGTGAAGCAGGCACCAGGAGCCTGCCCGATGGTGCCTGTGCAGTGCAGTATCCTTCCAGCTGCGCATGGGGTCTTAAAATAATTCCTACATAGGCTTTCTCTGTAAAAAGCACAGTCAGTGAAAAGTTACACTAATTTAAACAAAATTAATAAAGAAATGTTCTGCTTCTTTTTATCATCTTTCTACCTCTCATCATTTATCATGCAAATTAAATTGCAGTAATAGAAAATGTAAAGAAAACAAACTCCACAGTATATTGAAACCTCTATCCAGCAAGAGATAAGGGTGAATATTAGAAGGAAAGGTGCAGAAAATTAGCTGTCCATACAATAACTGGGAGGGAAACTGTTTTATTTAGCCTGGAGGGATTTTTGTTGCCAACTGACTAAATTAAAATCCAGTCTATTATACCCGGTATCATACCAGAAAACGCCTTTTCCTTGCACTTTCAGATAAATTTTCATTGATCTCATTTTATGCATGATTACATTTTTAATGAGATGTACAATATTTCCGAGCTCATTTTAAATGCCTGCTCTCTCTGCTGCCTCCGCTCCCCTTGCCCCCTCCACCGCGCACACACTCGCTGCTTGTTGGATTAACGCTCCTGATGAATTGCTAGACCAGAGAGGAGCATTACCAAGATGAAATAAATTACTTCCATCTTTTGCAGCTCCAAAGTAGTAAAGTAACCTTAAAAATGCCCTGTGTCTAATTATGCCACCTTGCGATTCTTTCCAAAAGCAATCATTTTATTTCATGTAATGATTTTATTTGTTATCGGTAACCCCGCGAAACACGCAGGCTGTTGTGAGAAGTCACCTTCCTCCGCCAGCGGTACTGACCGCAGGAGCCAGCCCTCTCTTGAAGCTCAGAACCCTGCTCGAAATGAAACGCTGTGCTCACGGGAGGTTGTAAAGGAGAGAACAAAGCAGGTGACCAGGCATGAACTGGCCCGTTGCCAGAGCGCGGTGATCTTGACTTTAAAATATTGGGCAATAATTGATTTTCAGCATTGAAAACTTGGCTCATTCCCAGACGTCTTAAACTTTATTTTCTTCCTTTGACTATTTTTGGTAAAGTCATTCCCGTTAAAACGACGGGGGAAATTGCAGGGGCAACACATGACAAAACGTTCTGCTCCAAGCCTGCCATTAAGCCCCTGGTGTTTTATTTCCCTCTTTGATTTGCGGCTGCTTGTTGTGGGTGGGGGTTGTTCTGTCGATGCGACGGGCGAGGCGGTCGGAAGGACTACACCGCGTGCCGAGGCGCTGGGCACAACAGCAGAACGATGCCTCGGGGAGGTCCGTGCGCGGGAGCAGCGGTCAGAGACCGAGAGTAACGGCGACGAGCAAGAGCCGCAGCAGGCTGACAGTGCAGCGCCTTCCGAAGGCACAACGGAAGGAGTTTCTGCACACAGAACCACCTTCGTGCCCTGAACATCCCGTCCCTGCCCGGAGATGTGCCGGGCAGCCTCACCCTTCCCAAGCCCCCTCTTTGGCCAGCACTGCCCTGTTCAGAGCTCCCCCGGACCAGACCAACGGCAGCGCCGCTCTTCCTGCTCTCCCCTGGTTTTCCCGGTGACTTTACACCTCTTCCCGGCGCGGTGCTCCAACCGGACACCAGAACGCCAGCGAGGCCATGCAAGCCCTGGCCAGCGCGAGGCAGGAGCGACGCCTCGGTGCCTGCCGCTCTGCGGAGCACGGCCCAGACCCTCGGGCACCGCCGCACTCCAGGGCACCCACAGCCTGTGGTGACCCCTGCGCGTTTTGCGCAGTCCTGCTACCTGGCCAGCTTCCCTCCAGTCTGTATTTGGGAAAGGAAAATAACTGAGTAAATACGGTGACTCGGTTGTTTCTTAATTGAGTTTCAACAGCATGATTTCCAGCCATTTTTCCAGCTTTCCAAGACTGTTTTGAAGGGCTGTCTTGTCCTCCGCAGGGACAGCGACCGCTCTCCTTGCTTCCTCTTAAAACCACATCCACCTCTTCCTGGGTCTGAAACGACCGCACAGCTCCTGTCCACAGCAAATCCTCGCAGGTCCCCATGGATTCACCAGTGCAGCTTAGGAAGGACCCACTGACCACCACGCTTCGGGTCAGTGTCGCTCTCCGGCACATGCCCCATCTGGCAGCGCCGCGTGGCACCGTGGCACCGTCCCGCTTGGCACCATGTCCCCGTCCCGCTGAATGCGTCCGGCAGAGCGGCGGGGGCCAGCTGGATGCTGCCCACCGCTGCTGCTCAGCACCGTGCCTCTGCCCAGCACTGCTCCTGCAGCCGCCCGGCACTGGCCGGCTCGGCCAGGGGGAGCCGCAGGCACCTGCGACCGGGCCGGTGGCGGTGGGTGATCTGGTGATGGGCAGGGACCAGTCGAGAGGAAGGGAACCAGGGGCAGGGGACAGGACAACCCTGGAGCAAAGCAGTACTGGGGAACGTGGGAAAACCGGCAGGGATGCGGCTGGGGAAGAGAGGAGGGCTGAGACAGAATAGGCTCTGGAAAACGCTGAAATGAAGGAGCAATGGAGGAGTCTCAGCTCAAGCTGAAGCATCACGAGAGGGGATTAGGGGCTTAGACTCGGGACAGTGGAAATGAAGACGAGTAAAGCATCCCACAGGCAAGGGAGGAAAGAAACTTAAATGTAAATCCACATTTCACGAAGGATTTATCATGATCCAGCACTGCTTTGAGAAATAAGTGTTTCCATCAGCATCCTTGTCCCAGCGCACTAACACAACAGGCGACACGAGCCTCTCCAGATGTGCAGGGTCAGGGAGGCTCATGGACCTGTGGAGCAAAATGCTTTCCTGATCTCCCCAAACGGATGAATGGGACCATTGCTTAGCCCATGAAAAATTATTGCTACCAAAAAAGCATTGTTACAGGCACCAGACAATGGGATCCTGAACTCAGAAACAGAGTGAAAACAAAAGGAAAAGTGCTAGAAAAGTAAATGCTTGAAGAAAGGGAATGTATATCACAGAGCAAAATCTGACCCTCTGGAGGTACCCCCGGTTTGTATTAAGTTGCGGCTGTGAAGGGTGAACAATGTTTTTCAGGAATAAATGACAGGGTTGTGATGAACTGAAATTCAAAAATTGTGGAACTTCCACAGCCAAACACTAACAGGGAACCTTTATCACGGGTCGCTCCAGCTCAGCTGCTGTGAAACACAAACGTATGGAGAGCTGGCGATTCCCACAGACACACACTGCAATGCTCTGCAAATGATGGAGGCAAAGGAGAAGACAAGGGAGAGAAAGAAGGGGCTGGACAGACGAAGCAATGTCCCACGCAGACTAAAACATTCACAAAAAGGTAAAGATCAGACAGACTGCGGACATCCAGACTGCAAACCTCCAGCAGGAAAGATGCCTCAAAAGAAAATCAGCTCAAGCGAATCACAAAGCAGTAAGAGCAGACCAACGCAGTTAACATTTTAAATACAAAAACCTGCATGTTCATGTGGTTTCCACATGCACCCAACGTGTCTCTGTTTCTCCAGCTACGTGCTGTGTAAGCCATGCACTATTTATACTTGCTCTGGCTGCCTGCATTTCATACGTGTCTTTTTAAGCAAACTGTTATAAAAACTAACCATGATTTCCCTGCATTAACTGCTGCATATGGTCTAGTAAGAAACCTAAATCATTGACCCGCCTCTGAAGGGGGCTAATCTGCACCGGACGGTCTATGCCTGGTCAGCTGCCCAACTACAGCAAAGCAGAGTGAAATGCAACTTCCATCTGCTTCTTAAAAACACGGAGTTCTGCGATGGAATTCTGTACGGACGCACTGCCTGCAAGACCAGCCACTGGGGGTTAAACCCCGGATCCATCCGTCCCAGTACCTGTTTCTGACGGGGACCGGCAGCGGGTGCCCCAGGCAGACACGAGCCCTTCCCGGCGGCTGGTGGTGGGACCCCGCACAAGGAGCACTTCAACGTGTGCTGTACCAGAAATGCACCTCTGGGCCCCGCTGCTCACAGCAGGCCCCGAGTGCTACCCAAACCGCGCTGCTGTATCCCGGGACTGGGGCTGTTTGCAACGGAGTACGTTTTCAGAATAATCCCAGACATTCGGCAGGGAAGTTGCAGAAGCTGCCTGCAGGCTGCGTGCAACTGTTAGCGCACAAAAGCAATTACTGTCTTCATTTGAATGGCTCTCCGAATGGATACTGTTCGTCGGCTGGGAAGCCAGAGAGCTTGGGCAGGGTTTGCGCATAGGGGTGCGAGCTTCTGCGCGGTGACGGTGCCGTGCCGTGCCCTTACCCACAGCGCCTGGCCAGGGCTGGCTGGCGGCACCGCCGGCTTGCGGGGCCGAAGGCAGGACAGGGGCAGCGTCACGCAGAGCGGCTCTCTTCTGACGCAAGCATAACCAGCTCCCACACCCTATTATTGCTGCTACTGCTTTATTAAAATGCATAAAGCAGCCAGAAGCAAAGACACCAATAAATTCTTCTGTAAAAGCAGAAATGTTTTTTTCAAATGGCTCCCTTAACACTAATAATCACAGCTCTCTTATGTGTACTTGACTCTGGTTAACCTTTTTCTGGCACTTTTTAACTTCTCCAAGTCAGGTACTAATATGGAACTAATGTGGGGTTTATTCTCCCTATAGGAATAGCAGAAAGAGCACTGCACATTATCGTAATCACGCAAGCTCCTTCCAGAAACTGCAGGACTTTAGATCAAAGCATCCGCATTATGGCACAGGAAAAGAATTTAATAACAATTGTGGGACTAAGCATTTTTTTAATGTTAAGGGGTTTTTATTGAATATTAATCCTATAAAGTGCTCCTGAAAGTTGGCAGAAGGGAAACTGATGTCCCAAATTGTTACTGTGGCCTTCCCCATTGTAGGGATGCAATTGCAATGTAATCAAAATTCATCATGACATTAGCAGAAGGACAACAGGAAAGGAGACATCCTTTCCCACTTCACACTGCTTGAAACAATACGAACTGTGAAAACAGAACGGAGCACGTAATTGTTAACCTTAGCTAAGCACTTAAGGTTTGCGTGTTTTTTGGTTCATAGCAATCTCTTTCAATACAAGTCATGCTCCATATTTGCACTTTCAATTCTACCTTCTATTACAGATTTGCATTATATTTCATCCCCCGGTGGAACGGCGGCGCTGGGAGCATGTCTGCTGTGAAAAGGAGCACGGGGCAGCACGAGCCCCCCGTTTCTAACCGCCGGCTGCTCTCCGTTTCTTGCCCATGGAGGAGTCGCTCCAGCTTCCTGACGCTGCCGCAGTCACGTTCCGGCAGCACCAGCGCGTGCCCTGCTGCAGCGACAGGAACCCAGCCCACACCAGCAGGGGAAAGATGGGAGGGAAACTTCAGGGCGAAAAAAGGAATGAATAAATAACTCGGGCAAAGGACAAACACATGAACGAAGCGGTGCCTGCGTGCGAGGGAGCATCGGGACAGAGGAGGAGTGAGGTGAGCGCCAGCCAGCAGGAGCGGGCACCGAACAGGAGCAGGCACTGTACAGGAGAGGGCACTGAACAGGAGCAGGCACCGTACAGGCGCGGGCACCGAACAGGAGCAGGCACTGTACAGGAGAGGGCACTGAACAGGAGCAGGCACCGTACAGGCGCGGGCACCGAACAGGAGCAGGCACTGTACAGGAGAGGGCACTGAACAGGAGCAGGCACCGTACAGGCGCGGGCACCGAACAGGAGCAGGCACTGTACAGGAGAGGGCACTGAACAGGAGCAGGCACCGTACAGGCGCGGGCACCGAACAGGAGCAGGCACTGTACAGGAGAGGGCACTGAACAGGAGCAGGCACCGTACAGGCGCGGGCACCGAACAGGAGCAGGCACTGTACAGGAGAGGGCACTGAACAGGAGCAGGCACCGTACAGGCGCGGGCACCGAACAGGAGCAGGCACCATACGGGCCCAGCGCGTGGGCCCAGCCGGGCACCCAGCAGGGAGCACCCGGGGGCAGCGCCGGGGCCACGCGCCCGGGCCCTGCGCAGCGCTGCGGGGCGGAGGAACGCGGCACAGCGGCCCCAGGCTGATGGACCAGCCCCTGCCTTGCCGCTCGCCCTCCACCTCAGGTGGCCCTTTCCCTCCTCCTGGTGAGCGGGACTCGGAGCAGGCCATTCCACCGCACCCCCCCCACCGAAACGCGGTTAGGAACGGAAAGCCCGTTCGGTGTGCGGCACTGGAGAAGAAGGGAGCACAGAGCCTCCGTCCGGCAGCATCTCCGCGGCACAGACGCTGCATGCAACAGTACAGCGGGATTTGCCTATTTTAAGACAGACTTGGCGTTCGTCTGCTGTATTGAGACACCTGCAACCTTTCCTTCACTGGAAGAGGAACCTCCGTCACCACGTATCACAATACCACGCTGCTTAGTTAACAGCCAGAAATGAAGGCAGTGCACACTGTCATCATCATCCCCGTCCCATCGGTTCAGGGTTTGCTGGTGCTCAGTGGAGACGTTTTCCCACCTGTTTATCACGCAGACATCTTAAAACAATGAACGGGATTGCGGCCGACCAAGCGCAATGCAGTTGTTCCCTCATGGTCCCACGCCCGGACCCGTGCCGTGAGCTTTGCCGCCACCACTGAGCCGCTGCAGCAAAGCCCCCGGGCAGCCCCGTCCCCACTGTGCTGGCGCGAGGCAGGGATTTACCTGCCGTGGTCCGGAGGCACCCGGGCTCAGGAGCTCGGCACCACAAAGGCAAAAACCGAATTAATGCATCTTGATGTCTTCATGTTTTATCCATGCAGTCTTGCACATTTACGAGCATTTGGCTTTATTTTACATCAGACGAACCAACGCCGGCCCAGAGCAGGCTGCCAGATGTGCAGCATTTGCTCTGGCGGTCTCACTGCCTGTGACAGGTCATGGCAGACAAAAAGCTCCAGGGGAGCCGGCCCCCGCCTCGCAGCCGCCCCGCACGCGCCCCAGGCACGCTTCTTTGTGAGCAGGTTGACCACGCCTGTGACTTGTCCGGACGTTATTTCGGAGATGCGGCGGTGCTGCGTGGCATCTGGGATGCACAGGAAGGTGCCTTGCAGGGACGGATCCGACCTGGGCACGGCTGAAGCAAACAAAGTCACTACGGTGCTGCTCCAGACAGGGCGTCCTGCCCATCCGTGCTGGCAAAGAGAGGGGAGGCGAGGAGAGCAAAACCAGCCCCACACACCAACAGAACTGGGGCCCGAGTGTCTCAATAACCACCAAGGTGGGCGCTGCAGCGAAGATTCGGGGCATGAACTAAGTATGTGGGATCTGGAGAGCTGCAGTGGTACTGCCCACTCATGTCCGTACAGATTTTGTGAGATAAGTTCTGTTAAACTTGCATCTATACAACCCAAAGAACGTATGTGCTACCAGGTGTCCTCAGGAATCACTGCATATTTGGCATTTGAGAATGGTGAGGATACCAAGAGGTGGGGACATCTCAGCAAAACACAGTGTGTCACTGCACCACATGTTCTGCTGTTACCTAATCTTGCTTTAAAACTCCCAAGCAATTGAGCTTTCTCCCATATCTTTGAGGGACATTAGCATCGTCTTAAGGATTTCATGATTGGTTGCTTCTTTCCCTATTGTTACACAGAAATTTATTTTGTTGAGTTCAGCCCCTCGCCTCCAGTTTGCAAGACGGGCTCCCGCTGGATTAACAGATCCTTCCCCCACTGCTCAGCCTTTGGCATTTCTGCGTGCTGATGTGCCTGCCCAGCCGCTGCTTGGCCAAGCTGCAAAACTTTAACTCTCTTAATCTCTTCTAAGTCAGCCCTTTAGGTCCCCAGTTGCCGCTTTCCCGTTCCCGTCTGCTCTCAGAACGGCGTTGGGGTGGTGCTGGAGGGGGCACAACCCCCAGCTGCAGCCTGGGTCAGGCCGGGGGGCACCGTTGTTTTCCTGCTTCTTAGCCCAATTTTAGCTGTCCCGGTCATTTTTCCTGTAGGACACTGCAAACTCGTATCTAACCTGCTGTCTGTTGTTGCCCTGAAATGTCTGCTAGCACTGCTGCAGCTCGGGTTCCCTCCTATTGAATATACCCGTGATGGATTATTACTTTCATACACACGCAACTATATCATCTGTATTTTTCAAGGCTGAATTTCATTTTTCCCCTTCCTGCTTCTACCTTCTATAAATAACCTGACATTATACCCGTATACAACTCCTCGCTACTCATCATTCTCCCAAGTTAGTCTGATGATGTTTACTTCACCACTCAAGCTATTAAAAGTTATTAAAGGAAATGCACAGAATTAATTCAGGACCAGTCACACGGCTACACATCAACTACCAACAAAAAATTAAACATTTTGCCTTTACTGTTCAACTACCAACAAAAAGTTAAACATTTTGCCTTTACTGTTCTCAGTCTTCAGCCATTTACTGAGTTTTCCATCCAGCAGACAGAACTGCTGCCTACCCCACCAGAACTAACTTCCACCCGGAGCACGCAGGGAGAGGAAGCTGGCTTTCTAAGTTGGGTAAATTTGGGAATTGTTTGAAGGCTGGGAAGGTATGTGCAGGAAATTTAACTTTTCCCTCCCTGCCCTATCTGTTGCAATCGTTTCATGACTTCTGTTTCGGACCCACCACAAATGCTGGGGTAGGACTCAGGTTAGGTCAAAGCCCAAACTACCACGAACCCCCCATCTGCAGGGCTACCTTGAGCCCACCTCACTGTACATCACTTTTGTAATGCCAGCAGCTTTTTCCCACTAAAGAGCACTCTAGAAACACAGATCGCTGGTGGAAAGCTGCTCACCTAACAGTCTCCTGTTTACAGCTAAGCCCAGCAATCTTCACGAAGTGGCAGCCAGTTTTCAAGAGACGCACACACCCCAGTCCGAGCTGCTCCTGTGGGTTTTGTGCGGATCAGAAGGAAGCCGGCACGTTTAACCCTCCAACTGCAGGCTGCAATACTTCTTTATTATCTTATCCATAAATCTTCTGAGCAATTCTCGTTTAAATATTCAAAGAGAAAACGTCAGAGCAACCTAATGGTAGGTATTTTATTACAATGAAAGAAAAAATAATCCAAAAGGAGATTGCCATCTTGACAATCTGTTAAAAAAATCAAACCAAAAATGCAAAGGAGAAATCTCGCCTGCGTTACCTGTTTTAATGCAGCATGCAGACCATCCGAGTTATATAAACAACAAAACCTCAACTGCTGTCGACATCTGAGCATTTTAAAGTTGCTGTAAGGCGATTTTTTGGCAAGCGGTCATATCATTTGTTCTTGGGACTCTGAATCAACTTGCAGAAGTCACTGATAATTTTATCTCTGTTTCCAACAAGCGAAGGTCACTCTTTCTGTTGGAAACAAACGGGAGTGCTACTGATGAGATATTGCTCTGATAGCTTTGGGAGAGGCTGAGGAGGCTCCGGGGAGCTGGAGGGGAGGGCACCGGAGCTGCTCCCGCTCCAGGCCGCCCGCCTGTCCCCTCCGCGCGGCACCAGTGACAGCGCTCATGTGTCTGTGCTTCCCCGTACGCGAGTCACAGCAAGGAGCAAAGCTTGCTCCGTGCCTTCCTCAGTGAGCACGAGACTGCAGAAGGTCTTCCCGAACAGGGAGCAGAAGAGAGCTAACGATCTCTACCTCCTAGCAGTCTGTCCCAGCTTGGGCTCAACCGCAAGAAGTCTCCATTGCTTTCAGAAATAAACGTCAGCCTTATGCTGACTGCAGGCCTTTCTGCAAGACCCTCGGCGATGCTGATCCTGGGCCACCGACCACCTGAGGAGCGGACCGGGCTCTGGGAGCGGGGAGCCCGCGAGCAGCCCCGTGGCTGGGCAAGCGCGTCCCCGCACACCCGCGCCACGGAGCGCCAGCATCGGCACGCTGCCTGCCCCAGGGAGAGCTCCAGCCCAAGCCGCCCGTGGCATGGGGAGGGAGAAGCAGCAGGAGCCGGTGCGCCTGTGGATGCCTTGCAGACAGGTCACGGACAGAAGGCGGCAGAGGATGTCAAAGTCCAGGCCGGGCAAACTAAGGACAGTGAGGAGGAGTGTTAGGAATATCAGGACGAAAGAAATTGTAAGAACATAACTGGTTTATTATTAGCTGGCGATGATCGTGGTATTAATAAGGGTACAGACAGGGCAGAACTGGTCAATAAACATTTTGTTAGGAAAGACCCAGACAGCACACTCAAATCAGATGAAGACAATGAACTGGTCTGGGTCTATTTCTAGCCAAGGGGAGCATTAAACAATCTAAAATCTGATGGCTTCTGGGTGCCTCATGCTACTAAGTCGTAAAAGAGTTGCCGGGAGAGATCACTAATCTGTCAATATGAACTGAGAGAAGTTAACATACCAGGGAAATTGCAGAACACTGGAAGAGCGTGAAGATTATATCCATACTCACAGAGAGCAAGTGAGATGACTTGTAACTATAGGTTACTTAACCTGACATCAATCCTCAGCAGAAAGTAATGAAAGTTAATATAGAGTTTGATCAATAAAATATTAGAGGATGGGAATAAAATTAACTCAAGTCACAAATGTTTTGTACAGAGTCTTGTTGAGCAAACATTGATTTTTTTAGGTTTCATAGCGCTGTTTGAATTGACTGATTCTGAGCCAGAGCCTTTGGGCGCAGGCGGCTGCACCGCACACTGGCTCTTCGCGGGGCTGACCTGCCCGGCACGGCAGCGGGTGACCGTCCCCACCGGTGGGGCAGCACGCAGGAGCTGCCGGGTCCCAGGCAGACCCCGCTCCGCAGCAAGCCACCGCACACTGGTCTGAGGGCAACGAGCCCCAGCCTTCACCCAAGCTGATCTTCTCAAGTACACCCTGGAGGACTGGGTCACACTGCTGATAGAAACTCACAGCAAAAGACAGGAAAATCGTTTATTGCAAGCTGGCAAGCTGTCGGCACGTGAGTCCAGTTTATCCCAGCAGCCCAAGCAAGAGGAGTAGTAAGGGCAGCAGGAACCGTCCCCACGCCGCAAGCACGCGGTGGTGGAGGCAGCCCAGCCCCTGTGCTCGCTCCCGCCGCCCCTCGAGCAGAAACGCTTCGCAAGCTGCAGCAGAGAACATAAGAAGCTAAACGGAAGTTTGGCCTCAATCCACTGAAAGCAGGAGATCATCTGTAAGTGTTACAAGGTGTTCCCAGCCTATGTTATGGCCTGCCTCCAAATTGCGCAGAAGCTAAAATAATGGCTTTTATTAAAGGGGATTGAAGCCGGCCTTTGGCTAGCTTCTGCGTGAGCTTCCTGGGCACAGGGGCTTTGTGCTGGGCAGCAGGGGATTGGAGCTGAGACAGCCAGAGTTTGGTTCCCAGTTCTCAGGTAAACACAACTTCGGGCTAATTTTTACTAGTTAAATAAGTTCTCCACGAGCAGATTTACAACACATGTGACCAACTCAAAATTTTAATTACAAGCAGAGAATGATTAAGCTGGTTATTTAAAAGGAAAGACAGAGCTAGTCTGGTGGCCTTCTGGTAGCACTCCATAACATCGGGGAGAGGCCTGGGCTGGCACTCGGCTCTCCAGCAGCCTCGCAAAGGGGCCAGCGGATGGAGCACAATCATCTGCTGGAAGGGCTCCAGTATCGCCTGGGCCCCCAAAGTCATTACTGCACAGAAAATGGTGAAAGCTGGGGTGAGGCCAAGGTCCTTGAGAAGACGCCGTGCTGCGCACCACCGCCTGCCCTGCCCTGCCCTTCCCCGAAGGGCAAACAGGGACTGCAGGGGCTGGGGCTTTTGTGCGTTTTCTTTCTCAAGAGCATATTCAGATGCTGCAAGGTAACGAAGTCAATTAAAACACTGCACCAGCTCCGTGCCAGGGGCATGTTGAGGTGTTGTACACCTGCTTTAGGGAGGCACTACGCAGCATGGCGGGGGAAGCAGCACAGGCCGGCTTTTCTTTGACAAGCCACGGCAAAACGCAGCCACGCGTGACGCCAGCCCCACCGCGCAGGCACGGACCGGCGGCTGCCACGCGTGGTGCTGTGTGGGAGTGGCCGGGATCCGCGCTCCCGCAGGAGCTGGTGCCGGCACGGCAGCGGCGAGCCCCCCTGGCTCCCGGCAGCCTCCCGCTCCGTGCCCGCCTTCGCGGTCGCTGCCATGTCGCCAGCAGCCACCACCGCCCCGCTGCAGGACTCCTGCCCGCGAACGTGTCCAAAAAAGCACAAGGTAATGGGATCCTGCAACTGTACGGTTCAACTTCAAAGACATTAAAAGACATAACGTTTTATTTGCCTTCTGCTTTTTAACTTTTGGGGTCCACTCAGGTAAGACTTCCAGATTTTTAATTAAAAATAAAGGCACAGCAGCTTCTGCAGTCGTTTCTCTTTGAAGTTGGACATTTAAGTATAGTATCTGTTACCTGAAGACTTTGCTAAAGCTGTGCGT
>VXAA01005663.1:283183-324225 GCA_013399115.1 Anseranas semipalmata
TAAAGCTGTGCGTTCAGGAAAACGCTGCCCAACACATATGTCTCAGCAGATCTGGATGCTTATTTTGGTTTGATCTAGTTTTATTTCGCCTAAAACTATTCACATATATTCTTTCAGCAATTTAAAAGCCATTTTGAATTCCACACGGTTTTTCCTTTCGCATTTCACGTTTAAATTTAACGTATGTTTTTTATATTATCGTGACAAATTGCCTCCTTTTTAACTCAGTCATAACCACCTCCTTGCTCAGCACCGCCTGGCCGTGGCGGCGAACAGCTGCCCAGATGTGCTGCTCCAGGAGATAGTTTCATTAACACCTCTGAGAGCAGCCGAGCCGCGGGCTGGGGACGGCTGAGGACGGGGCTGGCTTAATGCTTCCCCCAAAGCCGCGCTGCTCACACGGTGCCGCTCCCCGGCCGCGGCGCAGTTAGCACCAGCACGCGTGGGGCAAGAGAAGTACACGTCTCGAGTCGTTATGTTCCCTCTCAACCACAAAAGAATACTTACATCCTACATTACTCGGTGTAATGGGATCCATCATCAAAATACTCTTTCTACTGGAGGACTGCTATATTTCACTGCTGAAAGAACAAAAACTTTTGAAGCCTCTCCTTAATTTTCAATGAAAAGCATTTGGTTCCAGGGTGACAGACTGGGCTCGTAAGAGCTGTTACCACCTCGGGTAATTATAAAATGAGGGAAGGGGGCAAAGAGAAAGAGAGAGATTAACACTCGGTGTGTTTGTGCAGCGCTACAAAGGAGCTCCTCAGGTGCCTGTGTTAGGAGCTCCGCTTAACAGCTTCCAGTTGGAAAGAAAATTGAATGAAGATGGAAGTGAGGAAACGAGAACTTGCAATTAGAAACGGGAAAGAAGTCCAAACTCATGTATTAACTGGAATGCTCCAAAAATGGGGAAAAAAAAAGAAAAAAAGAAAAAAGAAAGATAGGAAACATGGCTTCTTATTAAAACAGTCCAGATGTGAAATAAGACTCAAAAAACTCTTGTGCAAACGTGGGACTGACTAATGCCCTAGGAGCAGGAGGAGGTTTGTCCCCTTCCTGTGAAGGGAGTAAATCGCAGCAAATTAGAATTTCATTTTGATACTTCACTTAACATACATTAAGTACTACTGGAAAAATAAAAAAGTCAAAGCAAGACAAATAAGGCAAATGGACTGAGCAGAACCCTAAGACATGAAATGATTCCAGCAGTAATAATTAGCTCTTCAGTATGGTTACACTGCGCAATGTAATAAACACACATGGAGCATACAAGAAACATATAGACCAGAAGCATGAAAAAGCATTTTGCCTTGGTAAGAGCGAAAACTAAGCAGCTCTTTAACGACAACAACTGAACACCGAGGTGAGAACCAGGCAACGCGTGATTAAAATGGTCAAAGCGTGAGACGATGGAATCACCAAGGTACAGCAGCCTTTAACCTCCGATACCTTGCCCCTAATTCTAAATTAAAGCAGAATTAAATGCAAGATTCCTGGCCCACAGGCCCACCTATAAGTTCCTCCCAAATCTTGCCAAGTGCCAGCAGCGCGCGTGCCGTGCAACGCGGGGACAAGCCGGGCCAGCTCCGCTTGGCACAGCCGCGCTGCACCGGGGCCACCCCACGCACCGGCCAGGGGAGGAGCTGCTCAGCCAGGGCAACGATGGCAAATAAAGGGTGCTTTAATAAAACAGCAGCATAATACAGGACTCTGTCCTCTTTATTTTTTAATAGAAGCCTTTCACGATATGGAACTAATTATCGCCATCTGCCGTCCCATACTTATATTTCCTCTCTCACAGCTCATTCTTCAAAAACTCAGTAGCTTCCTCCCTTTACATTTGTAAATGCTGTTGACTATGGATAAAATCCATGTTTACTTTGTATGCAGGGCCCATAGGAAAGCTTGTTTTAATCATCAACAGATGTTACATTCTGCTCTGCTGTGCTTGGCACACAACTTCAGAGGGAAATAAAAGAAAAATCTTTATTTTAAATTTAAATTGTAGATTGTTACAGACTAAATAAAATGCCAAATTGTTATTGGAAACAACATGGCCACTGTAATAACTATAACTGACATTTACTTTTTACAATTATAATTTTTTTCTGGTGCTGTTTAACACAAGATGGTTTCCACATTTTGCAAAGGATTTTTTATCCCTTTTCTCTGAAATGATTTGCAATCAAGCCACAGACATTTGTAATTTATTTTTATTTAATACTTTCCTACGAGTTTATGAAATACTGGGATTATTATGCTATATACAGTAGATAGTTTTTGAATACATACTCTCCCTCCAGACTCATATTTCAATACGCATTATCCCCTTGAACTCATTTATAAACACCCATTATTCCCACAGACCCTGCTATAAACATGTAATATCTCTGCGGACCGTTTCAGCCTTACGCTCCTTTTTATCTCTGGCTTCTCTCCCGTTTACGTTCGCCTTTGATGTCCGAGCACGGCCCCGGTGCTGCCCCGCCGCCCGGAGCCGCGGTGCCCGCAGGCACAGGGGCGGCCTCGCTGCTGCT
This sequence comes from Anseranas semipalmata, assembly GCA_013399115.1. Taxonomy (NCBI): domain Eukaryota; kingdom Metazoa; phylum Chordata; class Aves; order Anseriformes; family Anseranatidae; genus Anseranas; species Anseranas semipalmata. The sequence continues at coordinate 285,724 of VXAA01005663.1, forward strand.
CGCGCTCCAGCTGCTGGCGGAAGCGCTCGGGCACCTGCTGCACGCGTGCCGACGGCAGCGTGGCACCTCCCAGCGAGGCCATGGCCCAGTTCTCGCTCAGCCACGGGCGTCAGGAACACGACTGCGAACTCCAAGGCCACCAAAGGCAGGTATTCCCGCCGCAGCCTCGCTTGCCGCTTATTCCTCGCCCCCACAGGCACTTACCAAATCAGTGCTTCCTTTGAGGGACAATTTCTCATTCCAATTTTATTTCTAAACTAGTGAAGAACCTACTTCATGAAGTTATCGATACGTTTAGTATTGCTCAGAACTAAAAGGCATTAAAATGTTTGAGCAGAAAAACCTGAAAGATTGGGCATGATAGCGCTTCGCGGTGCCTGGCTACAGACAGCGACGGGAGTGCTCGTTCTCCCCGCGCGTTTTGCCAGACCGCAGCGTCAAATCTTTGAGTATTTGCAGCAGCAAATAGCATGTGTCTGCTTCACTCCTACGGAAACAAAGTACACAAAAACAAAAACTGCCACGTGAGCCTGCAGAAGACCACAGCATTCTGGCCTGAATACAGCAGAAGAATGTTTCAGAACCAAACAAAAGGTCTGTAATAGACTTTAATGACCATTTACAATTAAAATTCACCTATTTTTATGGAACAAAAACTGAGCACTTTGAAAGTAAGGGGCATCCCACACAGCCAGAGCAAACTTCAAGGAGATGGCTGCCTTAAATTCCTAGTCTTAGGATGAGAGACATTTCTCAATTACTGCAACATCCTCTTCTCTGTCCTTGACAAATGCACTCTTGCTCTGTTCACAGCCTATCTGGAGTGTTACTGCAAAGGTAATTTCCCCATCCATCACCGGGAGCGCATCACACATCTCCACAGCCCTCCATTAGCCACCTCTTCTCCCTCCTCAGACACAAGTGGCTTCCCNGGTCATGAGCCTGCTGCCCGGCTCTGCCACACGGTAACCAGACTGAAGAGCAATATCGATACAGGAATAATAGAAATGGGGAAAAGCTCCAAACAGTTAGGCTCGGTTCAGTCAGCAGGTGGGTAGGCTAACTCGGCTCTCCTGGACTTCATCCTGCTGCTCGTCAGTCTGCTGTCAATGGAAACAAGACAACTTCTTGTAGGGGCAATTCACAAATCCAGTCTGTTCAAGTGCCCCGAGTCACCTCCATAGCCTTTCTGACAGCTGGCTTTCTGCAGCTCAGGAACCCCGCCTTTGGCAGGCTGAGCTTGGTGCAAGGCTGGCTGCGAGGGCAAGGCACGAGTCCACCACACCCAGAACCGAGCACTGCTGCAGTCCTTGTGCAGCCTGTTCACCTCACGCAGAATCCTGCCTGCACGCATCGAAGACGTTAAATTACCAGCACTCCAAAAGCAAACCACAGAGCTCACTTTAAAGCCACAAGTTGCTTTTGCCTAAAATCATCTGAACGTCCAAAATTCCTACAGATTGCCACGAAAGAGCCAGCACTCAGGTTCATCCCCAGCAGTCCGCTTCACAGCCGCCAGCCCTACCTCTGCCCCATGCCTCCTTGTGCAGCTATCGCAAGGGCAGCAGCAACCTCCTTCCACTGACTTCCTCCGGCTTTCCACAGCCCTCCAGAGCCCAGGCCACCACCTCGCAAGAGGGGAAGTTTGGCTTTTGCACAGCCTCTTGGCCTGCCAAGCAAGGAGCAGTTGTGCTGATGGCCCTGCCTCGAACCTGCCCGTGCACCAGGGAGCTTGCACAAGTGCCTAGAGCAGGAGCGGGAGGTAGGTGCTCCCAGTGGCACGTTCCTCTCCTGCTTGAAATTACACGGGCGTGTTGGCTAACAGCTCAAGCTTACGGGCCATACGAATACAAATACACAGCAATACTGACAAGATGATATTATAATTTCAGATAGTTCCATGGTTCGCACCAAGAGACAGTACAGAAGCAAGCTTCCCAGGACTGTGAATTTTTGCATCAGTGTCTGGGTGTTTTTAGAGAAAGTCGAGAGCAGAGCAGAGGGTGGTCGTACTGCACCTGCACTGATACGGCGTGTGCCAGTGCGGGCGTTGGAAGGATGCAGATGTGAGCGTTTATATATAAGATAACTTATTTTATAAAATGCAGCAGTGCACACACAATTACTCAGTCAGATGTTGCACACATTTGTGCAAATAGTAACCACAAACAAGTTTTAAAAAGTTAAAAAGAAATCTTCTTCTTAAGAAATTCTGAGATCTAAAAAAGAAATCTCAGGAGGAAATAAATCCTTTTCTTTTAAAAATTGCAAACTACAGCACAATGCAAACCAGCTTGGAAAGCAGCAGACTTATTTTACATTGCTAGTGGATACTGTTATGAATTAACAGTTCATTAAGAAAAAAAACTGCAAACCATGAATCTAAAAAGAAAGTCAGAGAAACTGTCATCTGCAATTTCCAGTGTGTGAATAAATCTCAGAAGATGTCAGCAGACAGAGTTCTTACCGAGCCCAACAAACAGGTGTCTCCTGGCTTCCTGACCCGTGACATCAACAGCACAGTAAAACTCTTTCCATTTCGGGACAAAACCATTTGGTACCCGTACATGGAATAATACCTGCTTCTTAAAATACGGAAACACGTATAACAAATGCCTCTTTAAATCCCAGAAGAAAGAGAGACTTGCACTGTGAAGTATTCCCCCTAGGAATCCTGTAAATCATACAGAAATTTTACTTGTCCTGGAACAGGTTTGAAAATCTGTTTGTGGTTTCTGGTACATTTTTTTAAACGTATCTGGCCAATTCATAAACGAAAGAGTCCTTCAAATTCCAATGGAAGGCTCTCTGTACATGTTATCTTAGAATAGCCTTAAATCGCAGACAAATTTGCTTTGAAAATTCAATTATTTTTATAGTTGAAAAAAATGTTTACTCTTTATTATCTTCATCACATTCCATAGGACTGGACATTAAAGTGTCACTGCTTCTCCATCGCCCCGCTCTCTCCCGTCAGGTGTGGCTGTGCTGTCACCACAGCAGTGCTGTCACAGCCTTTGGTTATCATCTCTTCTCTGAACTTCAGCATTCGCAGTGTGAAATCTTTGGGTAACCGCAGTCACTGTGAGCATCTCCCGCTCCTGTGCCGGGCGCTCAGCACCAGCCCGCCAGCACCGGGGCTGCGAGGAGCAGGGCCCCGCGCTGCAGGGGAGGTAGAGGGAGGAGCGGGGAGAGAAAGGTGAGTTCGGCACCGCACGAGCAAGAACGAGCTAATCCTGCGATCAACACATGCGAGCAAGCAGTCCTCGTCAGGCTGTCGTTCAGCTATTTAAATAAAGTGTTCATGCTGCAGATGGAGCACAAAGCGGGCATTGGTGTGGTGTGAAGCAGCAGCACCTGGGCTGCGTGGGGTCATCGTCCGGGCAGAAGAAAGAGAACAGAAAAAGGAAAACAGCTGAACAAAACACAACCAGTTAAATCTTCTGTCCTGGAAAAACTACACGTTTAGGTACGTGGGTTTGCTTGCATGCTTAAAATATAGTCACATGCAAATGGAAAGAAACTGGGAAGTAAATGGGAAATTCTGAATGAGAAAAAACAAGGCAGAGGCAAAGGAAATAGATATAAGCAAGCAAAGAGAGGAATGTATCTGACTAAACTGTCTTCAGGAAAAGCAACAACATATGGAACAAACGTCTGCTGCGATTATTTTGCAGGTAGTAAAGAGAATTAACCCCAGCAATCTTTGTTAGTGTTCAGATTTAATGGAGAAACGTATTACCATGACACTGGTGTGCAGGAGGAGAGGGCAGCGCAGCACAAAGGCCAGACCCTCCTAAGGAAAGCAAGCGTGCTGCAGCTCCGAAGCCCCGGCTGCTATCCCCTTGCGCCCAGCAGTGCCGGGGCTGGCGGCACCGCCACGGCCGGGCTGCGGGCAGGGGCCCCGGCCCCGCGCTGGGGATGCTGCTGGGGCCCGGTGTGCCGCGGGTGGGAGCGAGGGCTTTGCGTCCCGAGTCCTCGGCTCCACGTGGGCAGCGTGTAGCAGGACCACACCAATTTGCTTTTAGCCTAAGAGAAAATTAGAGTAAGCGAAGTTAAGCTGCTGGAAAAACGTAACGAAAATCACAGTAAGCGTACACATTTAAGCAGGCTCTTCTGTGCCTTCCAAGGAGCAGGGAAGTTGCTGAAAATCTTTCTGCTTTCAAAATCTTGACAAGAAGTTTTGAAGTCTTAACAAAAAGCTCCTAACAGATAATGAAGAACCTTCCAGAGAGCAGAGTGGAGATTTGCACCCTCCTCCCTGAGCATCTGGTAAGTGCAGCCACTTGCGACTTCTCGTAGGCGACCCTTGTTTAGGACCAGACTGAGGGAGGTCTTGCCTGGAGGAGACAAAGCCCTGCTGCGTTCATCACCATTACAGAACCCCGGGCACAATATGTAATTGTTTCATGACAAAAGTAAAACCGTCAGGTGATACACCCCGTATAAAAATCTCTGCTCATGAAGATGGTCGTCCACATTTAACTTCATTGACTACCTCTCCATCCACCCACCTTCTGCACTTGAAAAGTTCAGTCGATTTGGAAAGCTATTCCAAGATAACCTTCGAAGCCATTTCCGAAAGGTGTGCCTGATTTAGGTTGGCAGTCCAGCCACTGCTCGGTGCTGTATCTTTGTGATCGTAGCTCATTGTACTTGCCCTGTGTCGCACCACGCTCCAGTGAGAGGAGGATCTTCTGAACAGCACATGCTAGCACACAGTTTATTAAAACGAAGACCCCTTTATCTCCTTTGTCACGTCTCTCAGCTCTTTGCAGCTTATCCCATCACTGCTCTTTCATTAAGCTAATACAATGTACACACATAGACATGGTAAATACGAAATAATAAAACAGACCACATTAATGTTGTGACATTCACAAAAGGCAGCAAAATTAAAGCTGGGTTCATCATTCCAGCCTTGCATAACACCTTGTTTGACACGGGGTGCCACAGATGCATAAAGCACAGGAGATTTAAGGGAAGAATGGATAGGGATACACAAAAAGGCAGCAACATAAAGGATTTTTTTAATATATTTTTTCTGACAGCTCATTCCATTATCATTTATTTTCTATACTTTGGATCATCACTGAAGAAATCCCATGTTCAGACAATTCATGGTGATGGAATAAAACATATCAAAAAGAGTGAGCTGTAGGACTGCTGAATTATTCAAGAAACAGAAAATTATTAGAGGTCATGTTTATTCAGAAACAAAAGTGCCTTGTTAATTCACAGGACCCCAGACACTGCGATGATTTGATCTGACACTTTGCATAATATAGGCCACAGGAATGTTCTGTATTACTTCCAGTTTGAAGCTCAATAGTTGCACTTGAACTGCAGCTTTTAGAAAATCATCCTATCTTGATTTTAAAATATCCACCATAATGGCCATTAGGTTGTTCCAGTGATTAATCACCTTGCCTGATTAACACATACATTATTTCTAGACAATTTTTTGTCTACCTTTAATTTAATTCACTGAATCTCATTATACCTTTTGTTGTTAGTTTTTAGAGCTCTGTTCGCAAATTTCTTTTGCCTGTTTGAGCACTTATTGACCGTATTCAAGTCACCTCTTAAGTGCCTTTTTGATAATTGAAGAGGCTTGGGTTTTGGGTTATGTTTTTTTTTTTTTTTTTTTTAAACCTGTCATCGTAAGATGCGTTTTCCATTTATTTAATCATCCTCGTGGATTTTGAGTGCATCCTTTTCAGCACCCTCCTTCAAGTGCTGGCACAAGAAAGGGACAGTATTCCAGAGGCATTTACAGTGGCAAAGAGCAATCACGCTACCCCTAATCCTACACAGCATCCTTCAGGTCACGCGTGAAGGGACCGCAACAGCCCTTTGAGCCTTGGTGTCACCCCGGAATTCGTATCGATTTACCCCGTCAGCTGCCGTGAGACCGCCGCCGGCCGCAGGCGCACGCTCCCGGGGCAGCCCACGCTGGGATGGGGGCAGAGGGCGCGGGAGGCAGCGACGGTGACGTGGAAGCGCAGGAGTCACCGAGAGCGGCTGCAGGGGGCTGCACAGCACGGCAAAACAGCCGGTCACCAGGGATTAACTGCTTCGATACCTCCATCGACGGAAAGCACGTACCTTTTCTTACAGCCATGCAGGTTGCTGCTATACCAAATATCCTAGATAGAAACCGTGCTTCTTTCAGCTGGACTCCTCCAGAGTTTTATTTCTGTTCATGTACACATTCCTTTGTCATCATCCGTAAAGCGACAAAGAACAAGAAAACAGTCTGCGGCACACACATGTCCTAATGTCCTAAAGCACTGGTCACAATGATTTTAAACTTTATTTAAGGTCATACGAATGACCCTAAATTGAAGGGCGTGTCTATTAATTCACAGGTAACTAAGATGACCCATTGTAACAGCTTTTAAAGCAAGGAGCATTTCTCAAACTGGGAAGGAGGACACCGGCACAATGTCAAATGGAAAGTCACACAACAGCTTATCTAGAATTTGTCTCACCCTCTCTCGCGTGTGCCGGGATGAGAGCAGCATCTCTTCAGAAAAGAGAACGCGCCACAGACAGGGACCACTGGGCACCCTTTACACGCTCAGGTGCCGCCGCTCCTTGCAGGACACACAAACGCAGCGGCTCCTCGGGGCAGACCCAACTCTGCCTTCGCGGCAGGCACCAGGCACCGTGCCCAGCGCCGCGGCTCATCGGCAGCCACCAGCATCCCGAGGGGTCGGCGCTGCTGATGCGGGGAGCTCTCCTCCACCTCGCCGCCTGCACCCACAGGCCACCTCGCCTCCCCGACCCGCACGGGCAGCAGACCCCAAAAAGCACGAAACGCAACGTCCTGCCAGCACCGCGTGAAGGGCTCCTCTATTCTTATCCAGGCTGGCCACCTTTTGACAAATGCTGGTCGGATCGCACGATGGCAGTTTACCAACGGGCCAGACTGCAAATAGGCTTTGTTGTGATAGATGGTGGTGGCGCGAAGCTGGGGAGCACTCGCTGTGCAGCCCTGCCCCAAGCCCTGACCTCAGCTGATTCCATGTTTCAGGACAATGCAATTTTCCAGAACATTAAGACCATCAAGACCACAAAAACATGCGAGCTATATTCTACGTTTAAAATATCTGGGTTGCTCTGATTGGATGCAAGCAAATTAATGCTGTAATTGATTTATCTCCTGCATAACCCTATGACTTTATGAGACCTTTATGTCTCATATTTGAAGCAGAGGAAGAAACAAATAAAAGTCATAACCACGAGAAGGAAATTGGTGAACGTCTCAGGAATTTTCATTGCAGAAAAACCATGCTCCGTCTGCCGCTACTGGCATGTATGCCTTTTGCCGCAGAGAGGTTTACTCGTTCTTATTTTTTTATTTTTTTAATCAAGACGACGGATTTCCCATAACAAACAACAGGAGCGCAACACAAGTCTCACTTCGGGTGCTCCAAGCCGCGGCACGGCCAGGTCTGGTGCTGCCGCTGGGTGCCGCGAGCCCCGTGGGTGCCCGGCGCAGAGTGCGCCCCGAGCATACGGGCAGCATCCCCCCGACCGCGCGCTGCGGTGAGCGGGTGGCATCGCTGTTTCTGCAGGTCCCTGGCACTGGTGGCAGTGACCCAGCCACAAAACCCTGCGGCACAAACCCCTCCTCTCCGCCTGAGCGGTCGGGGCCGCATCCAGGCACACCTGCAGCAGCTCCTGGGGTCAGCTCTGGGGGAAGCGGCCAGCGCGCCCACACTGCTCGGGGACTGCTGCGATGCCTCAGGAGAGCAGCCTTCCTCTAAAGTGAATGCGAACACAGGCACTACCTTTTATTTCTTATAAACAGACAACTTTGAAATGTATTCTCTTTAAAAATTATACATTTTCTTCACATCTTAATTAATGCCAAAAGCTTTGTTTTCTTTCTAGTAACGTATTAGAAAGCTGTTATTAATGTAATTTAATTTTTCTAAGGAGCAGCATTTGTTTTCTATTAAAAAAAAAAATAGGTGGTTCCGAAATCCTGGCCTGTCAACATCGCTTAAAACATTCCCGTTCCATGCCTCTACCTAATAAATTAAATCAGTGTTTTAATTGTGCCCATGCTTTGTGGTTCCTGGCAGTACAAAAAGATCTTCTGTGAATGCACGTCCCAAGAAGTCCTACCGAGTGATTAATTACTAGTCTGGAAGATATAAATATGCCTCTCAGTAAAGACAGTATGGACTGCTGGAAGCTCTGGCCTTATATATCTCTGCAGATCTCCTTCACCCAGCACACATCTTTTTAATTCAAACAAGATTCCAGCCTAAGTATTTACTGACAGTACAAAAAACCCTTCTGAGCCCATTCACCCTATTTAATTAATACAAGGTATATTTATTTGAAGTTGAGGAATACGAGATGCACTTATTAGTATTTTTGGATTTCTCCAAGTTTTCCTCACCCTTAAGTAAGCCATCCAGCATGGCACACTAAGTCCTGCACGTTCTGGGCAGCACGGCCCCTCCAGGGTACCTGCCTACGGAGCAGCCCAGCCGCGGCCCCAACCCCGTTCAGCACCGGGACCGGCCCCGAAGCCCCTCCTGGTGCACGGCCGGGGCTGCCCCAGCTGGCAGGAGCTGCCAGGGTCGAGGAGCAGCCAGCGGGAGACGATTCAGCAGGAGAAGGAATCAAAACCAACCGTGGGCTGAAAGCAGCCGGCACCGGCGGCGTAACGCCTGGCTTCGCGCAGTCAGGGCACCCGCATGGGCCGAAGCGGCACAAGTGGAGAGCACCGCTTAATGGCCTGCAAAGGGGGAAGCGAGGGATCGCAATCCAGCTCCTTATGGCAAGAAACACAATTTATTTCACTACAGGCGAGAATGAGGCAAAGACTAACTCTGCTCTTGCACTTTAAAAAGGTCTTTCCATAGTCAAGGAACAGACTGAAATATGAAAGAGAAACGTGTGCCTGTTCTGAGGACAGAAGACCAGAGTTTTGCAACTCTCTGAGCACCAAAATTCACTGAAATCACTGCTACCATTGTGATTGCTCATTAACAATACACAGCTTTCAGCTGACATTTTTCATTTGGATCTTGTGAAAACCACAAATCAAACATACGTAAGAAGGCAGCTAACTTCAGCTGAGGAAAGGTCTTTAAAAAAACAAGAAAGAAAATAAACCTTTGATAAAATAATTGCTTCTGCTGTTATTTTTTTTTTTTTGCTATTGCTTCAAAAACAATTTCTCTTTCTTTCTTGTTCATCTATCTGGTGTCCTGCTGTTGTGCAGATGAAAGGTCCAGTCTCTTTAAAATTTCATGCAGGGCTCTTTAGAACATCTCGGTTTTAAATGCCCATGGCAAAGACAACAAAATGTAACAGTAAATGGAACGCAGATGAAAAACCCTGTTTATATACTTTAGAAAGGTAGCGTGTGCAACATAAGGTGTATTTTCACACCCAAGCGTAGTGGCAATGACCATTTTTAAAATCACTGAACCACACAGCTTATGTTCACAAAGCTCTGACCACAACTCAGCCTCACAAAAGCTATCTGTAACTTATCAAACCTAGGTGTCGCACAATTATATAGCTGGGAGGAAGTTTTCTTCTCCTTCTCCCCTCAAAGCAGAGGTTCTTCCAACATTGCAGCAGCCAGACCTGAGCGACAGAGGACACGCGCTTGTGGCCACTTGGAGGTGTGCAAAGTAACGACCTGACTGGAGAAATGGCACGGGTCGGGCGAGATGATGTTCCAGCACAGCCACCGGCACTGACACGAAGCAGACGTGTCCTCCCACCTCTACGTCCTTCCTGCCCTCTGCAGGACCACGTCTCATCCTGTGGCTGAGCAGAGGGCAGCCAGGGCTCCCTCTCCACGGCAGGACACGACGGCCCTGGGAGGCCCTTGGGCACGAGAACGTGGCTATGTTCAACCGGCAGCAGAGGCGGCGATCATCAGTAATGCTCCAGCTCCCTGCTAGCCTTATGGCTCTGTCTTTGCACATCAGTCTTGCTTTCCCACAAATTCTGGACCTAAAGCAAGGGAATCTCTTAACATACTCATTCGTTAAGTTTACCATATTAAGCCCTCTTGAGAATTCAAAACCATTTCTCAATAGCTATAGGCCCGTAGAGATGTACACACAGGTGGTCTGGACTTGCATGTGGACCACTCCAAGAACAAGGTGCTTCCAAACTTTCCAAAAAAGGTCTCATTCCCTTTTCTGGAAATAGAGCATGTTCCTATTAGGAAGACTTCAGGTAATTTCACTATTCACAAATAACGTGGTTTTACCAAATTCAAGACAACAGGGCCTCACAACCTATTTCAAAGTGTCTGCAGCTCATTAGCCAGCATGGTAACCACCAGCAGCATCATTCAAGTCAGACAGGTTTGTGTGGTTTTGTAGCATCTTCCTATAGCTAATAAGGCGACGGTATTTTACCAGAATGGTCGCTGGAATTTTAACTGGAAACCACAACATCTGTTTCCTATATCTCTGCTGTTGCTGCTCTTATGTACAGTGTTCACAACTCTTACCACTCCCGAGGATATTTTTTTTAGCTCACTGTGGATTTGAAGCACAAGTCACATCTGCGGAGCTGAAGCACTGCGGGAGGAACCAGCGGGCTCCCTGCCTGCAAAGCCCGGGGACGTGGATAATGCAGAAGAGTTCGGAGGAACTGGTTACCACACCTTGAGCCACTTCAGGGGAGAAATTCACGGACGGTTCTTCAGAGAACCATCCTGACACAGAAGCGTAGTCATACTCCCGATCAACGTGAACACTGACAGAAAACTGGAACGAGGGTAAAATGCTACAGGTATTTGTGCGGGTTCAATAAAAACAGTCTATCATGTCTGCTTATACAAAATGCTGAGCCTATTTCATCAAAAGTGCAAAGCAGCGAGACGGCAACAAGCGAGCAACCCCCAGGCAGCAGCAGAAACAGGCCCCGGGTGGACGAGCAGCACGAGGCAGAACATCACTTCTGAGACAGCACAGGCACTCCTACGGACAAAGGAGCTGTGAAACGTTGGTTTAATACACTAAATGCAGGTGCACTGAAAACACACGACACAGCCTGCGCCACCAGGAACAGGGCAGTGTTAGCGGCAAACAGTCATTATTAGCGGAGCTATGTTTTGTACGCTAAACATGAAAAGAACAACGAACGGTATCAAAGTGGGCGAGCCTGACAGTTCAGACTCTCGAAACAGAAAATGTTACACTGCAGGAGTTGCGTGCACTAATCAAAATACTCTGTTAGCTAATCCTACATTGATAACAAGGACTTATCACACAGGGAGATCAGGTACGTGATGGAAGTCATGTGGATGGCACAAAATAAAGATTCAAGCAGGAAACATCTCTGCCATAGCCTAGAGGCCAGGTTTGGAGAGCACTGCGCAACATCATCCGCCGCGAGAAAACTCCGGGTGCACCCGAACGAGCTGCTGACGGACACGCTCGGCCTGGATAACCCCGTGCCAGCGCAGCTTCAAGCACGCAAATCAAAACCAGCAGACGTTCAACGCTTCTGAAGGGAGCAGCCTTGCAGATAAAGGATGATATCACAGAGCAGAGCATGAGTGAGTCATGTCCTATTCGATGCTTGGAACTGAGTCACAGTTTAATAAACAGGCTTGGTCTGGCCATGTGCCTTCTTCATACAGTGCTAATAAGACCAAAATAACCCCTAATTGCATCAGCCACGATAGAGAAAACGATAAGCTCTTTCAGTCAAGACTGAGCTCACGCATCCAGAACAAAACCACCTCACATGATTTTGCAGCCATTTTTTGTACATCTATCAACGGGAATATGAAGCATAAAACACGTATTTCCAAGTAACTAAGGAGTTGAAGAAGCTTCTTTCTATCTAGAAACTAAGACCTGCTTCAGAAGGTGGTGCTCTGCTACACACAAACGCTTCATTTTCTAGCTTGGGACAACGCTGACAGACTCCCGCAGCAGTACAAGGGGGCGGCAGGAACAGAAAATCCCTGCCCAGACTCCTGTGAGGCTGCAGCCGTCCACTCGCCCCGCGGAGGACAGGCGAAGAGCAGCCAGCACCGCGGCAGCAGCTCTGCTGCAGAAAAGCACCTGAGGAAGGCTGGACCGCATAGGTACGTGAGATGGGCAGGCTGCCAACAGCACATCCCCAGTGCAGGGGGAATACATATCTACCCGACGTTGTCCACTTTGTGTCAATACGTGCTGCCCATGATACCGCTAAGTTTAAAAAACAAAACAAACCAACCAACCAACCAAAGGAGTTGCCATGCCGCGGTCCTTGAATTTGGAAAGAAGCGCAGGTTCCCTGCGTCCAACCCCGCATGGCACCGAAACCCAGCTCGGGGCAAAGGAAAGTAGGAAGCTCCGCGTTTCCCTCCGGCTGTGCACAGGGCAGGGCCTGGGAATGCTGGCGGCGCCGGGTCAGCAGCCGGGAAAGAGCGAGGCCAGCGGGAAGGGGCGAGGGACAGGAGGCTGAGCCCAGACAGCCCGGTTCTGGGGAACCACTCGGGTTTCTGCTTGCGCATCTGGGCTCCGCTCTGTTAGATGCACATCACAGAAAAGCTTCCAACTTCAAATTATTCCAGTACTCATCCACAAGTATTGCGACATGAAATATCTCCATATTTAAAACCACTGGACACATTTTCCACAAAACTGGCTTCTATTTCCTTCCTTCTTCAGCAATGACGATATCATCTACTAAACCTGAAATTCCAATTTCAACCTTTTTGGGTTTTTTGGTCATGCACAAAGGAGGAAATTAAAAGGAGTATTATTTTCACACTAAGATCTGGATATCCAACGGACTTTGAATAATTTAAAGAAATATTTGAACATACCAGACAAGAAAAATTTCAGCTTTAAAGAACTAAGGAAAGCTATAAGTAACTGAAACACTCAAAGACAATAAACCAATCGTGGTTTGGTATCAACTCATGAAAGATTATTCATATATTAAAACAAGAAATAATGAACTTTCCTGAAAAGACACGTTATATATTATAACATACACATGGACTTTTAAAAGATCTCTTTGGGTGAGTTTTTGTAGAAGGGATTAACTGAAGATCAATTTCAAATACTTTCAGTTTAAATCTTTATTTCGCTTGTGTTGCACCGAGCTTTCTGCACAGCTACATCTGAGCTCTCCGTATCCTCTTGACTGAACTAAACCCAGGGACTAGGAGGAGAAGGCGGTTCCAACACCAGCGCGGGGACGGGAAGGCCCCGGGGGTCAGCACCAGCACCAGCCCCGGCCAGCAGTACAGCTGCGCACGTGGAACATCCCTGCTTGCTGCTGGAAACTTCTATGGGCACTTAGTTTTGTTCTGATGGAAAATATCAAGCAGAGTAAGTACGTCAATGCGCTCTGGAACTGCATTTGTGGAAAACTTAGGACTCTCACCTACCAGAATTCATCCCATAAAAATGCCCTCCAGCATTACTGTATGCCAGATTTTAGTCGTAAAATAAATAAAAGATAAACTATAACGATACCGAGCAAAAAAATAACACCTACTATCTCAGAAAAAGTTACAAAAAATCAAATGAGGAAGAATAATTTTTACCAACTACAAAACAGAGCCTACCTGAAGCCGATCACCCAGTTCTGCCCTTTACATTCAACACGCAAGAATGAGAACAAAAACTGTGCAAAACTTCGGGCCAGAACCTCAGGGGCTGTAAAATCGGCGTAACCTCACCGATGCTACCAGAACAGTGGCAACGGGTGCTCACCACCGCGCTCCCACACCTGCAGTTTTCACCTGGGCGTCTGAAATAGCTTGTAGAGGTGTTAGCTGACACGTGTAATAGATTAGCCCACGAGTTGAAATAACCATTAAATATTAAAATTGAAGACAGAGGCTCTGGAGGGGCCCCATGAAGCTAACACATGTTGGGAGTGCTGTGATTTCCATCCCGAGCTCTGCTCAGCTGTTACACGGCTCCCGGTAAGGCTTCAGCGCTTAGGGTCGGGTAGCTGAAGCCTTCAGCTTCACAGGCAAAAAAGGCTACAAGAATAATTGTGGCAAACCTTCTCATGCGCATTCTGAAATATTTGAGCCGCAATTTATACACCTGCATGAAACACGTGACGACGTGCTGCTGAAGGAAGCTTTCGCTGACACTTTACAAAGCACGCAGGCCTGGTAAGGCTCTCGGGCAGGCGCAGCAGCGCGGTGCCCAGCGCTCACCCGTGGCCGCAGGGCGGGCAGCACGGCTCAGCCGGGACAGGAGACGAACCCACCCGGGCACAACCGTGGATGCATCCTCGTTAGGCGCTCTGTGCAATTGGCTTGAGGCAGCGCAAAGCACATTTTTGCTCAGCATTTTTACATCTGTGTTTTCCCAAAGTCCTGCCTTCCCGTTTTACTGCTCATATGCTAAAATTCAGCTCTTTTTCCATAAAGTATTTTAATCTAAAAATAATTTGAAACATGTTTATTTTTAAAAGTTTTTACCCTCCCCAAAATAATACTTAAAAGAAAGCAACCTTAAGTACTAATACAGAGGAAGTAATTGCTGTTACTTTCATTGCAGATAAATCACTTCTAAATTTTTTTCAAAAAAAAAAAAGATCTAAAGTAATATTAATCGTGCTGGCCAGGGAGCAAAAGGACATTCCCAGACATTAACTGCTTTCCAAATATGAAAAACATATTAAATATCTCTCTTAAAACAAGATGTTTTCCTCATGTTTCCTTTGGGGGAAAATCTGCTCGGCGCATTGCTGCGTGGGGCGGGGGCACCGCGCACCGTCCCCCTCCCTCCGCCACGGCGCTGGCTCCGCTCTGATAGCGCCCAGCAAACCACAGCAAGCTGCCCTAGCACAGGGCAAAAACGGGCAACAAGGAGACATGGAATTTATGCAGAAAACGTCTTCATTGCCCATACGTTTTGCAAGCCTTCAGCTGGGACGCTGCGCCCAGCAGCGCTTGGAGGAGAAAAATAAAAGGGGAATTTAGCGCAAGAAATGGGCAGGACCCAGACTTTGGGTGCCACCAAACCTCTCCATGGCCCGCATACCGCCGAGCCTGTCTGCCTCTGCGATCCCCAGGAAGACAAGAGGGATCGCGAGGATCCTCTCCTGAAGCCGCAAGCCCCCGGCACATGGAAGCGAGCCCCGGGGAGGCGCAGGCTGGGTGCCGGCCGGGCCAGCACCGCCACGTCCCACACCGGACGGGGCACGAGGCCAACCCGTGCCCGCACTCCCTGCCCTGCCCATCGCCGCTGCGGCTGGCCGCGTTACTACCCGAATTGCTTTTAAAGCATGTGAATTCTGGCCACGCGAATGAGAGTTTTCTGTCAAAGTAACTTTTGTGAAAGAGCTGTTTCTCTGGAGTAAGCTTCTCATCAGCTAATCCTCCACAGCCGGCCGTTAGGCTTCTCCAAACCAAAGAATACATTTTTTTTCCCCTCAGATAAATAGGGAAGAATTTTATTAGGCCTTAGTGTACATGTATGATTAGAATAACAGAAGGAGTAATTTATTTGTGAAAGAACTGGCATAAAAAACAATAACCAAGTCCTCAGAGGCTATGATAGATGCCTTTTAGCAAGGAGCATTTAAAGAAACTCATTAAACACACATCCCTTACTTTCTGAACCTAGTGTCTTTTCACTACTTCACTAGTATCTTTTTTTTTTTTTTTTAAACAGAACAGCAATAGTGTTTGAACTGTTACAGACCTTTAATGAATTAAGATTTTGCATGTTTATCATCCCTCGTAAGAAAACATTCCCACATACGCTGGTGATAAACGGCACATGAAGCATAATGAACAGTGGTAATGCTTGTTGAAAAGTTCATACGTACAGATCTTTACAACGTTTCAAGGTGAAATATATGATGATGCTGTTTGCATAAAAGCAGATTAAAAGCGAGCATCACAGGATCTGTACAATACGAAGGTTCTCAGTATCTCGGCAGTACAGGAGCACGCTGCACATGCGAAGGAAGGAACCAGCTGTCCCCAACTCACCTGCCGGCTCCCAGGTGCTGAGCTCTACGCTGGCGTGGCCGCCGAGGCACCTGAGCCCCCCCGAAAGACGGGATGCAAAAGATGCTCCGGCCTGGGCGCTGCGTGGAGTCAGAAGTGGCAGCAGGACGCCCTCTGCATCCCCCGCACGTCCCATCCGGGTACGGACAGGACAGTGCAAGACGTTTGGGCTGACAGCAACAAAACCCAGCAGCGCCTGGCTTTGACTGCGAAGCACAGAGCAGAGCTCTCAAGGGTACCCCTCAGCTGTGCCCGCTCTTTTGGAATGCATTCCCTTTTTGGATTTACAGCGCCAAAAAAGGATCCTCGATAAATTATTACTTTTTGTGATTCACTGCTACATTGATACGTATACACAGGAGATGCACAGTCTCCAATTATTTTAAAAACATTAGGAGAAGAAAAACCACATATTTACTATATTGCTTTAAACTTCTATTGGACAAAAGCACTTTAGGCTGCACCCACCCTGCGCTGACCGTGTGTAGGTGTGCCTGTACCCCTGCCAGCTTGGACAACAGACCCGTCACACTGAAGGCCCTGTGCATAACTGACACAATAAAACACAAAGAGAAAAGATAAACAAGTGAGCCTTCTCCCCAATATTTTTCCTGCGAAGACTGGATTCTCCACTATGAAAAAGTTATCCCTGCTCCCAGCAGTATTTAGATAAGCGCACACAGAATGCCTACAGGCTACAGTTTTCATTTTCCTCTTGGCCGATCTACAACTAAGCTGCCAAAATAAACGAACTTAGCCTTCCAGTCAGGCTCAAAATGAACCAGCAAACTGAATTTTTATGTCATAAAAGGAAGCAAAAAAATAAGCAGCAGCAACTAAAATGCTTAAAATATCAACACTTTTTTTCTAGAGAAGGAAAAATAAATGTATGAAGACAAGCTATTAAGCAATGCTTTCAGATGTTAACTGCACAGTCCTCGATGCATCTAACACAGCATCAAAATCACAGACTTCTTTCTAAAGTCACCAAAGAGAGAAAGTTTGGCCCCGCGGCATCAGAGAACAAAAAATACGCTTTTTAGGTCAGAAGAGGAACAAGCGCATATTTTGAAAGCTACCTCATCCAACTCATTCTTTGCAGAGCAACAACTTCATTAAGCTGCAATTTTGAGTGATGTTTTGCTGTCCACTGAAAGCCCCAGAAACAACCTGGAGGACAGGCTGAGGTCCCCCCGCCGGCCCGGGGCGGCAGCAATGCCCACGCACCCCGCAGGGCTGTTAAAGAGCTGGTGTGGGTGCTGCCTGGAGACACTGGGCGCTCTGCGTAGGATCCAGACTACTTTCATTTCTAGACATCCCCAACCTAATTTGAACTTATGATTAAATATTTTATTGTGTATCGAAGACCTGAAAGATGAGCTTTTCTAAAATGCCGAGAACACATTACATAAAATCAAGATAATGTGGACTGGAAGACTAAAACAATCACCTCCTGCAACGCAAGCCAGCCCATTTCAGCGTTATTTTGGCAAGGTTCTGCCTCTTGTCAGGCCAACAACCGCACAAACAAAGCTAAAACACGAGACACGGCGCAGGGTTTCCAGGCTCCTCCGGCCGGCAGCAACACGGCAGCTCCCCAGGCTCTGCGCCCACGGGGCAATCCAAACTCTGCCCCTCCTGAGCCGGCACATCGTGTAGCGACGGGTGCTGGAGATTTCTCTGACCACCGGGTTCGTTAAAAAAATGGCCCTATTAATGATACAAGACAAACGACTTGCTCTTCAGAACCGGAGAGGTGCAGTCACCATGGATAACATTCTCATAGAGAACTCCAGCAGAAACTCGCATCCCAAGGAATGCAATAGTGCCAGGGCTTTTGGACACGTGATGGGGAGGGAATTAGGAGGAAGCGAAATGAAGTTTACTCAAGCATCCATCATATCAGCCCAAAATCACGCACGTGATGGGAGACAGCTTTCCATGTTTCATTGCAGCACTTGGGAAACAGAAGACGCAAACCCCAGATAAGGTACTACCATCTCGTGTTCTCAGGATGAATATTTCAACGTAAATATCCACAGGGAAACACAACGAAGGAAGCCACTGGTATACATTAAAACTGCTCTGGTCGTTTAAGCAGTTCAATAATGTAAATTCCCAAAGAACAGGAGGATAAGACGAAGTTGTATAAGTGACAGGTATCTGTGCACAGGACACCAGACCTGCAGACTGAAATTCTTTAGCTTCAGTGCACTGCAAAAGGATACCTGTGCACTACTCCCCAGAGCCTTCTCTGGAAGAAAACATAGAAAATTCATAGGTTTCCATGTTTGTGACCAACCTTGCAGCATACAGTAAGATGAAAGATGAGCATAAATGTACACAATTTGCTTTTTTTTTTCCACTGGTAAGATTAATTTCAATTAAGTTTATAACAGTCCTGTTCTTTCAAGGTAAAAGCATACAGCTGGCTTCTTACAGAAGCTGTAGCCCTGTCTCCATCCTTCAGTATGTAATTCCTCTTTACATTTGAGCTCTAACCGAGCACACGTGCTGCTTCATTTATCTCCACTCTTCTCATTAAACTGATTGTTCTGCAAAGCATTTCAGGTACTTCAAAATCCCAGCATACGTTTCCAGTTTGGCCCAGCAAGGCCTGGATGCAAGGAACGCACGCGGCTCCTGTATCTTGGAATCCGATGGTAGCTTAGTCCCACATATCTCACAGAGCAGCCAAGCCCTGTCTTAGCTTACCAATATCTAAGGCACCAAGGGAGGCCGTACACAGCTGAGGAGCTTTTCAAGCAGCACGCCACATGGACCACCTCGCATCAGAAACCCAGAAGAAGAATCCCGACCAGCTGCCAAGGTCTCGCAGTCCAGCAGAGGACTTCTCATCACCCTACCCCTGTTCTTTGCAACGCAAAGACTGCATGCAATCTTTTTCCTTGGGGCACACTTTGTCATGATGTTTGCTTACAAATGGCACTGCAGTAATCCTTAAATTCTAGTTATGATCAGGAAAGTACCAATATGAAAATAGCCCTTTCTTCTTCTCTGCACATTATTTATTTATTGCTTACAGTAATTAAAAGAAGTTTCTCTTCTTTTTACCCCTGCAGAGGCAACACATATCAAGAAGCACAAACTGCAGCCTGCCTTGCCTCACACGCCATAAACAGAAGCATCCACCAAGCTCCGACTGTAGAGCCCTTATTGCTGATGATAATGTATGAGACAGAAAGAAAACAGATGGGTTTCCAGAGGCCAGAATCTGCATTTCGGGGAAGAAGAAAAATAAATAAATAAATGGGAAAAAAAAGAAAAGAAAAACAGATTTTAGCTTGTAAACCGCAATTTTGCTGGACTCGCTGAAAAAGAATAAAACTAGGATTCCATGATGTAACTTTTATAGTCAATGTTCTGACTATAACCACACTTTACTGACCTGCCAGTTTGAAGTACGAGTACACCAATTCATCACTTTGCTGCATAAAACAGTGTAAAAATACCAATTTTAAATAAAAAGCCCATTTTGTTATTCACATATATGAAAGTACAAATCCCAGGTACCTGCTGTGTCAAGTAAAATACATAAAGCATTATCAGAAAAATACACTGGAAAAATGTGAGTGCCATATAAAGCAGTCTGGAAGAGTAACTTAAAGTGACTGATGGCATGCTTGTCTTTTTTATGTGCTTTCAGCCTTCTTCCACTTACTGCATTCATTTCCCTTAAAAAAAAATATATATATATATATATTTTTTTTTTCCCCTCTATACAATGCCTTTGTTTGACCCTTTCAGGGGATTATACAGAATTAATACAACAGATAGGCAAATACAGACCAAAACAGAACAGAATATATACCACATTCAGTTCATCGTGAAGGACAAACACTGATTGGGAGTTTGTGTGCATGGCAAGACTAAATTAGCAAATTAATTAGAATTTTGTATGCTGTTCTTTTTCTTGTAATTCTTATAGAAAAAAGAGCAATTATTTCCACAATATATACCTTATGACAAGAAGGCTGCAGATCCAGTGGGGAACCAGAACAGAGTAAATTCTCTGTTCTAAGATTTCACTGTTATTCATACACAAAGGCTTAAAATAACTAGTAATTTGCAACAACAAAAAAAAAAAGAGGAATTGTCCATAGAGATTTTTGTATCCAATTCTTGAATAAACTTAGCATATAAAATAATACAGTAGTATGTGTACATTACAATAAACGAAGGATTTACACCCAGCTGTTTGTTAGGCCCCGTACAAATGCAGCGCCAGATGCTGACTTTGGCGCCGGCCGTGTCAGGGCAGCCCGACAACGAGCCAGAGGGACGCACAGCACAAGCCGAAGCCGCCAGAGAGCATCCCAGGCTGCTGAGCCCCGCAGCGTCCCAGGACTCGTCTTCCTTCGCTTTCAAACGAACTGCCGCAACCCGGCATTCTGCCACTTAACAGCCAAAAACCAGTGGGAAGACGCTCACAGGACGCAACGCCATTCACCCGAAACACAGGATGACAGTGGGAGCTTGGGGCACGCGAGGCGGCCAACACCAGTGCACGAGCTCCTGTTATCCCATCCCATCCCAGCTATGACACGGCTGCTGGGTTCCCAGGAGACAAAGACAAGGAGAGGGGCTTTACAGAAAAACACTATTATTAGTCTGAAAACAGACTAATTCAAATTGGGCATTCAGCTCAAGTCTCTGTGATGACAGTACTAACCACTGAGAAGTTACGCCCCCCGCTAGAGGCATGGATTCTCCATCTCTGGATGTTTACGGGTCAAGATCTGACTTCCCTTCTGAAAAGCAGACTTTGATTAAAGATACTTTGATTAAAGATTTTTGAGCTCCATGGTGGTAACACTGCCACAAGCTAATGGTTTCTGAAACACGGGTCAGGCCAGTCCGGGGCAGCAAGAAGAAGAAAATTCCGCGGGTTCCAGACAACTAAGTGCTTCCCTGGAGAACTGAATTTCATCCTTCCCCTGGAGAGACTTCTGCAATTTTAAGCCACTCGGTTAAATCAGACTTGCCAGAGGGAGTCAGTAATTGTCTGTTCCACAGACACTAACCTCCAGCCTGCTAACAGGGGGCGTCATCTGCAGTGTGCCGGGCATGTGCAGGGGCTATATTCGTGGGATTTGTTTTTACACAAGGAACGCTCAGCAATGCTCGATGCTTTGAGTCACACAGCCTAGGTAATTTTCAGCTCAGTCTCATGAAGATTCTGACTGAACCTTACTTCTGACATTTCCATAATTAGAAGTGTTTGACATTGCATATTTAGTAACATGCTTTTTATTTAGCATTTTTGTGTGCAATTAATAACCTAGACTAAAAATAGTGTTTATGTATATATAAACTGCACTGTGAAAACCAAGATATTTTTGCTATAGTATTTCATTTGAATACTTTATTGAGGTCATGTGGAGCATCTCTCTCTTTATATGGATAACTAAAAGCAAAGAGGAATCCGTTGTGATAACATGCAAATAAGTACGGTGCATTCATACGAGACCAAACACTGGAGCAATAAAAAGGAAGGAAAACTACACAGCAGGACAGATATTTCCAGCATTAATGTAGCATTTACACCTGCTGTGCAGACGCAAATTCTGTGTACATGAATTAACACTTGTTCTTATTTGTTTTCTCACCTTTTTATAGAGCAGAAGCCCTATGTGCATCTTTACTTTCAACTAATATTAAGAAACATCCATAGCTGCAAAGATTATTTCCATTTCTACCCAGATGTGGAAAATGTGGTTGTTATGTACAGCTCCTGGGGGAAAAATTTAAAAACTTATGCCAAAAAAAAGAGAAGAAATGTCTGTTTGCCTCTCAGCCTTTTATCAGTAAAATACCTTTAAAAAAAAAAAAACTCACGTCCTCTGAATGCTCATCCAAACACCAGTAATAAGGACTAAATCAATTTAATAACATAACTTCTACACCTGCTGGTCCAGCAAAGCTCAGCAGGGAGCTCCTGGACATTATGTAGGTGGAGACTGCTCTCTTATTTCCTATCTTAGTATTTTGTATGAACATTTTTTTAAGATTAATACACCTAAAAGCAGTCCTGCAAGTGCAATTGGGTCATGCATTTATTTTCATCATTATTCCTCTTGCAAGGTTTAACTACTTCCTTGTAGATAAGATTTCTAGAATACATTTATATTTTCATGATAGCCTGATATATTTTAATGTCAAAGTAAATACCATAAAAGGAGATGGTTCTGGGAAAAAAAAGAAAATATTATCTCAACATGACAAAGAAAGGCAGAGTATTGCCAAACTCACAATTATCACATATATAGAAGAGATGCCTGAACAACAGATCAAAGGCTGATCCACTGCCCTATTCTGCTTAATTTGTGCCACTCAGCCAACAAAAGGAGGCAAACTCCACTCAGTTTTCTCCCCATGAAGGTCTCTTTAGGAAAGGCGTAACAGAAAAATCTATTCTCTCCGTCCCTGGATGGCAAAGGGAAACCAGAGCTCAGCCAGTTGGGCAGTTGTACACTGTACTGGGATGGACCCACACAGAGAATCAGAGCACTGCAGCCACACTGATGGCATTTCTTGATGCACAGGGTGTATGGACCTTGGACACAGCTGAGAACCTGCCAATGTTTAAGAAAGTTGTACTGTTTCAACCATATACCTTCTTGCTAAGCAAATTCACTCTAAAGCATGTTAGGTTCAGACTAACGCCTCTCTCTTTTCTCCTGCTTTGTCTCCACAGTCCAAGCTAAAATCATGGCCCCTTTCTTTCATGTGTATATCCAGCCATAAGATTAAAAACAGTTTTACGAAAGCATACCTTTCAGTTCTTGCCTTCAGGCATTCCTTGTTTCTTCTGACTCCTCTTCACAAACAATGATCACCATCTTCTATTGTTTAGACTTGTAACTTGGCCATTACCCAAGTTTCATTTTTCTTTTTCTTCCTTCCATCAGATCTAACTTATTGTTTTTTCCTGCCTGACATTATTAGGACATGACTTTTTCTTTTAAACCAACTAAATGTCTTGACCAAGTCTTCATCATATAACATCATAACTCCTACAACCTTCTTCTCTACAGACTTGATAAATGCAACCTCACTCAAATTCTACTCATTTAAAAGGCTGCCTCAAGAATCATTATCTCAACTCATTTGTCCTAATAAGAGAAATCCATCTTTGCAGTTCTGCCTATTGTTTATCCTCTTTACTATACAAAAAAAAAAAAAACAAAAGACTCATCTTTATTTTCAAGGTACTTCACCACTTACAGTGTTAGGAGTTTATAAAGGGCCTTGCCTTTTGTTGTTCACTGTTGAAATCTTCACCTTAACTTCACCTAAGCTGTTCGTCAACTCATTTCAAAGTAGGGTATTTTCATCCTCTCCTTTAACACAGTTGTTGCATAGGAGCACCACAAATAACAGATGTACTTCATCACTCCCCTTCAGACTGAGCCCTCTTCTGTCCCAACACTTCTAACAAATCCACAGCGGACAGGTGAGGTGCACAGAGCTGTTGCTCATGTTCCTGCTAGCACCATCGTACCATCTCCCTTCAGCGTGCTGAACTGTAAGCTGTACAGCGTGGAGTGCAAGCTGTTTGGGGGAATGACTCTTCTACTCCTGCACAGCAGCGGGGTCCCCATCCCTCGCGAGGGCGTCTGCATGCCAGCGTGGTGCAGACAAGGAAGGGCAATGATGACGAACCGCCAACTGGGCTTTACGTGCATCCCACAGCACAATGACGGCCCAGCCTGGCACATCATTCGCACGGGTAATTTCTGCTGCGTTCAGGAGAGGCTCCCATACGTACAATTCAATCGTTTATGCTGTACCGTTTGATATAAAGCATATATACATCATACTTCAATCAGCTCAACAAGTAAAATCAAAGTGTCTTCAAATCTCTGCTATTCTTATGATAGAACAGTCCTGATCACCTTTTTCAGCTAATTAGGAAAAAAAACTTGGAATAAACATTTGCCAGTGAGTGCATTAGTGAACATACAATACAGTAATACAGTACCACAAGAAGCTTCTGTAACAGATAATTCTGTCTTTCTGAAGTCTGACACAAAGCAGAAATAATTAGGGTGATAAAGTCTAAGCAGCCCTACTAAATTCAGCTAAATCTGGTATCAACACAGTTGGGATACTTATTTGCATGTTTAAATTACTCAAGTGACTAATTTTATAATTTCCTTTTCATTTGCTGAATGCCTTACTTTTAACATTAGCCCCCTGAGAAGCAGAGGCACAGTGCATGGTGCTGTTAAAGTTAAAAAACTTGTTATACTTTAGAAGATTATCATAATATTGCATACATTATTTCCTGTTTAATAAAAAATTAATTGTGCATATAATTTGATAATTTAATGTCAATAAATTGTTATATAAATCTAGAATGCATTAATTTGTTTTTTTTTCTTCTTGGAAATTAAGTTACATTCATCAAAGTTTCTGTGAATAACCATTCTTATTAGAACTCCAAATTTTGCAACATTTTGTCTGCAGTCTTCTTAAATAGGACAATACTCATACCCACTGAAATCATAGCCTTTTATTGTTGTTATTCAAGTGTCCGTAAATCCAGCCTCCTGCCCTTGTCACAGAGGACGCAGAACACCAAGACAGACAATCTAGCTTCATTAATGAAGTTCTGATGATGCTCCTTGGGCACATCTTCAACACAAAGACAAGAAACAACCACAGAAAGCCATGACAACAATGAGCAACATTTAGCTGCCACTGGAGGCAAAGTTCTTCTCTACTCCTTTTCTGTTGGTGTGCAGTTTCTAGGAGGAAGCCAAATCTCTGGAAACCATTATGAACAGTGATCATAGTAAAACAGGATCTGTTTTCTGCAAAAGCTGACTCATTATGACCTTCTAAAATGTCAGATTCCATACACTATGCCAAAAAGCCAAGCTCAACATTATCTGTGTATTTCCTCACACAGGGACAAAGAATTTAGCGATAGGAAGCACTCAATACACTGCATGGGTAATGGTGATTTGCTTGCCGTTTACAAACCAGATAAGGACAGAGTCCCTCTGGTAAGGCCACTGTCACTATAATCCTCATTTCTCTGAGGCTTCTACAATATACAGATTTCAGAAAAAAAAAGAAATCTGGCAGGTTTTACTAATAACCTGGGCCGATCCTTATATGAGTGTGGGTTTCATACTTTCACCTCCTGGCATCAATAGCAGGTTTGCGACACTGACCTTGTCAGCTCAGTGTACCCTTCAATATACACAGATGCTATGTGTAGATTTTAATAACAGACTGCAAATGGACATGGAAAACATCTTTAAAAGCATTTGGAAAAAACCATTTTGTTACATCATTGCCAATTACTGTCTCTGGCAAACTAGCCTCTCGACTGGTTTGTTGATGTGCAATCTGGTTTTCCATATCCTGAGGGGAAACAATGATCTTAGGAACTTCCTAATGAAAGTAAAACTCACTCAACAGGATCACACAAATGACAAATTAGTTATCTTCTGTAGAAATCACAAAATATTTTCTAATGTGTTCTACTGACACGTTATTTCTTTCCTGTTTTCTACCTTGGCTCTCTGTGGGCCTCATCAAAGTCTCCAAAGACAACGGGAAGACTGCTGCCAACAGTTCTACGTCCTCTCTCTCCTATGCCCCGCAGCAGCCCTGGAGACTTAATATCCAACTGCCCTCCACCAAGCATCCATTACTACTGGTGGTGGTGCTTCGTATTTGCAGGGTGCATCCAGAGACCCCAGGTAGAAATCATGGCTTCCCTGTACCGGGAGCAGGTACATAGATAAACAAAGCAGCCAAGAAGCAATAGGCTACCTAAAAACAAAACGTTAGAAGTAGTCTGCCATAACTTCTGCTTCACTATACTCTTCTTTGGCTCCCCCATTCCTTATTTCATTTTTTTTCTAGTTTCCCTAGCCAAATATAATAGCAAAATTTTCAGAAAGCCTGTTTCTGCTAAATTCATTTTTACATTATTCTTCTAGAGCTCAGTAAGGCATTATCTGAACATAGCAGTGACATAAAAATTCAAAAGCCTGGATATTTTACAGTGCTGGTATTCCTTCCCTTTGAAAAACAAAACAAAAGCAATGCCCATTCCTGCACAAACTATGAGCAATACAATTCCTGCCACAATATGCCCAATAGCATGTCATATTAAAGTATTTTATCAAAAGGTTTAATCAAGAGCAATTATTTCACTAAAGGAAGAATACCAGATGATATATTTTTCCATTGCAAATAATAAAAAAAAAAATTCAAGTCCTAATAAATTTCCACCTTCATACAGGTGTTAAAACCATTAAAATATACACATCTGACATTAGTTTTCTTTATTCAGAGAGTAAACGGTTATTTTTCTTGCATAAAAACAAACTAGTTTGCACAGAACTACACCAAGTTCCTCATTCAAAGGTCAATAAAGTACATACAGCAACCACGTAAAGTTTGCTTCTAAGAAAACTGACTTTTAAATCTGGTAAGCCTATATGCAATCCTAATGTAACATACAGATGACCTTACAAAGCTTCTCTATCTTCCATAAATTTAAATTAATTGTATCATTTTATTTAAGTTCTCAACTTGCTGTGGTATATTAGCATATTAAAATTAACTCTGCAGGCTGTAATCACTTTACTTTAATAAACCAACTTACCAAGACAAATTTGATAAAATTATAATACCCCCTTGTGGTGTTACCTTCATACCCCAGTAGAACATTTCTTAATATTATATTCTAAAAAATCTTCCTCTATCAAGCTCAGTGGATAACTAATTAACCTTTTCCAGAATCCAATAAGAGCAAAGGGAAATTAAAAGGACTATCACCAGAATCTGAGAATGGATGAGCTAGAACGACATTTTTCCATAAGCTGAGAAAGTGATCTTTAGACAACCTTATGCATTTTACATCAACAAAGATAGCATATAATGCTTTAATATGAAAAGAGCATTTGGGTAATTGTCTCCATGATGCACCACCAGTAAAGATTTTTTTTAATGGAAAGCAATCAGTTTATCAGTGACAAAAGTAATCTAAGAGTTCACCATTCAAAGATTATATCTTACCTTGCACAATGTTTTCCGTCACTAAATTTAAATGACTGTGGCCCTTTGTCCAAGAGGCCCTCTCTGCAGAACTCTTCAGTCTTCTGTCCTTTAATGTTTATTACACAAACCAATCACCTTTTACCTCAATAGACTCTTGTGAAAACAAGCAAGCAAACAAACAAAAAAGCAATGACAGATTTTCAAAGCGGGACAAAGGAATAGTATGTTTTGTATTCTCTGTTTTTCCTATTCTGATTCTGAAGAGATGTAGGATTTCTTGAGATTACAAGTTTCACCCTCTCTTAAAAGTGATATATAAATCTGTCCTATTTAAATAGTATCTAATAAAAACCTACAGAATAACAGCCATACAGCCAACTAGATTTACCTTTAGAGAAGAGGTCCCAGCACCTAACCGCTCCCAGCACCCAGTCAGCACCATTAATAGCAATGGCAGGGTAATACCAAAAACATTCAACGTAAGGAAGTTCTTTAGATACCATGTCTTTTGAATTTTTCATGTATTTATACAAACAAACAAAAGGCACTTTTAAAAGCAGTTATAATGATAATTACAGCTTTTTTTTTTTTAATTGAAGAGATGATTACCCCATTTTCTTCACGATTATATGGTCATAGTTTCAACCAGTACTTTAACAGACTCAAGTGAAAAAGCTGTTTTTTACTTACATTAAGTTACTGACATTAACTAATATAGAAATATACATATACTGGTCGTTTAACCTACATGAGAAACATGGCAAATGATATCAAACCAAACAATTGTTCACAGCCTGACACAGGTAAGATGTCACAGAAGTTATTAAATATATGAAAAAAGTATTCACTGCACCCGACATGAATTGCTGTTGTTAGCAGCAATTGCGACTATCTGATACATGTAGAAGGGGTACCCGTACATTTTCAGTAACGCGCATTTCAATAACCCCTGCAACAAAACTGCCTCAGGCATCCAGTGATCTCTACCCAGAGACACACGCTTTCCAGAACCAGTAACCACATGGAAAGAAAAGGGATGTGCGAGCGAAAAGGGCGGATTTCACTCCCCACCCACTCATTGCTCCCCACCCCCGGGTTAGGTGGGCCTCCCTACCGGTACAGCTGGGTGCAGGCAGGCAGACTTGGGCTGAGGGGCGGCAGGCGCGCTGCTGAGGGAACGCCGAGAGGAGAGCGCGGGCCGGAGGCGGGACGCGGGGNAGGAACGCGACATCCCTGTCATAGATGTTTCGTTACCACATAATTAACGCAGCACAACACTGAGAACAACCGTAAATTTGGCCTATAAAATGCAGACCTAGGCTATGCAGGATTTATAACCGCCTAAGTCTTGAAATAAAGTAAATACACTTTAAGTTCCTGTTAGTTATGGAAACAGTTTTGAAAGATTGTAATGCAGTACCAATAAAGCTTTTGTAAATGCTATCCTAAAATATGTGTTTTCTCTAAAAGAAAATAGTTGCCATAGGAGGTTTATTTTATTTTTTCAATATTTTTACCTATCAGGCTTCCAGAGAAATGGTAGAAAAACAGTTTGTTCTTCTGAAAAAATATGCGTTTCTCCCTTATTGTGACAAACAGGGTATTCAGACCAGCTGAGGTGGTAAAGCGTCCCATTAAAAAGCGCTGGTACACACAAAAGAGCAAGTAACCCTGTCACTGGCAGACTATGAAACAGCATTTCCCACCCTCTGCCAGTCCCAGCACCTTCCACAGGGACACTTGCTCCCACAAAAGGAAGCCATTTAAAGCAAATTTATGCTTTCTCAGTCCAGTGAAATAATTTTGACGCTCTTGAAACAAGAATAATTACATCATTACTACCAATATTTCTCGAACACGTCCAATACAAGAATTTCAAAACACTACATTTGAGTCCCTAATTTTTCATTTCCTAAATGAAACAGCGATCACAATGAAAAAGTGATTTTGTCTAAACCATTCAACAAAGCAGTAGCCAAACAAGACAAACACTGACTACATCAACCTTACCCTGTTAAAGCCCCTTCAAGGCTAATTTACTTCATCCTTCATACCATCTTGGCCTTGGTGTCACAAGAATTCAGAGGAATCCAGGTGCTTTACATTCCTTTCACCTTTAAACATTCGCATTCAGAGGCCTTGGGGACAACCAGACCGAGTCATCCCTACACTCAGCACAGGCACTGTTTGAATAAAGACCTTTCCAGATGAGTTAGGACACGTCTTCAAATTCAACTTATCCACAAGTCCGGTCTTATGACATGCAAGGTGCTTGGAGATGACCACACCAGCTGGACCATGGAGGCTGATGGAGCCATTGGGCTTGGTTATCACCGTGCTTCTGTAAGATTTTACTTGCAGGAGAGTCTTCCACTGAGATCAATTGTCCAAATGCTTTGGCAGATAGGCCTTGAACAGGATTTGAAGACAAATATTCTGAGACAGAATAACGAGGGATGTCTTTGGTGGGATTGTATACCACATTTAGGGCAAAAAGGTCTCAACAGAACTATATTAAATCTCAGTAACTGTTTGGGTATTCAGGCCAGAGAGTCTTCCCAGAGAGTGCCCATTTTCTATTAAGTGCTGTTTCATTGCTCTGTGAGCTTATCCCTAGTTCCCTTTAATATATTTCTGATATGGCTTGTGTAACCTCCACAGGACTAGAGACTGAGGTTCTCAGACTGAAAGATTCTTACTGGCAGTAAGCACGTGGGGGTTTGTCCATAGCTGTGTCCATGAGGGCAGTGAAGCGATTGGCTCCTCACAACAGTAATTCAGCATCCTTGCAATGGCTGGAGTTTGTGACACTTCACTGATCTTTGTCCTCCTAAATTCAGTGGCCCCAGATCCCCAGCTGTACCCGCAGACCTCAGAGGCATCTCCTCACAGACCTGTGACAGCCCATGCCGCCCTGACTGCGCAGGCTCCCCCCGGCCGCGGGACGGCCCGTGTAGGACAGGCGTTGTGCCCACAAGCTCAGATGCCCTCTGCAGCCTGAACGCAAGGGGATTTGGGAGTGCCCAAGAGGCTGCTCCAGTGGCATTTCACAGTCGGGGAACCTTGCTGGGGCAGTCTTTTTGAACAATCTTACAGAACGGTCTAGACACGGCTGTTAATTCCCAACTATTTTAATCTCATCATCTACCAAGTGCAACACATTATCTTCCATTATGATAGAAGTAAGCAAAAAATTAATTAACCTCCACTCTCCATGAGAGATGAAGCTTTACATAGACAAAAATCACATACATTCATGATATTTGATTACAGGCTAAGGACAGAAAAAAGAGAAACTCTGAATGAAATACGCTTAAAGAGATTTTATTCAGGCAAGAGAGGACCTTCTGCTTAACATACACAAGCTATTAAAAATTTTTCAACCAAATCATATGGAACTGCGTATACAGTACATGTTAATTCTTCTTTCTTACAGAAGCAATGATGAAAGTATCTTGGCTTCAGAATGGACTGTTTTAATTCTGCTTCAGCTCTCAATTCTGCCTTTCATTTTCCTACTGACTTTCTGAAATTCTATGGAAAGACATTGTTGTTAAACAGCAGTGAGCGTTATTCTCACAGCAGTGTACACTAAGAATAATTCAGTGTGGTGTCATGGAAGGCTGTGAGCTCTTAGCTGAGTGTATTTGAAAAATAAAGTTTGTTTTTTTTTCCTCAGAGATCTTTACTTAAGTCAGCATGGAACTCTTGTAAAAGATAACTACCAATAAGTCACAACTACCCAAGGAACAGCCTTTTTATTTTATTTTTTTATTCGTTGCTCACCATGACAACATAATAAATGAGCCCTGAGAGACTAGAAGTACATAACTATTTAAAATTTTGTATTTTATCTTTCATTGTATGCTTCCAGATGTAACATTCATGATCTATTTTTTTAAACCCTCTTCAGTGTCTCCAAGTAAAATACTCCAATTTTCAACTGCAATATACAATAATCAGAAATACATCTTCGCTGTGATTCCAGAGAACAGTTTACAAAACTAGTCTTATAGTATTTTTGTGATTCATTAATAATTACTTGCTCCTGTAAAAGAAAAGCAACAAGCCAACACAGTTTCAACATCTGCTTTTTCAATTTTTGTTTTGAGTTCTGTTGGATGTCTCTGTATTCTTTCATACATGACTAATAGGAAAGATACAAGAGTAATAGGAAACATAACTGAAACTTCACTTACGGTTGGTTTCAGTTAACAGATGGTCTTTAAACTATCCAACATAAAAGCATTCATTTTAGAAAAACTGACCCCAAAACTGCTTCATAAAATAAAAAGTATTTCAATTTTTTTTTCCAGAGCTTTAGGATCTTTCAAGACACTACAGTATAAGAGGCCCCAGGGTTTAAAAAAACAAAAAAACAAAAAAACTTATAATTCCTAACTTTAAATATCAGAGACTAAAGGCTTTACAAAACTGTAAGTATCAGAAGTAACATACACAGCTATACAGAAAGGTGGGCCTCCTAGACTAAGTCTGTTCTTGCTAAGTTTCAAGTGCCAACATAAAATTACAGCAAAGAGATCTGCAAAATCCCTCTGCTACAGATGATTGCCATGATAGGTCAACCAAAGTCTTAGTTTTCCATATGCTAGCAGAGCAGTTATGGTAGGGTCTTCTGGCTGCTGTAATAGCTGCTTCCTTCTGGATAAGCAACTACTATAAGTCAGCCACCAAGAAACATTGTCTTTAATTTGTTAGCAATATGCTTTCAGGGGCATATAAACTAGAGTGATCATAATACAAGTCCTATTTCCAAACTGATTAATGCAGAATACAGTGAATGAAGAATTGTCCCCCGCACACACCTTGTACACTTGAAGGCTGTTTACTTAGGATCAATACAAAGGTTTGGCAAGACTCGTGCTGCTCCACATTTCTTAGTCAACAGTACCACTGTATGTCTGCCCTGTTCTAACACTTCTCTACAGATCTGCTGCTGACCATGGTCAAAAAGTATAGTAGGGCAGGTACACCTTTGGTCCTTTCGCTCGGTGGTTTTGTTCAGATAACACCACGCTAGAGCGTGATGTGGTAACTTTGCTACAAGAGCAGTCCGCTTAAAGCATGGCTTTTCTTAAAAGTCTACAAAAGAAACCAAGAATAAAACCAAAGAAACAGCTATTGTCCAAAATGCCTTGCAAGCCCATCCATCACACTTTGCATACCCTGGGGACAAATGGGTACTACTGCAGTACTGCTGTAGCTATATGGGCACCAGAGCGTGGTGCCAATTTAAATACAAACAAGGCTTAATGCCTCTGTCTTTTTGCAGACTCTTCTGCATGTTCTGACAGCAGTCCAACTGAGGCCAAAGCATCAAAAGCAACTCCACACAGTTTTAGGTCAAGAATTAAATATTATTTTACAAAAAGTATTTTTTAATATAACTTTTAATAAGTCTGTGTTCCTACTTGTATTTTGAAGCTGCCTGTGCAACAACACTAGACAGTTGAGCATAACTGGACTTTGCCGAATTTTCAGCAGCAGACTGGTGAAAGCAGCAGTTTCTCTTTCCCTGGAAGAGACTGTAGGTGGCAGCACTTTTATGTGGAACAACAACAAAAAAAAAATAGACTTTTCATATATATATATACACACACACACGTCTGGACACTTTATTTATAGTCAGATTCTGAGCCCCCTGCTCACGTGCAATAGATATTTACTCTTGCAAGGTGTTCCTCCCACACAGCTATGTCTGTTAATGAAGCGTCCACACAAGCCATCAATATTTTGGTCTAGACAAGAAAATAATTTTTTTCTATCTGCTCACATTAAAGAACAGCCTTCAAAGTCACTCAGACACAAGTTTAGAAACAGATGAAGCAACTGAAGCTTGGAAAATAGCACTATACCTTAAGAGCATGACTCTATTGTAAATAGAGTATTTTTAATTACTTTCTAATTGGAATTCTTTCAGTTTTGCAGGGAGGTATACAATCACTTTTTCTTTTTTTTTTTTAAACTCTACTTTTAAAAGTGCTATGAAAAAGAAAGCATGCAAGAATTAGCACTGGAGAAAGAGTTAGCAAGTAAACCAAAGTTGAAAGTAAGTTTCTTTCTTTCAGAAAGTCTGTTTTTCCAGATGCATCATCGGCATCTGCATGTTAGCAATTTTTCATTATTTATAAATGGAGTATTACAGGAACACAGCCAAACTACAAGCCAAGAAGTCCAACACACACATTTTAAAAAATAGGGAATGTGTCTTGGTTATAGAACAAAAGAACTCATTTTATCACTTGGCTTTACCGCTTGAGAAAATGGCTCCTGGTGAGCTGAACTCCATGATAAATGTGCCCCCTCTAGATCTTTATTGCCCTTGTAAATCAAAGGACTGACAGCAGTTAATAAGAAAGCTTTTGAGTGGTTTTGAAGTTTTGCTTTGTACAAATAAAATCTCATATTAAAGAATTTGCTAGTCCTCAAGGTGTGGAAAAATGAGTATGACTGGAACCTGTTGTGCTTTTATTTTTTTTTTTAAACTGTTTCCACTGTTTCCAAAAAAAAAAAATTATTTTGTAGCAAAAGTACCAGAATAAAATAAGTAATTCATGCTGTATTGAAATATAAAAATTAGAGTCAGTGATTTAGTTACTAAAAAAATCTTTTGGCATTTCTATACCCTCTGATCTCTGGACAGAACAACAAAATCATAAGTGTACAGTATAAAACATGAAGGATTTTTCCAGTTTCACATTATATTTTGACCGCTCTTCTGCGAGCAGTTTAACTGAAGAAAGTGCCAATTCTACATCCAAAAATTATCAGTCAAAATTCCACTATGATACTATTATTGGAAGGATAAGGATTGTTTGAGTTACCAGCTAACCCACAGGTATGGACAAAAGTTTTTAAATTCACTGACAACTACTGCAATATTTACAGATGGCCAAATTATGGTAAGTAGCGCAAGTTTTACTTACACATCTACCTTTTGATCAAGCAACAGTACTTTATAGGGAAACAAATAAATGACCACAGCACAAATATTTAAAGATCAGATTGTAATTACAAATTGTTCTGTTCACTTCTTTGCAAATAAAAAAATAGTTTACTTTAAGAAATTACGTTCTAGGACACTTGGAAAAAATGGCTATTGCTCCATTTTGGAGGTCTTCAGAAGCACACTGATACATATTTTAAAGTTTGGGTGAGTTCACTCTTCATGGCATCGTGCTTTGAGCATACAGCATCAACATTTCACTGAATTACAGTTTAACCAAAACAAATTAGAACTAATGTTGTGGTGGCTTTCCGTTTTGCTTCCATGGCTTGCATTATCCCTGTTCAATTCCAGGCAGCATCATTCCTCCCAGAACAGTTTATGGCACAGCCTGGTCAAGGAAATCTTAACAGGAAACTACAGTTATTTGGACAAAGCTACACTTACTTATAAGGAAATAAATATTTCCTGTTTGAACTGGTAGCTTAAAGGTAAAGCCTAGCTTCTCCTGGGTGGATTTTAAACACGTTTTAAAAGGCATCGCAGTGAAAACACGTTCTAGTGGACATAGTCTCTTTAATCGTTTTTTCCCCCTTCTTCCTCCATCTAGAGAAAATAAAGTAGAGTTTTTATTTAAAATCAAAGAAAACCAGTATTAAAGGAGCACATTAGTAAGTGTCATTTAGGATTAGGATCCAAAGCATCAGGCATTAATATATCCCAGCTGTGTGGATCTTTCATCGCCACAGTGCCAAGGATGTCACTTACCACTACAGGCCCTGGAGAGCTACAGAGAAAAAGCAACGCAGCCCGAGGCGTCACTGCCCTCCGCGGGAGCCACCCGCCGGCCCTGCCTGCAGCCCACCCTCCGCTCGCCAACAACTTCCCCCACCGCCTCTGCCTCCGGGGTGCTCCGAGGCACGGGTAACCAAACCCTTCCCAAGGAGAGGCTACTGATCGACAAACAGCAGCATCTTGTCCTTCTCGGACAAGATGGAAGAATGCACAAGGCGGGCTGTAAGTCGGGAGGGTGTAGGCTAGCACACAGCCACCCAAGGCTCCATTCACGTGCTTGATGAACTGAGGGTGCTAGCTCTAGTGTGCTGGTATTTTCATTTGAAGCATTGTTGTGTTTCCAGCTGGAAAGAACACCTAGAAATACAAACTGAATGTACTCAGTAAATGTATGCCTTCCCTAGTCTATAGATGAGCAGACACTTCTGTGATTCTACCAGCAGAATCATCTCCATTTGTCCCCCCCACACACACTATTACAAATTCACACTGCCCCTTCTTCCAATATTGACAGATGGAAAGGAGAAGGCCAGAGATACGGCTGCTAAAAGTGCCCCTCAGCCACATTACTGCCATTTCGGAGGCCAGCATTAGTTAAATTAGAAAGCAGCTGGCAAGCAGAGACTCTAACAACAGGGTTGATGGCTGCCCAGAGAACGTCACTCATCTAACAAGCACCTAGGCCCAAACGTGACACAGGACACTTTACAGAAATAAAAAGCGAGTTTCTGAAGCATCTAAACACTTTGTAGTTTAAAGACAAATACTAATTCCTGGTGGAAGGTCCAACATTCCTGAAGTAGGAGTGTGATCCCCAGGGCTGGAAAAAAGGTCAGAACATGGCAAAAGGTGTAGAAACAACTGAGAATCTGGGTACCAACAGTTTTCATCCCACTAGTGACGCAGCAGCTGACGGTGGCAGAGCGTGGTTTAGAAAAGCCTACAGAGATGTCCTTCTGTGTCACAGTAAGCATAGGCTCGTACTTGAGGAGTTAACAACACCTAACAAATCAAAAGGAAGAGAATAAGGGCAAAAAGTGAATTCAGAATGGAGTTACAGGTCATACTATTCAAGACAGCGTGCAATTTTCTGCTGATTAACTTTTTCTTTTAAAATGCACAGTCATAACTGACACTAACGTAACTGATAGGGGGATAGCGAGCCAACACACAGCAGAGGTCCGCTCCCGCAGACAGCACAATGTGCCTGGGCTGCTGCCTTCCCCCTTCAGGTTATCAAGGTCATTATTCAAGGAAGACCAGAGGTTGGTTTAACATTTATAATTATGAATTTGACTTTTAAACTAGTTTATGACAATTTATTCTTCTGTTTCAATTCAGAGGGTTGTTCTTTCTTAAACCTCTGAAAAGTGATCTATATCTTAAAAAAAAAAAAAAAAAGGGGGGGGGGGGGTAACGCCCAACAATAAATGGCTGAATCACCTGTTCCAGAGGGGAGGAACCTCCTCTCTTCAGGTCAGTTGCCAGGTGCTCACTTACAGCAGAACATCTCTAAACTTTGAATTTCAGCTCAGCAATCATGAGCCAAATCATAAATAAGTATTGATATTTGCCACTCTACAGTTAAATTACATCAAGCATCAATGCAATCAACTCATTAGCTGTTTTTTATTGAGCACCAACATTCATTACTTACTTTTCAATTCTTTGATTAAGCAACATATTGCCTGTATTCCCAGTCTACATCTACCAGCTGATTAGCTCAATAATACTGATAATCTGCTCAAGTCAAAAGAGCTGGGAAGGGAAGTAACTGAAATCCCTATGAGCAGACTCAATTTACTCCTTTTGTGTATAACATCAATACACTAAACTACCAGCAATACAATCCAGCAAATGAAACTTCAAATGCACTAAGTTGGAGAGTAATTTTAACAAAAAGTCACAGCAGGTCATTAAAATGCCCCTTAATTGTCTCTAGATCATACTTCGTTATCCTTCAACAACCTTCCTGGCATGCTGAGATTTTAAATCTCCTCTGACTGATGTAAGAACCAAGAACAGAATTGAAGTGTGATTGTCACATACGGAGTCTGAATGCCAAAGGTCAAAACAGCTTACTGGTATGCTGGCCCACTGCTCCAAATTTTATATCTTTTCTGTCCCTCGGTTATTGCCTGACATGATTTAACAACTGTAATTCCTTATTTAACGATGTCAAAGGTTTTTAGGAAATTGACTGTATTTCACCAACGATATATTTCTTCTTGATTACAGAGTGGTTAAAATGATTTTAAACCAAGACAGCAAAATAAAGCAGTAATAAAATCAATAAAAGGTGCTTAAAACATTCCTTCTATTAGGTAATGGCATTTAAAATATCCGTAGCTTGTAATGGCACTTAGGATATGCCCAAAAATCAATGAGCTAAATTACTTATTGAACTAGTTAATTTGAACATTGAGTTTTATATGTATATTGATAAAACAAGCTACAAGAATACTGGCTACGTTTAAATTTCACGGTCAGATGTCTCCCTCTGCTGGAAGAAGCCTCTAAAAGCGCTACCGGATTTTTATTTTTTTTTTAACAGCAAAACAAAATCAACACTAGAGGATGTAACGCCTAAAAATCTCCACAAGAGGTCTCTAGTTCTTGAGTTTGAAAATGAAAGCAGGTATCATCGGAAGCAGCAAAGCGTTTCAAGATGCTAAACAGCAGCATAAAACTTTAGACTTCACCCAGAATACTGGCATTTGGTCAGACCTGAGAAATACGAACAAAAACACAGAACATATGGGAAACGTGTAGAAATAAGGAATATCATAATGTTTTAAAAACAATGAGAATATCATCAAGAATTCTGCTAGTACATCTCATGTTAATATCTCCATAGTAGATTCAGAAGCAGCATGCTCACGTTCTGTTTTCTTACTAGAAGTGAAGTACAAAAGACAAGCTTTGTGCCCGCCAGTTCCTACTCCTGAGATACAAAAGCCCTCGTATAAAGAGTAGCTTTTGCACTCAGCTTTGTTCCGCGTTTGAGACTAAGATGTTTCTCCTTTAGGAAACCTTTACTTCAGAGAGAATGGTTTCAAAATAAATAAATATATATTTAAAAAAGACGGGCTGAAGGCTGTTGGTTTTGCCCTTGAAACAAGAAGCAAGGGGAAGGAATGCTTCCAGTCCAGGCTGCAGTAACTCCTGAGGTCACAGAGGGATGCACAAATTGTATCAGAGAGCACATCTAAGTCTAGCAGTAGCGGCAAGATTACACCACCATTTTTTGAAAGGTCATGGTGATGAGGCAACATTCCTGACAATTGGAAGAAAAAAGAAATCATCACATATCTCCCAGAAGAGCAACGGAGGGAGCTTGGGAAGTCTGGGCAGCCAGGCTGCCTGCGTCCCTGACCCTGAGAGGTGATCGGACAAACGCCCTCGGAAGCCATTTCCAGGACCCGCAGAACAAGTGCCGGGAACAGCCAGTGCAGGCGCACCGAGGGCAACCCGCCCGTGCTCAGAGCGACTGCCTTCCAAAATAAAGTGACTGGTGTGGGGGACTAGAGGAGAGCACGCAACCGAATCTCCGTTTCAGTAAGCCTTTACTTTTTTCAGTACGCAACACTGCGCTACAGCACCCTTCCGGCCCACCCACGCCGCTCAGCCCCCGCCAGCGGCCTGGCCCTCCCGGCGCAGCGGGGCCGGGCACGCCCGGAGCTCGGCAGCCCGAGGGGCGGGCAGG
>VXAA01005663.1:325008-375476 GCA_013399115.1 Anseranas semipalmata
GGCGGAGTTGTGCAGCTCGCCGGGCGGGGATAAACCGTGTCCCTGTGCACACCGACTGCGGCGTGTGCCTGCCGTGACCTAATTGCGCCAACTGACGGGCAGTTTTAATGTAAAAAAAAAAAATCTCGCAAGGCAGTACAGTGTAGCAAACAGGGCTGCTATTGTAAAAGCAAATCATGGATGGCATCGAGCAGTTCCGGAGCTTGCTCACTCTTCACAGCCCGCTGCTCGGAGGACCTGCGGCGGTGGTCCCTGGTTTGTGTCACAGGCCCCTCCGCTATCGGCCCGGGTGGTTCTTTTGCTGCATCACTGGATTACAAGATTTGATTCTGAATGCACCCAAACATCTTTTTTTTACATGTAAATCAACGATCAGTAATCAAAAAATCATACCATCCTTTATTCTGTTCGGCCAGCACACGTACTGTTTAACTTGCAAAAGTCAGAAGAAACAACTGCTTCTCTGTTACCTCCTTTCCTGAATCGGGCTTTCTGGCATAGGAACTGACAGTCTTTTCCATTCAGAATAGGAAAAGTTGGAAATCAGAAGCGAGTTGTTGGCGTGCTGCTGGGTTCATGGCAGAAAAAAATCCTAGATGTGTCCAACAGTTTTGCAGGTGAGTTTGGGTGTCCAACCCATGTTAAAACCTACTGAATTGCTTAACAGATGCATTGCATGTTTTTTTCTTAAGCCACCCTGTTAGACTGCAAATTCTTCTTTCCATGTACAAATCAGCCTGTGTCAAACAAAAAATGGTAACTGCCAGCTGTCAAAAATACAGCTATTCCAGCCTGTCTTGTCCTGCATCTTCCCTGTAATGTTGTGCAATGTGCAGTGTTTCAGGAGCAGGTGTAAACCTTTTTTAAAACGCTGGCAAATGTTTTGCTGCGTTGGACTTGCTGACCTCTGCTGAGTGATCGTGTCTCAACTTGTAAAACAAATCACAGCTCTGAGTGCTGATGTGGCTGTTACCTACTTATGTAAAGATTTAATGTATATTTTAGCTTTACTTCTTTTCCTCAGATTTTGTCCAGTTAAAGCATTCGTTCTTTCTTTAAGCACGTTGTTAATAGTGCTGAAACAGTTTCCTCTTAAATACTTATATGTGATAGTAACAGTAATTTTTGAATGCATGGCCTTCGCTAACCCGTTTGTGTTAATCACATCATTTCCTTCCCAGTGGGACTACTCTATGACAAAGCAAAAATATCTCAGTTTATACATGCAGTTTCACAGTTTATATGGAGTTCTTCTCCCAAGTGGGGACTATTTTTTTTGCCATTTTTTTTAGGATTTTTTTTTTTCATTTGAATTGTAAAGAGTTGTTTCATTTTTTTATACTTTTGACAGACTTTCAACTATGAAGCTTTAATATTCCTGTAAATTTAAAGACTGAGAGCAGTTTCTTCTCAAAACTGAGCCTGCATCCCTGTATACATGCTAACTGATAAAATAACTAGCCCTTTATTCAAGGATAAATAGTCCGTACTTAAAGTGCCTCTTGGCATTCTAGTAGTCTCTAAAAGTACTGATTAAATGCATTCTACACTGGAAACTAATTTTTCTCTAAATAGACTTCTGTTGATCAACAAGCTACAAAGTCTACTGGGATCCTCAGTTTATCATATCAAATGTTTATGCACATCATTGAGTTACTTTTGTATAACGGAGGATTTCTCTCTGATGCTTTGATGTTGTCAACTGAGGATAACCTTCAAAATGCTTTGCATTTCATTCTTCCATTCTAAAACTGTTAGCAATTAGGAGAGAGAGCTGACCAGCACTGAAATTTACCTCCTGTGGTGTAACGTTGCAGAACAGTTGAAACGGATTAAGATCCAATCTCTCTTAGCAGCCAAAGCTATCCTAAAACATGGTGTTTCTATAAATATTTTCAGTCTGGAAATTGGATTCTTAAATATTGATATTTTGTTTTATTTCCAGTACCTTTTGATGAGGATGACAAGGATGATACTGTGTGGTTTCTAGACCATGACTATCTGGAGAACATGTATGGAATGTTTAAGAAGGTCAACGGTAAGTTTAGATTGTCTTGCAGTCATGGATATACTCCTAGAAACTTTTAAATCTTTGTCTGCATGAGAAAGTGAATTCATAACTAAGTAGAAAATTATTTGCGCATGTAAGAAGCCACTCCATACTAATTCCTCGCATAGCTTCACTTTTGCTAATGGTTTTCCATGGATTAATTTGTGCGAGTAGTTTCTGTTCTTAACACATTCATTTACACCTTATTAATTTTCCCAAGTCTCCTGATAGCTCTGTATCTTTAGAATTACTTAGATTGCAAAAATGCCATTATTTTTAAAGAATTTCAAAGGTTTCTCTTTTATAACTCTTCTATACAGATGTGCTCTGAAATTAGTTTTTATGAATGCAAATATTACAAACTCAAATTTTAAGTAATAATTCTATTACTCCTCATTACTGTTTTAAGAACTGTCTTCGCTACTTGGTTTGAGACTTTAGAGCTGTGTGTTCAGTCATAACTTCAATTCCTATCAATTTTCTTAGCCCTAGGAACAATTGTCATTCTTGTGAAACAGCTTGTGTTTCTAGAATTTTTGCATCCTTAGGTGTCAGAGTTTCAAGCTGACAGATCCCAGTACCTGCAAAATTAGTACATGATATGGAATAGTCTAGTTTACTTATGAACCTAGGAGTAAAGTTATTTATGCAAAGTAAGATTAGTAAGATGTCTTCATCACTATTCACATCATTGTCTTGCCTACTCTGATTCATTTTTCCCTGCTTTACACTCTTCCTCTACATGCATCAGATTTTCACCCTTGATTCAGTCTCCGCCTAAATCTTTCTATTGTTGTCTTACCACACAATTCTGATTTAGAATCTTTTCTGGTTTTGCTCAGCTAGAGAAAGAATAGTTGGTTGGTACCACACAGGCCCTAAACTACACAAGAATGACATCGCCATCAATGAACTGATGAAAAGATACTGTCCTAACTCTGTAAGTGCTGCACTTTTTTTTTTCCTCTCTCTCTTCCTAAATGGGGTACCTGGGAACCCTTGGCCCCTACCTTTGTTATGGGTGATACAGCTTGTTAAAAACTGACATCAGTCTTTTGTAACATCTGTGGATGTCTTGTCACAGTGCCTGGAGTTAACACCTCTGCACAGCCAGCATACCATTGCTATGGCATGAAGAGCTGACTTAGGTATTTTTTTTCTAGTCCTTGAATAAAACCTGATTTTTTGAAATGTTTGCTTTTTTCCATAAGGTGTTGGTGATTATTGATGTGAAACCAAAGGACTTGGGGCTGCCCACAGAAGCTTATATTTCAGTTGAAGAAGTTCACGATGTGAGTATTTAATGTTTCTATTTGCCTTTCCTAGGAAAAGGGTTTCCGTTAAAAGATGAGCATTAGGTTTCCCTTGTTTTCTGAAGGATGCACATCCCATGGCACTTAGTTGCCTTCTGCACAGGGAATGTTGCATTCACTAGTGAGGGCCTGTGACTAGCAGCCAAAATCTGCTGAAACCACAGTTTAAATCCCAGCAGCGATATAAGCCTTTCTAACTAAAGTTTTCATCCACCAATGCTCTTGGAAGAAAAGCTTTGTGTTACAATTTGACCTAAGGAATTCCACAGCTCCAGCTCTCTGTATGATTTGGATGCTTCTTACCTGTTTCTATCACTTCCATGACCATGAAAAAAAGTCACAGACTGGAACACTTCTAAGTTGTCACTTTTGCATGTCAGCCTGTTTGCAGAGGTATTCCGACTAATTGCGTGCTTGTTCATTTGCTCACCAGCCAGTGTTGAATAGGCAGGTCAGGCATGAGCAACACTAAGTAATCACTTGTAGCACTATGCACACAGGCAACATGCAGTAGTAAATCAGCTTCAGCTTTTCATTTTCAATTGTTTGATTTAAATTACATTCTGAACATAAATAAGTTTGATCCTCTTGCCTTTCTGAGGCCCTGACTAGAGAGAGAAAACTGTTTCAAGTATTATAGGTCATATATCTGCAGAATTTGTTCTTCATTCTGTGAATTCACAATAGTCTCAGTAGTGCTTTCTGTTTACAACTGTATACCTGCCTGGGTAATGGCTTCGAAAACAAATGGGTAAAACTCATTCTCAGTAATTCAGATGATGGCTCTTTTAAACATCTTCCTTAATCTCAATTGTATAGATTTTAATTTGAATGAGATTGCTTCATATTAGTATTATTGTCTAGAACTGCATATGTTACTAACTTGTGAGAGCTAATAGCAGGATGACAAAAGGTGTCCCAAAATGTAGTAAGATTCTATTAGGAAAGAAAGAAATTACGACATTTAGTGACACTTTCCATTCTGCCCACCAATAGACCAACAGACAAGTAAAATACATTAATTGAAAATTACACAGAGCACAATAAGAAATTGCTATCACCTCTGGGCTTGTGACAGTTAGTAATACTAATTAAAACAAGAACAATGAAGTCTTTCCTCTCTGATTTCTGGTGGACTATATATATAACTACTTTGCTAAATTCACTACTACAGTTTCTTATACTCCATCTGAAATTGTGTGTTTTTAAAAGGCATTGTGATTCACTTACAAACTTCTCCCCTCAGCTGTGTACTTCAGTCCCCTGATACTGTTTTGCCCTAATTTGCCCCATTGCCTCTTCCTGATCCTGTCATGCAAACAGGCCTCGGTTAATCTTATGCTTTGACATTGTTCACGTTGCCCCACTGTGCACATGTGAGATATCTGTACTGGCTGGTCTGTATGCATCTTTGTACCTGTAGTCAGCTGTGTGCTCAGGCTAACTCTGTCCCCTTGTGTTCGTGCACCTCCAAGGATGGCACTCCAACCTCCAAGACGTTTGAGCATGTGACTAGTGAGATTGGAGCAGAGGAGGCAGAGGAAGTTGGTGTTGAACACTTGTTACGGTAAACATCTTTAAAATGAAAATTTTCTTATCAGACTTGCACAGGAGGGAACGTGGTCCATCTGGCATCTCCCAGTGCCAGCTTCCTGGAGGAAATGCAGAGCTTGTTAAACATGCTGCTTAAATTCTAAAAGAGTATATTCATTTAGCAGTCTTGCTTGGCATCTTCACTCATTGCTTGTGAAATGTGTAACTGCCCACTTAAACCCCATCAGATGATGAAAACTACATTGTCATTGTATCAAAGCTTCAGAATATTGTGGTTTGGAACTGTTTCCAGCCACTGCATCCCTCACAGAGCAGGAATGAACGGGAGCATGGCCAGTGTATCTGTAGCTGACGAACTGGCAAAGCTCGCCAGTCAAGAAAAGAGAGCAGTCACCC
The DNA here is from genome assembly GCA_013399115.1 of Anseranas semipalmata. Taxonomy (NCBI): domain Eukaryota; kingdom Metazoa; phylum Chordata; class Aves; order Anseriformes; family Anseranatidae; genus Anseranas; species Anseranas semipalmata. Next base: position 330,322 of record VXAA01005663.1, read on the forward strand.
AATACAAACTGTGTAGCCTTTTCACCTGTCAGAAATTCTGTTTATTTCTTTCTAACACCCTCTAACTGGTGTTATTAATATTATTCCAAAGAGAACATATGTGCACTACAGGATACAACAATGACCCATTTTAGATACACTTTCTAATGTAAATCAGTTAGTTCTCAGTCTTTGACTTGAAGCATTCAGTTTAATTGTACTTCATCTGTGCTTGAAACTGCTTTTCAAGCTGGAAAGACCTCGTAGTGAATATGCACAGCCTGTTAACGAGTGTGCAGTGTAACATTCTAATGTTGATTCTTTGTTATGCATGTTTCAGAGATATCAAGGATACAACAGTGGGCACTCTGTCCCAGCGGATCACAAATCAGGTCCATGGCTTGAAGGGACTGAACTCCAAGCTTCTGGACATCAGGAGCTACTTAGAGAAAGTAGCCATGGGCAAACTACCCATCAATCACCAGATCATTTACCATCTTCAGGATGTCTTCAACCTGCTACCAGATGTCAACCTGCAAGAGTTTGTCAAGGCCTTTTATCTGAAGACCAATGACCAGATGGTGGTAGTTTACCTGGCTTCTCTTATTCGTTCTGTGGTTGCCCTGCACAACCTCATTAACAACAAGATTGCCAACAGGGATGCAGAGAAGAAAGAAGGACAGGAAAAAGAAGAAAGTAAAAAGGAGAGGAAAGATGAGAAGGAAAAAGACAAGGAGAAGAGTGATGTCAAGAAAGAGGAGAAAAAAGAGAAAAAGTAAAATGTGTAGTTTTTTTATTTGTAAATTAAAAATCTTGTAAACTAAATCACTTTGCTGCTGGGTTGTTTTCCTTTGAAATGATCTGTGCTTTGCTTTCCTCTACTTTGATACCTGCTTTTTGCATTCCTTATAACATGGCTGTATAGGTCTATTCAACCTGGCAGCTGTTGCACCAAGCACACTGTTGCTGTAGGGGGAGAAAGGTTTGGCAGTTTAGGGCTTAGCACTGAGCAGGGAACAGGTAAAAGCTAGGGTGATTTATTTTCTTTAAGCGCAGCACTCTTCCTGCTTACCTCCTTCAATAACAGGCCAACAGCTGAAGATTTCTCCTGCATCCTGTGTTAGAATTTGCTCTATGTACTTGTCTTACCTGTCACTGTGAGTTTTTACTATTATATGAGAACTGACTAGTATCAATTCATTTTTAAGCTGAGAACATAGTGAGTTCTGGAAGCACAACAGAGTAGGAACAAGAATGTTGCTATGGGGCCGGGCACTTCCTTCTGGTTGTATCTTGTGGTGGGCCAGTATATTGTTTTTGCTGTCCTTGCTAGCTGACCAGTGAAAAGAACGTGATTGGCTGTTTTGTTACCTGACACTTACAAAAAAAAAAAAAATTATAAAGTATATTCCTGGCTCAATGGGCTCTGCAGGGGTGGAAGCAATGAGGGGGGGAGAGAACATGGGATCGCGTGCCGGTGAGGAGGAAAGGTTGTGCATGGCGCTACTGTACTGCAAAGAGCATCTTACCTTCCTCCCGGAGGAGTAGATGTTCATTACCATGTTAGGTTTGCAGTGTATGTATTTGCATATTTCAGGACTAACTCATTATAATTAGCCAATTCTGTGCAATATAGACATCTCTATATTTAATCTAGTTCCTATTTGTGCAGTCCCTGGGCACCTCATTGCCCTGACATCACACAAATGGCACCACTGATGTTACAGCTGCCCCAGCTCTGCTGCCAGTGACCAAACCAGCTCCACTGCGTGCCTGGGCAGCAGAGCCTCGGCTGCCAGCCTGCACGCAGCTCCCTGCCAGCCCGCGTCAACTCACTCCTCGAGCGCTGTGGGTAAAACATCTGTGGTGGCACCAAACCAGGCTGGCCTCTGCAGAGCCCCTCGCTGGCGTGAGCCAAGGGAAGTGCTGGGGAGCCTGCCTTGCACAGCGCTTCCCGCCGCTGTGTCCTGCATCGCCATCTCACGCCAGGACAAGAGGGACAGGGCTCGCGGAGCTCTGCCCGCCTGGTCCAAGCAGGCAGGATGGATGTGTTTTCCAGCTGAGCTGCCCCTGAAACTGAACCAAAAAGCAGCCACTGGCGCTAGGGTTCCGTTTGGCCTCACCCGCTGCAGAGGGTCCCCTCCAGCCGCAGCCCCCAGCAGCACCCTGCCACCTCCCAGGACGGGGCGCGAGCGCTGCACCAGCGCCTGGTGCCAGGAGACAGCAACGCACCCGGAGCTGGCCCACGACAAAGCAAACGACACGTTGCTTCTGGGGTTGGGCCGGGCCGTGCTCAGCAATGATTTCCCACAGCACAGCACAAGTACAGCCTATTTGAAAAAAAAAAAAAATAATGATACCAGCTGCAACAACTGCTGAAAAGCAAAGTCACAGCAAAATTACTGGATGGTGGCTGTCCGCTGGCAATGTGAATGGTGGGGTTATTTAGTTCTGCTGTGTTGGATTTTTTTTTTTTTTTTTTAAACCAAATGCTGCAGTCCTAGGGATGCTGGCCTCACATGCCTGATTTCCATCTCTGCCTTGCGTGTGTCACTGCGGTGCTACATGGGAGCGCGGCTGCCATCGGCAGCAGGCGCCACACACAGCGCATGACAGCATCCAAGCCCCCAAGCCTCCAGGTCCCTGTGAGCACGGTGCCACCGTCCCGGTGCCAGCCATGCCTGACCCCCCCGCTCCCGGCAGCAGCCAGGTAATTACAGGGGAGCGCTCAGAGACGCCAGGGATGCTGCTCTGGCCAGGGGGGTTGTCCCGAGCCATGCTCACACCCTCCCAGCCCCACGGTGCTCATCACAGCACTGGCTGTGGGCATGCGGACACAGCGCCAGCAAAAGGTCCTGGAGCTGTTTTTAGCCGAGCGTGATTATGGGTTGGGCGAAGGCAGGCAGGAGCTGCGCCCAGCCAGACCCTCCTGGGAGGCAGCGGGGAAGGTGCCTCGGTGTGTGCACAGAAAAATATATGCATTATATATATACATATATATACACATATATATCTATGTATGTATGTATGTAAACCAACCCACAGGCTGCAGCCAGCCCCAGCCCCTTCCTCGATGCCCAGGCAGGGACCAGCTGTGCCCCAGCCCTCAGCTGCTGCTGGGGGCTGCCCCGTCACAGCAGACCTGCTGCACTTGAAAGCCTTCCTGCTGCACCCACAGGCCATACTTGCATCACACACAGCCCGCAGGGCCACGGGCAGCCTGGAGCTGGCTGTGAGCAGGGACAGGGTGTTCCCAGTGCTCCTGAAACACCGGCAAGGAGGGTGCCCAAACCCAGCCCCGGGACCATACTGTCCCCGGAGCAGCATCGCTCCGATCCTGCACCCAAACCTTCAGCCACGTCCCCGGGAGGAGCAGGGGGCTGTCCCCCCCATGTGACACCAGCCAGGGACACACACCTCGGCAGCTGCTTGTCATTTATTGCACAAGAAATCGGCGTCACTGAGGCAGGATGGTGCAGTACAAAACTATCCGGTTACCAGTCAAAAGCTATTGCAGAGGTTTGTATCCATGGACTTCATTTATGTACAGATATACACACGAATGCTCGCTCGCACGGGCCACGTCCCCAGTGCCACAGCCAGGACCCTGCTGCCCTTGAGCCTGGGGTCAGCAGGACAAAGTGCAAGGGCCTGATCCTGCCCTCGCCACAGCTCCAGAAGCTTCTGACACCAGCCCGGCCGGCAGCAGAGGAAACAACACATTTGGGCTGACCCACGAACCAAGCGAGTGCCCCGATGCGGGGGCTGCTCCAGGGCTGGGGGCAGCTGTGCTGTCCCCACTGAGTGTGACCAAGCCCCGCGCCCGCTGCAGAGCACCAGCTCCAAGCAGCACGCCACTTTAAGATTAAATACAACAGCACGGGGGCCACACGCTTGAGGATCAAACCACGCAGCAGAAAGGGCCGGCCAGGCCCCAGCAGCACCCACTGCAGGTTCCCCATTACCTTTGCCGGGTGTAGGATAGGGCCCAAACACGTACATCTTCACAACCACCTGAGAGTCAGTTGGAGAGCCATTTCCCATTCTCACCTGCATCTACTAGAACACCACGGGAAGGCAGAAAAGACTAGGGCAGGGGGAAATAGCCTATACCTAAGCCAGATTTCGTTTAACTGCATCTAGGAAAAGCCCCAGCCAGGCTCCAAAAGCCAGGGCTCTGGGCAAAGCTGCTGCTCTGGCAGGAGTGCCTTTCCCCAGGTCTGTGGGGTCCATCGGCATCCCCTCGCAGGGACCTGCGGCCACAAGCTAAGGAGTTCGGTGAAGCTACAGGGAGTGGGCAAAGAAACTGCAGAGAAACAAGGGGGATTGGCTCCAGCTCAGCAGTTAGAAGTTGTTCGTGTCCATTTCCAGGTGCACACCGCTTCGGTGCGAGGTTTCTCACCCCTCTCCAGGGGCAGACGAGCCCCTTTAACACTGACCAGCCTTGGGGACAGGGGAGCACAGCCCCCACCATGTCACCAGGCAGGAGCTCAGACCCTGGGGTCATTCTCAAGACACCCACAGCCCCCTGGGCCGCCCAGTGTCCCATCTCCCAGCAAGGTGAGGGGGGACAGGGAGCCCGGGTGCACACTGCGAGCACGCTGCGCGCCCAGGCTGAGCAGAGCCAGGCTTTCGCACTCACATCCCTATCAAGCCTCTGATTAATTTTAGGGGGGGATGCGTGGACCTGTTTCCCCCAGGGCTGTGTTAGTGCAGATCTTGCACAGGAACAAGAGCAACAGAGTCCGCAGCCGCCCACGCACCATCCCGCAGGCAGCGCCCGGCGGGCAGCGCTCCAGGGCCCTCCCCGCCTCAGGCACCTCCGGAGTCGCTGGGAGAGCACCAAGGCTCCGTCACTCCTGGCCAAATCCTTCTGTCTCCTCAATGGCATAAAGCAGCTTCTCCTTCAGCTGTTCGTAGCTCTTGTAGGGAGGCAGATCCAGGCGGTTAAAGCTGGCGAGACAACAGAGGCTGTGAGCAGTGATCCCAATTCTGCTGCCGCCCTCCTCCCCCGGCAAGGTCCCCCTCCCGTGGGTCCCCTCTGGCCTTGGCAGCTCCGTCCCATGGGACCACCAGTGGAGGGGACGGAGGGCTGTGGGGCCCCACGCAGCCCTGCAGCGACTGCTAGCGGCTGTCCTTGCGCGCTCCATGCAGCGCCGAGGAGAAATGACTTACCATGTATGGCTCCGAGGCAGCCATGTCTCTTTGCCAACTTTATCGATGCAGAATTTCTGGGGCCCATTGCTGCCTGTTAATTATGAGCAGAGCAAATCTCATTACATGATCAGGAGCTGAAAAAGAAAACTCCGACGTGCCACTATAGCCAGCAGATCCCATCGTCACAAGCCCTTACGATCCTATGGCACATGAGGGCACAAATCCTCAGCAGTACTCTGACAGCCTGTTCTGACCCCTTCACAGAGAGGATGTACAAAAACAAGAAAGAAAAAAGCTGAAAACTATATCCACAGCACAGAGCGATACCAGCGCATCCTGTAAGTAGGATGGTTAAATAGCAAGTGCTGAAACGCGTTATCCGCGGGCCCGCAGGACTGAGCGGGTCCATCTGAGCGTTCTCAAGGACCTGGCTCAGGAAGTCTGAGTCACTGAGGTTGGTTTTTAACAAATTGTGAATGCTGGCTAGGCTCCAGGGGACTGGAAAAAAGCTAATACGCCAGTCAGAATAAACGAATGGGCTAAGTTGGTTAGCTTGACATCGATTCCAGGAAAATAACAGAAAGGCTGGTACAGGCCCCAAAAAGTAGCAAATTAAAGGACACGCGCAGAATAATGCCGCGCTCTGTGGTTTTCTAGAAAAGGGGTTTCATCACACAAAAAAAAGCAAAATTAAGTCAAAAAAAAAAAAACCCTCAAATCTCATTCAAAATGAGATTACAAACTGGACTGACAAAGTTAACTGTGGTGGCACAGTTCACGGCTAAGGAATTTGTCTCGGCAGGGCATGCCACCAGACCGAATCGCTGTGCTCAGATGCCACTGCAGCTACTTCACTGCTCGTTTGCTGTGAAATGCCCCAAATTCTGTGATGGAAACATGGAAAACCAGCTCCCCGCAGCCAGACCCAAGCACGGCCACCGTCCCCCCACCTTCCCGGGACTCCCCGCCCGACCCGAGCCCCGGCACCACACACCAATGAGCTCTGCAAAGCCCCCAACAGGCAGGCGGCAGGTCCCCGTCACAAACTGCAGCAGCCGGATCCTCTTCTCGTTGTCCATCTCCTTCACCACCTGCGAGGACAGCACACCCGGGGAGTGAGATCCCCATCACCCCCGCGCCCGGCTGGGTCCGGGGCACCGTCCTGCAGCGCAACTCCTGCCGTGAGCACCCCACACCCCCCGGGCTGGGACACAGCCCCCGGCCCCTCGCCCTTGGCCAGTCTGGATCCAGCTCCATGACCCTCGGGGATGACCACATCTGGAGGGGCCCGAGAGGAGCAGCTCTGCCCTGCCTCGCCCTCCTCCAGGGCTGTTTCTCAGGGCTGTGTCCTCTCCACCGTGCGGAGCAGCGCTGCCCAGACTGACGCAGCCTTACCACGTGTCACCCCTCCTGCCACCCGGCCCAAGAGCAGCAGCCGCGATTGCTAGAAACACGCCGACCACTAAGTGCTGCCTCCCGTCCTCAGCGGCAGCACCGGGGCCCCTGCCAGCCACAGCCAAACGTTTCTTGCTGAACACGTGTTCTCGGCTGTGTTTTGTTCGTCCGGCCAGCCCTGCCCGCCCCAGCCCCGGGCAGGGGACACGGGGCACTGGGGCTCACCTGCCAGAACCACTGGATCTGTTTGCTGTTCTTGGTGTAGTGCCGGTAGATGGTGTTCTTCTGCCAGTCGTTCATGTCGATCTCCTGCATGCCGCAGAGCATCAGCTAGGGACAGGGGACAGTTAGCAGGAGGGACAGAAATACAGCCCCATGCCCACGCTTTGCAGCACTGACTCCTTTGGTGCGGGACTGCACCAGGCACAGGCTCCAGCACAGGGCAGCAGAGGTGCCCGGGAGGAATTCCTCGCCTCTGAAGAGAAGCTTTCTGGCTAACAGACCCAACGAACAGCCCTGCAGACCCTGCCACCAGGGGCAGGCGTATCCCCGTGAGCAGGGCCGAGGAGCAAAGCCAGAGGCAGGGGCGTGAGCAGAGCCTGTGCACCTCCACCAGCACCACGATGCCATTCCCCAAACCTGTGCGAGGCAGCCTGCAGCAGGGTGGGAAACACCAGTACCTCCGCATCCCCCATCCCAGCGCAGGTGCCAGCTCACCTCCAGCTCCTTCTCGTCGAAGTACCGCAGCCACTCGAGCGGCACCACCTCGTTGAAGCCGTCCAGGAACGCCTTGGTCTGCTCCTCCACGCCCCGCGTGAACCTCCAGTCCGTCAGCAGCCTGGGAAGGCAGGCGGCGGTCGGCAGGCAGCCCGTGGCACTGGGGCCACTGCCATCCCTCCTGCCAGCGGGGAGGCGGCCGGCCTCGGGGGCCTGGGGAGCCGCAGGGTGTGTGGCAGGGCCCCCTCAAGCCCTCCCTCCACCTCCAAACCCCCGAGCAGCAGGAGGCCCTGAGCACAGAGCAGCCACCATCAGGGGGTACGAGGGGTGCAAACCATGTCCCCCGGCCAGAGCCTACTGCCCACAGGATGGAGGCAGCCCCTGGCCAGCGCTGCAGTGGACAGGCAGGGTGAGCAGCCATGGGACAGGGAGAGGAGTCTCACCCTCTCTCCCCTCTCCTCTTTCCTGAAAGTACTGGCGACTGCCCAGCCAGCAGCCAGCCAGACCGCAGCGGAGCTCGGCGACTGCGCCAGCCCATACTTGTCACAAGCCACGTAGCCAGGGGAAGCAGCCACAGCCCAAGCCCCACGTTCCCACCCCAGAACTGCCCTAAAGCCGGGGGGCGGGGCACCCAGTGGGGGCATCAGGACCAGACTCACATGATGTACTCCTCCTTGTTCTCCTCTGTCACCCGGATGCTCTCGCCACCCTCCTTCAGCTCATGGGTGGTCACTTTGCCCAGGATCTCCATGTCCTGGATGAAGTACAGCTCCAGGCCGCACTCCTCCAGGCTGTTCTCCCTGCAGGAGGACACCGGGACGTGATTTCTGACCAGGCGCAGGCAGTGAGGGGCTGTGGGAGGGGCGCTGCCGCCCCCAGCACAGGACCAGGCCAGGAGCGTGGGACACTCACTTGGTCCAGACGATGGAGTTGTAAAATTCGGGGTCGATGGATTCCAGGTCCTTCAGCGTGGGCCGCTTGTTCAGCATCCGCTTGTAGAAGGGGAGCGTGAAGCCAGTATCGATGAACTTCCCGTGATACAGAGCCTGCGGTGGAGCGGGGACACTGGGTCATGGGGGGCCCCGGCACAGACCCGCAGGGTGACAGCGCTCTGCTGCAGCCGCGGGGGAAAGGGAACGGCTCCCCGCGGCCAGGAGCCCCCGCCGTGCTCCCTCCTAGCTGGCAAACGCGGCGGGAGGCTCGCCCAGCACGGGGCGTGCGCACAGCCCCTCTCCCCTCCCCACCGTGAATTCCACCGCGTCTCCTTCTCCCCTCGCAGCTCTATTAAGAGCACTTGTTTAAACAGAGCTCTGCTGTGGCTTCCCTGAATCCCTGGCTTCCAGGAGCCCCAAGGCAAAGGCAGCCAAAAATAATGCAGACGCTTGTCTAGAACAGCCCAGTGGTGAGTAATAGTCTGGGGTTTTATTGGTATCCTGCGAGGCGCAGGGCAGGGCAGGACAGACGGGGGACCCGGGCAGGGCGCAGCAGCCTCCTGCACACACCTCGCGGCCCTGGGCCAGACCCTGCCCCGAGCCGGGGAGCCCCAGCAGCCCTGCTCCCACCTGGGCCGGGCGATCGCAGGCACGCTGGCCCCAGGGACGGCGAGACAAATGGGAGGAACCACGCCGGGGCCTGGGCAGCTGGAAAATCTCACACTGCTGGGGCTAAAAATAGGCCCGGAGCTGCAGACCCGACAGCACCTGGGGTGGCAGCCAAAGACCTGGAGCCATCCCTGCAGCATAGCCCCTGGGAAACCGGGTCCCCCCCCGGCCCCGCAGCCGTTCCTGGCTGTACAGCGTGTCACCCCGCACTGGCACAACCCCTCCACGGCCACTCTCCTCCGGACCAACACCCAAGCGAGAAGGGGCTTAACGGGAGTGACCAAACTGAGTGGAGCATGGCCACGGCACACGGGGCTGCCCTGCCCCACGGGCACCAGGCTCTTACCATGGCAATGAAGCGGCCGATGAAGCGGAAATAGGTGAGGTGGTCGGGGTTGATGGAGGAGGCGGGGTTGATCTGCAGGCAGTAGTTGTTTTTGCCAGCGTACTCGAAGAGGCAGTACATGGGGTTGAGCACCTCGTGGGACAGGAGGAAGAACCACTCCCTGGGCGAGAGGAAGGGGGACAGCAGTGAGCAGTGGCTCCCGCGGCCATCGGTGCCCGGGTGTGCTAGACAAGGCTTTGTCCCAGCGGAGGGGACGGCCCTCACGCCTCCGCAGCACGCCCACGCAAAGCAAGCGCCCAGCTCCTCAGGGTGCCAGGGCAGCGCTGGGCCCTGCCGTGAGCTGACAAGGGCACTGGGCACTGCAGGGTCCGGCCGCCTTTGCAGAGGCACTGCAAATAGTTTGTGAGTGTTTCTGGAGACATCAGAAAGAAAAACCCTGCTGGGCAGGAGGCTCGGCTGGGAGCAGGGGGCATCCCGGCAGGCTGTCACACGCGTACACACAGATGCACACACACACAGTTGTGTGCACTCACACCCAGTGCCTGTGAGCACCCGCTCTCCCCACAAAGCCCACCCGAAGCAGCACAGGACAGGCGCTGTCCTTGCTCTGTTCCCCCGGCCGCAGGGAGATGGGAGTCCTCAGACGCAGAGGCAGCCCCGGTATCCCGTCCGTGGTTCTACCCTGTGGTAGAACAGCATGACGTAACCTACCATAGGGTAAAACCACTGGCAGGACACGGAGAGACGCAGGGAGCAGGAGCCCTGCCCCAGAGCCGGCAGCAGCATCACCAGGAAGGAGGAGGGGGCGAGCGCACTGCAGCACGAATGCCGGGGCAGCAGAGGGAAGCGTTAGCCCAGCACCAAGCCAGACACCCCTGGCAAGCCGGCCGGGGGACAGAGGACACAGGACTCTCCTCCATCCAGAGGAGCAGCCCAGCACCACGCAGCACCGTCCTCAGGGCAGGCGGTGGAGGCTACCAGTTGGCAGCAACCACGTCCCGCCACGTCTGCCCTGGCACACGCTGACTGTTCCAAGAAGCGCCAGCGCCTGCCAGCCGCGCGCTGGGCTGCAGGGAGAAGAGGCAGCCCAACCCGCCGCCCCGGGGCAGCTGGCACTGGCACTCAGCACTGGGGGCTGTAGGAGAGCCCCAGCCGGGCCCCCAGCCCTCCCTGTGCACAGGACAGGCTGGTGCAATGCCGTGGAGGAGTTTCACCCTTCCCAAAACTCACGCTGTCTCCAGCTCAAGCACCCCTGGGCTCCTCTGCCCAAGCAGGTGCTGCAGAAAGCCCGGGGGCCCCGAGCCCAGCCACCTGACGGGCTTCACGCCGCAGGCAGGGCTCACCCCTTCAGCAGCAGGCGTGTGGTCCCGCACGCCGGCGCTCACCTGGCAATACCGCCATAGTCCAGGCCCTCCTCTCCTCGCATGATGATGTACAGGCGGCGGCGCAGGTCGTACGGCTTCATGTTCATGATCTGCGCAGAGGCGAGGGGAAGCGTCACCACGGGCCCATCGGCAAAGGCCAGCTCTGCACCCCCAGGCTCTGCGGGCCCCGCACCCCCTCACCTGCTGGAAGGAGTCCTCAAAGAGTGTCTGTCGGGAAACGCTGATCTTCACGTGGCTAGGCAAGGCGTTCGACTGCGAGCAAGGCACAGACCGGAGGCTGTGTGCAGGCTGGCACAGCAGCTCCCCGATCCCCAGCCCGCCCGCGGGGTCAGGCTGTCCACGAGTACCTGCGGGCTCAGCAGCCTCAAGCTGCTCTACTCACGTGGCAGAGGAAGCGGAACTGGTGGTACTTCCAGCGAAAGCTCCGGTCGTATGCCCCTGGTGATCCACCCTGCTTGCTCCTGCAAAAGCAGCACGGGCCTTGGCTCAGGGCACGGTCCCGCACCCCGTCAGCTCCGGCACAAGCTGCCCTGCCCCAGCAGCCTCATCGCCTGCCAGGTGGGAGGACGGCCTCTAGGATGCAGCTCGCCTCCGCTGCACACAGGCAGCTCTCCTCCACCGGAGCCAAATGCGAAGCCCTAAACCCACCACTCGGCGTCCTTGCAACAAAGCCAACCCACTTCACCCGCTCCGTGTTGTGACCACGTGAACGGACGAGCTGAGAACAAGCGACTCGAGTCCCAGCTCCGAGTGCCGCAGCCCGGCTGCCGTCCCACCAGGTGCAGAGCCAGGGCTTGGCCCAAAAGCACTTACCCAGACTCGAATCCAGGACGCGGGTCCTTGAAGGTGGTGGTGCGAGTGTTGTGGTCCACAAAGTAGCGCACACCCTCGTTGGTGTACTTCATCTCCCAGCCGGGCGGCAGGGGCGGCTCCTGGATCATCCTGCAGGCAGGGAAGGGGTCACTGAACTGCCGCCTCGGGGGTCTCTTGCCCTGCTCCAGATCGCTGCCCCTGGGGACTACCTTGAATTTGCAGCTCCATGCCAGGCAAAACGAAGGATTCATGGTGCAGAATTAGCAAGCACCTGCCTGCGCCCCGAGACAGGACCCTGCCACAGACAGGACCAGCCATGGCTATGGCTTTGCTCCCTGTCAGTGGGAGCAGTGCTCGGTGGGGACCTGGCCAGATCCTCAGCCATGGCAAGTCTGCCGAGCCACAACACTGAGCTCTCGGGAGCCCAGGCAGAGCCCTGTGGGCAGGCAGCAGGGCAAGAGGAAAGCACCTCTTTCTGCCCAAACAGCCCTGCAGTCTTCCCCATCAGCCGCTGCTCAGCCCCAGAGCCGTCCAGCAATTTCCTGACCTCCGTCCCAGCTCCCCCCAGTGCCGAGGGTTGCAGATTCCAACCCTCCCCAGCTCCAACGCCGCCCGGTCGCTGCCTGTCTCTCAGTGCTCTCGCACCCGAGCACCATGCTCTCAGCTCCCCAGCAGGACCATGGGGGCTCAGTCCCACCGCACGGCCACCTCTCAGCACTTGGTAGCCCATCACACACGTCTTCAGAAACCCCAAGCATCCTCCCCGCTCTTCCCACGGGCTCCTACCCCTGCGTGCGAGGGTCTTCCCACTGGGTGGTCCGTGTGTTGTGGTTCACGTAATACACTCGCCCATTGTCCTGTCTCTTCTCTAGGAGAAAATGGAGGAAAAGCGTTAGCTGGAGCGCTCCAGCCGCCGGCGTCCCAGAAACAGACCTCCATCACCAGCTTACAAGAAGTTTGTCAGCTCCCTCTCCCCACCTGTGCTGCCTCAACTCATTTGGAAAAGACAGAATAAAATATATATATATAATATTCACAGTATATAATATATATTCACAGTAATATATATATATTTTATAAAATATATNCAGAAGCCGCAGTGCCTCGGGGAAGGCCTGCTTTCCCCAGGCCAGCGTGCGGGCACCATCGCAGAGGCTGGCCGTACTGACGCGCTGCCAGGCCGGCACATAAGCTGTGCACAGCCACGCGCCCTCCTCGAACACCCAGCGCTGCACGAGCTCAGCATCGCTCCATGCGAGTCCGAGGACGCTTTCTCCCTGCACAGCCCTGCTGCCTGTGCACACGCACACACACATCTTTCTGTTGCACACAGGCTTAAAATAAACGCACTGCTCACACCAGCATCACCGCAGGACACCGCGCTGCGCCTGCAGCCTCCCACCCTCGTTGCGCACAAAGCCTCCAGCGCACGCTCGGGACAGACTCCCCAGCACCCCACGTGCCCCGCGCGCTTCCCCAGGCACCCCACCATTTGCGCACCTGGAACAGCCAGCACCTCCTGGCCGCGGATGGGCACTGCGTGCCGTCTTGGTGGCGATTCCAGCACCCGCTCCACACCATGGCACCCACCCCACGCACCCCCTCGTCCTGCCCACCGGCACGGCTCTGCCTCCCCCAGCCATCCCCACGCACGCACACCCCTGCTTGCTGCTCCCCCGCCACCATGTGTCCCCACGCCACGCACCCCTCCTTCCCCGCACGCACAGCCCTGCTCCATGCCGGGAGGGACGCCCTGCACGCGCTCCCTGTCCTCTCCCGCAGCCCCGGTCCTGCTCGCTGCTGGGCTGCGGGAAGCAGCCGCAGTTCCCAACCCGGGGGAAATCAGGCAGTGGATTTGGGGGCCAGGAGCCCCAGGGGCAGACGGAGCAAAGCGGGGCTCAGCACGCTCGAGGAGAGCGCTCTGATCACATCCTTCACCCCAGCCTCCTGTCAGAGCGCTCTGCCCCGACAGGACGGGACAGGACAGTTGGGGCTTCCAGGAGCCTGGGGACGGGACGCTCCTGCCACCAGCCCCGCAGAAGCACTGGGCACAGCTATGGGGGCCGGGGGCATTAGCACTTCTGCTCTTTGGTCTGGCTGAGGTGTGTAGGATGACCAAGACTGTGTCCTCCCCAGGAACCCCATCTGCCCAGAGCAGGCTCACCCAGCTCAGCAGCAAAGGCTCCAGCACTGCCCTCACCGAGACCCTGCCCTGCCCCTGGAGACCCCCTCAGCAGCCTGGACCCCTCGCTGCCCTGCTCCAAGCTCCCTGCAGTTTATTCCCTCTCCTGGTCCCTGTAGGGGACCAGTCTCTGCCAGCCCTCGCAGAGCACGGCGCTGCCCCTCAGCTGCCCCATGGTGCGCAGCACCAGAGGCTGGAAGGCACCGAGGCTGCCCGTGCCCCTGTGCCCCTCTGCTCCCTCCCGCCCTCTCCCCCCCCAGCAGCCATGACCAGGCTGCAAAGATGTCCGTCAGCAAACCCACACACGTGCCTTTGTGCTTGGAACCCCTGGACCCCCGGCTGCTGCTTTGGGGCTGGGCTGTGCCCCCCCAGCTGCAGGAGCCCCTGGGCCCCCCACTTCCCAGGGCAGGGGCAGGGCAGCTCCCCAGCATCCCAGCCCGCCCCTCTGCAGGGATGCTCTCTGCCAGGAGAGGGGCCCTCTCCACCCTGGGGTTGGCACAGGGGCCTTTCAAAATGTCCCAGCACCCTGTGTCCCCACTTACGCCTTTCCCAGCGCCCATCAGCTCCCGTTAACGTCCCCTCCGTCCCACCAGACACTTGCCACCCTGACCGCGAGCCCTCCCCAGCTCAGGCATGCCGGGGCCCCCCTGTCTGGTCTGGACAAAGCATGACGATGATGGGAGCGGCACAACAGAGCCTCAGGGGCAGCAGCACTTGGGACGTGGGGACAGGGCTGCCAGCCCCACTGCGGGCCGGGGCAGAGCATCCCGGGAGGTACACGCGTGGCAGCGGGACAGGCCTCCACTCGGCAGAGGAGGACTCTGGGGACGAGCGAGGAGTTGGATCCTCAGCCTCTCCCCCAGTCCAAAGAACAACCACAAACACTTCTGCATTCAGTAGCTGAGAGGGAGAACTGGGAACTCCTCCAGGAAAAGAGAAAAAAGGAAAAAAAAAATGGGAAAAAAGCTGGATTTCAAATCAGAGATTGAGCTAGTCATGGGCAGACTCAGCCCCACATGCGGGGAGCACGGGGACCGCTGCCTCCCCAGCAAGGGCACCCACTGACGCCGGGGACAGACACAGGCAGGGGCTCTCCCTGCGGGGAGGGCAGGAAGGCCGGGGAGCGTGGCGCAGGCAGGTGAGTGGCTCTGTACTTACCCCAGCCGGGAGGAAGGGGGCCGAGAGGGTCATTGTCGGACGGGGCGCCGGACGACTAGAGACAAGAGAAGGCAAAAATACAAAATAAAAACCAAGGCAAGGACGAGCGGGAACAGCGGAGCGCAGACGGAGTGGGGGCGAAGGCGAGCCCGACAGCCTCTGCTTTGCACTCGCCTCCCGTTGGCCCACAGCTCCCAGCAGAGAGAAGCTGCTCCCAAAGAACTAAAAAAACAAAAACAAAAAAAAAAACCAACCAAAAAAAAAAAAAAAACTTGCACCCTCAGGGGGGGTTAAAAAAAAAAAAAAAAGGAAAAAAGCACAAACTAAACAGAGGCTGGGGCAGCCAAGGGGGCAGCAGGGCAGGGGCCGTGCCACAGCGCGCGGAGAGGAGCGGGACCGCGCTGCAGCCTCCAGATGTGTGCGGCCGCTCGGCTCCCGCTGGCCCGGGCGACTATCCCCATCAGATACACCTCCAGCCTCCTCCAAGAACCACACACAAGAGGGAAAAAATATCGCAGGCCTTTCCAATGAAATCATTCCCACAAGCCCTGTCCACGCCCAGCGCTTCCTGGCGGGGCCCGCGGCCCCCCTCCTCCCCGGGCAGCGAGCAGGGCTGCGGGATGCGCTCGCACTGAGAGCACATTCATGCCTGCGCAGACGGGTGGCTCCCCGCGCCCCACGCCCCCCCGGCAGGTTGGGGGCCGCCGCACAAAGCACCTTTCTTCTTCCCCGGGGCGGGCAGCGCCAGCGGCCGTCACCCAGCCTGAACCGGGGGATGCCCCGGGGCGGGGGGCAGCAGGCTGGCGCGCGTCCCTGTTTGCATTAGCCCCCTGTCTCCGGCTCCGCTGGAGGTCCCTGGGGATGGAGGCGCAGCCCCGACAGTTGGGGATTCAGGGGAGAAGGAGGCCTGCGAGTGCTTTTAATGGTTAAATAAGAAACGCATTGTTACCAAAAAGGCCTTTTCATTTGCACCTCCTGAAACCCAGCCGCTGGAGAGGGGCCGGGAGCCCCGGCAGGGCCAGCGTCCCAGCCCAGCCAGCGTCCCAGCCCTCCGTGCTGGGGACAGGAGCAGAGTCAGCCCCAGTTCAGGAAGTGCTGCCCACAGCCTCCCTGGGGACAGGGCAGCCCCAGGCCTGGGCACTCAGGGTGCCTTGGTCCCCCACCCTCCTAGGATGGGCACCAGCACCTGGGGCCAGACCAGCACCCCAGGGGATGCCCTGGGGTGTATCGGGGACAGGGCAGCACAGCCCACACCTCTTTGCCTCTTCTCTTGCACCCTACCCCATGCACAAGGAGCGGGGTGCAGGAGGCACCGCCCCGGCAGCGGCCGGCACAGCATGGCACGGCACAGCGTGCCTCGGGCAGCCTCTGCTCCCTCCCTACCCAGACAGGCTGGACAGAGATGCAGCTGAGGCACGTCCAGAGGTATCACCTCACTGCGACCTAAAAATAACTAATTAAAACAAACAGGGCAGAGAGACAAGAGCCCAGGGCAGAGCTCCAGGGAGCCAGCCCTCCTGCGGCTCTCCACAGCCCCCAGGAACGACCCTGTACCAGCAAGACCCCTCGGCGCAGGCGATGCTGCTCCCGGGCCTGCTGCATGCGCGCTGGCAGAGGGACCCTGCCTGCAGCCCGGCCCTTGAGCTGCGGCTTCCTCCAGGGGCTGTGCAGCGAGGGCTCCGCAACGCCCAGGGGCGCAGCGCTGCTCACCGCCTCCTCTCCCTGCAAGGAGGGCAGGTGGATGCTGGAGACAGGAGGACAAAGCAAAGCAGAAAGCCCCTGCGGGGAAGGAGGCACAGCAGAAGCCATTGCCGCTGGCAGAAGAAAGCTTGAAACGAAAAGTACAATCGTTTCATCAGGCTAAATTTGGAGTGCGAGTCCCTCCCCTCTGCACTCCGCAGAACCCAGCCAGGGCGAGTCGCGCGGCGCTGGAGCAGCTCCAAAGCCGGCGCTGGCGGAGAAGCAAGCGAGCGACAGGCTCGTAGCCCGATTTGGCCTCGGTGGAAGCCCCCTCCTGCCGCCCCTGTGGACAGTGTGCCGAGGGCTGCGGGGCTGGGGCAGCGCAGCTCCCTCCGCGAGGCCTGGAAGGGCTTATCAGAGGGTGCCCACCACTCGCCCAAACCATGAACAAGGGGAAGAAGCAGAGGAAGCAGGAGGGAGCTCGCAGAGCCCAGCAGCGCTCGCTCCCTGGGCTCTGGCAGCCCTTGCTGTGCCAGCCCAGGAACCCTGGGCATGCAGCTACGGCCACTGTCTCCTGCTCCCAGCTCTCACCTGGTACAGAAATCTTTGGCTGAACTGCTGCATGGCTCCTTGGAGCTGGTTTCGCTGTGACTGCCACTGCTCATAGTTCCTGACGTACTCGGCCGTGGGGCGCTGCCATGTGGTGGTCCGGGTGTTGTGATCCACGTAGTAATACCGGCCTCTAGGGTCCACGCGCTTCTCCCACCTGGAAACACCATGGGAAGATGTCACCATCTGTCCTCCCTTGGGAAAGAGGCTTGCTGGGACCTTCCAGCCCTGGTTTCAGTGCTTTAGGGCCTAATCCCTTCCATCTCTGAGGGACCCCACACCAAACTGGAGCGCACACCACCACCCTGCTCCCTCCAGCACCCCTGTTCCTGCTGCTCGGAGCCCAAATACATGGCACCAGACTGCTAAAAAGCCCCTCAGGAGATCAGTTGCTGCCCCAGGGGCCTGGGACACTCCCCAGAGAGCCCTCCTGACCACCACAGCAGCAAAGGACAGTCATGACAACCAGCCCAAATACAGGTTCCCCCCCAAGCTCAGCTCATGCACCATGCAGCAACTCAATGCTAATGTTGGTGTGAAGGCGCCGGGGCCAGCAGAAACCCTGGAGAGGCTGGGAGGAATGGCAGAGGGCACTGAACAGGATCCAACACTGAGGAATCTCCCATTGCCCTTGCCTGAGGGCTGTCTCCAGGGCCCTGGACACGCAGCTGCAGCTTGAGAATATTCAGCTGCTGCCCCAGCACACGTTGAAAGCACGAATGAGGAGCCTTGGGTTGTGAGCCACTTAACCAGCTGCCAGAGCTCCCCTCGTGCTCTGCATGCAGTGGCTCAGCAGAGGATTCACGATCAAGTTCTGGCTCTCTGAAGCACTTCACAGGCTCACTGGCCTCCAGAAACACAGCCGAGAAAGCAGCCGACAGTCCTCCAACGGAGGTAGACTGAGCTGCTGGGGCCCTAGAGTTCACCTAAGGAGACTGATTTTTCATTTCATACTGACACCACAGGCTGACCTCAGACACTTGCTCTCTGGCTCCTCTCACATGATTAAGCACTACCCTTCAACACAAGGGCTCCGTTCCCAGCTCCAGTACAACCACCAATTTCATAGCTGAAGGGGTTCCTTCGGACAAGGTAAGCTCCACCACTAGGGAATACAAGAGCCTGGTAAGACCTGAAGCAGCTCCCCACGAGGTGACATGAAGCAGCACGGCTGGGAGATGCCCAGGTGCTAAGAGAGGTAACACCAGGACGCAGTAAGCATGCCTCAAGACAGCTGGCCTCCGACAGAGGCACTGGAGCAGAGACCTGCGTAGGAGGACGGAAGCACGCCTGGGGTACTCCCAAACCTACCTTTCCAGGCAACAGCCTCCCTCTTAACACCAGGCAGATTTTAAGCTGTTAGAGGATCAGAAAGTGGGAGGGAAGGCTGCAGAGATCACAGCTTAACTGAAGGTAGTGTGTGACCACGGGAACCTGGAGGCTCCCATGGAGGAAAACAGGACAGGCTTGTATTTCACGCTCACACATTACACTGGCTGTTAAAGCACACTTCAGTCATTCCAGCCTTGAACAAACTCAGCCTAGAGAACAACAGTTTGGCTGTACTGACTTCTTTTTTTGGAGCACAAAGAGGAGGTGAGAATTCAACAAGCTTCTGGAAAACACATGGACCCCGAGGGTTACATACAGCCTTCGTGACCTGAAGACTGTTTACTCCTGCAAACGAAAGAATGACCTCCCTGAACACGAGCTTTGCAGAGTTCTTCCTGCAGGTCTCATGGAGCTGAGCAGCATCGTCTGCTTGAGAACGAGCAGACCCCAACGTGGTTGCGAATGTAAGAGGCCCCTCTGTGAAAGGACAAGGTCCAGCTCCAGGTTTGCGGCACACAGCGTGTGCCTGTTTCTGCTCACCAGGAGTCCAGTCCTCCCATGTCATCCCTCTTTGAGAAGCATCTGTTTTTCCAGGTGACATGAAGCCTATCCCCTCCCTTCTCCTGCTCCTCATGGGGACTTTGCAGGTGCCCCATCTCAAAGCCTCACCCCTTCGCACTGCCCACACGTGGTTACCCTGCTGCTCAACTGTTCACTGATTTCCACAGACAGTTTAAAAAAATAATCTTCTAATGGAGGTCAAAGCACAACAGATAGAAAGATCTTTTCATCATTTTCAAAGAAGAAAAGGCCTTCCAGAGGACACAGGGCATGTTTTCCGGCCAGTAAACACTTGGGCATCTCAGCCCATTTCTTTTCAGGAATGAGAAGACCTTCCTCCCACCAGCCCACTCCCAAGCGCCTGCTACAAGAAGCCAGTTTGGTATCTGAGACGCCACCGGCCCCCAAGCCCCTTACCCCGAAGGGAGCGGTCGTTCCCACGTGGTGGTCTTGTTGTTATGGTCTACATAGTAGACTCTACCATTCGGCAGCTCCCGCTGTTCCCACCTGAAAAAGACAATCACAAGACAGTTGGTATGGGCTGGCACCAAGACCAAACCCTGGCAGAGATGGAGCTACCAAAGCCGGCTGCTCTCTGTGCCTCCCACCACAGGGCTCCCCAGCATCAGACCATACCGTGCATGGCTCCAGCGCCAGGCAGAGCACCTCCCTCCAAGAGGGGACGTGGAGGAAACCAGGGCAGACGGGCCAGCTCCTGCCCCTGCGCAAACCCAGAGGTGCGGCAGAGGGGCTCAGCTGGAACAAGCATCGCGGATCCAGCAATACCCAGGTGATGCGCGCAGCCTCGGTCCCTGCACCCGCAGGGCAGCAAGGCCAGATCCTGCCCACGCCTGCGCCCCCAGACCACCCTCAGGGACAGGTGTTCGCTACCTTCCCCTCCGCAACACTCGCCAGCTGCAGCCACACGCAACCACTGGGGGATTTCCCGATTTCGACTCCTCGCCTTGTTTCTCAGCTGCAAGGCTGGGCAGGAAAAGACGAGGTTTAGGCAGTGCCGCAGGGGCAGCCGGCCTGGTGGGCACCGGCTGCACACAGGGCACCCAGGGCCTCAGGCGGGAGCCTTGCTGCAAGGAGGACCAGGGACTTCCCAGGCATCATCTTCTACTTCCAATCCTGCCCGAACAGCCTCCATGGGAAAACTGCTTGCATGTGTGCCCATACAGGCGGGCTGCAGCTGTGCAGTCCAGCCTCCCCCACGGAGCACTGAGCTGTGAATAATTAACAGTCACCTTATTACCGAGAACATCCAGAGAGCTGCATCTGGTGCATTAGTAAATCTACCTCCTAGCATTGCTTAGCTACAGTGTTTTAAGCTTTATTTAAAACAGAGCATGACAGCAGGTATACACAGCAGTGATTTGGCTTGCTAAAGACCATCACAGACTGCTGCAGCAGATGCATTCTGAAAACAGGCATAATTTGGCACATAAATTCCTAATTTCCTCCAGAAAGTAGGAGGATCGGTATAAGATTTCACTCAGGGTCAGTTTTATGCCCTGTGATTTTTTGATGTAGTTTTTGTTTTGTTTCTCTTAATACATCTTTAAAGGAAAGCCTTTGAATTTGGGCTTGGGCTGAGATTTTTTCTTGGCAGCCCTGCTGCTCGTTGCTGACAGATACCTCTCAAAAACACGGCGTGTCCAGCAGGCGCTCGGCTGGGAGGCGGCCCCTCGGGGGAGCCGGTGCGACAGGGAGGCCTGGTTTTACACAGCAGCACTGAAAACCATTCTTTGCCTCCATTCATTCATGAAAGTTTACGCCCTGGCAAACGTGAAGCCTCCGCGGAGCACCACGCTTTCTGTCGGCTTTTACTCTGCAGCAGAGAGGGCGAGCATGCAGCTGCTGACAGATCAAGTGTTCTCCTGCCACGCTTCTGCTCCCACAGGTCTCCCTCCCGATTCAATCTTCAGTCTCAATTAATCATCATAAAAAGCCCTAGGAAATTAATATACTAGCTTCTGTTGCGACTCCTTGACAGCAGCTGAATGAATCCAGGCTGGCAGAAACAAGCTTCGTGAAGGAGATGCTCCAGGCACTACTGCCCAGCACCAGGGTTTGCACCACCCCAGCTCACCCTCGAGCCTCCCCAGGGTAAGATTTAAGCCAAGCGGTGACATCTGCTCCAGGAGCCATCACCACGCGCTACCACGACCGCAGGTCCACGTGTGGCACAGCCGCGACCCCACTCCCGAAAGAGCTGGGAAGCAGAAGCAGGGGTGGTTTCAGCAGCATTTCCAAACGGCAGCTGAGGACCCGAACTGCCCAGAAGTCAGCAGGCAGAGATTGCCTAACCCTAACCAGGGCTGTTGGCCACCTCCCTATGGGCTTCCCAAAAGCACTGCCCGCTTAATGCATCTGCGGAGAGCAGCTGACATCTGCAGATGGAAGCTACCATTCAGCGACACTGGATCTTCCTCATCCCAGGAACAGATCTACGGACACCAGTGGTTATCTCTGATGGAAGGAGCCCAAGGCAGGACCTACTGTGCCTGTATACCACTGACAGCAAGGGGCTGCCAAGCGTAACACTGCCCAAACAAGCAACCCAGCCTGCCAGAGCAGAGCCGGCACTATCCCGCACTGCTTGCGGCTCAGCAAGTCTTTGTCTCTCTGCCTGGTGGCCCAGTTACCCCTGTGCAGCGTTGGGTATTGTAAGAGGGAAAAAGCCTCGAGTTTCCTCTTCACTAGCGATGAGCTCAGTGCTTCGTGAGCGTAAGAACGCCAGGGGAGCTGAAAGATCAAAATCTCTACAGAGAAAACCCGAGCTGGCGCAGCCGAGGTTTCCCGAAGACAGAAGCACGCCTGCAGCACGATCCCTGGGCATCTCGGGGGAGCAGGCAGGGCTGTGGAGGTGCCCTGCAGGAGAGCTGCCCACTGCGGCAGAGCCCTGGGGGCCCCCTCCAGCCCCACGCTGCAGACCAGACGCCGCCCTGAGAGGCTCCAGCAGAGCGCCACTATCACACAAACTCCAGGACACAACTCCGTGAGCCAGCGTCCTGAGAAAGCCCTTTAAGCATCACCTCTCTGAGGTCGGTCGTACCTCTGGACGATCCACAGACCTGCTCTTTTACAGGGCGCAGGACAGCCCCAGCCCAATGTCCCACCCATCTCGTCCACCCTGACACACAGTGCTCCAGAGACGTGACCTCGCTCACCCCCAACCAGTGGTGCCAACAGCTGTCCCTGGAAGGGACAGGTCCTCCAGCCTCGTTAACAACAGGTTCACAAGACGATTTCTCTGATCAGTGCGGCTCTGAGGACTCGCAAGTCCCTTATGACAAGATGCTCAAGACCCCAGCTTCTAACTCTGTGGCCACGGAGATGAGAAATGCCACGACGAGGACTCCTCCAAAGCAGGGGGAGTCTGGAGCCCTCACACACTCATCTGGGTGCCCTCATGGCTGCGAAGAGCCACGCAGGACTGAGAGCTGCTGGTGGTGGCAGCGACTGATGTCCAATGTCCCCGTGTCACGCCCCATACAAAGAGGTGACAAGCTCACGTGCTCCTTGGTGATTTGAAAGGTAAATTTGCTCAGCCCTGCAATCTGGCATTTCACTGCTATCAGCGGTGAATCACTGCTGTCAAACAGCAAGCTGCTACGAGCTGTCATTGTTGCTGACATACGGTGACAGACGGGGGCACTGGGGACAGCCCGATGTTGCTCAGACCGCCATGCCCAGCTCGCCACGGGCTTCAGCCTCTCTGAGCTTCCCTGTGCGCCGGCCAGCATCCCGCAGGGGACAGCCCAGGGAGGTGCAGGACAGTCGGCTCTTCCCCTCAGGAGCCTGTTTCCAGCCAGCCTCTCCTCGATGACTGCTGCCATCGGCACGGAGGATGAGCAGGTTAGCAGATGCTAGACAGGGCGAGCTCTCACCCGGGCGCACAGCCGCTACGAGCACGAAGAGCGCGGCGTGGTGGCCCCGCGGTGCGCCTGCGCTGCTGCGGGAGAGGCAAGCAGTGGATGCAGGGAGCCACAGCCGGTGCGAAGTGGCAGGGCTGAGGCAACCCTGCAGTCCAAACAAAACGCCCTCCTTATGTAAGAAACCACAGCACCGTGCCTTCTGCCAGGCAGCATAATGCACCTCTTTGTACGCGCGAGACAGGGCTGTGTACACACACCGCGGTAATGACTGCCTGTCCCCGCGCGGGATCATCACTGATAGGAAACAGATGCAGTAGCCAGCAGCTCTCGTGGCCCCCCTGTCGCTATCGGCCAGCTTGGGCACCCAGGCGGGAGAGCCAGGACCCCGTGCTGGAGGCTTCGAGCTGCTCTTGCATCACAGACGCTCCCCAGCCTTGCAAGGAAACGTGCGCTGCACCAGCCGGGTGGAGGTGAAGGAGGGCTCCAGGCACTGCTGGGGCTGGAATTATTCAGGACACCTTCCAGCATCCTCCAGCCCCTAAAACAGACTCCCAGTTGTATGTGAGATGCCTTTGTGCCCACCACATCTGGTGCAGATGTTCAGAATAAATAGCTCTGAATCCCCACATGAACCCAGCCACGCTAGACTATCTAAGCGGGGCGGCACGGGCTCACAGTGACCCCTGACGCAGGGCTCGGAGCCGCTCCTGCCCCTCCAGCTGCTGAAGGGCAGCAGAGCGTGAGCGCTCTCCCTGCTCCCACGGGTGGAAGGAGACGTTCAGAGAACGAGCCTGCAGAAAACACGGGTTTGTGGAGGCTTCTATGACGGGAGAGCGATACAACGGCTCCCGGCTCCTCAGCACCGGAGCACAGGCAGCTCTGCAGGGGACCCGAGCGACTACTCACGCGCAGTGCGCGAGAGCCGGGCCAGCGAGGGTCTATCCTGCACGGCGCTGACACGGCCTGGTTTTGTCTGCATCCCTTCTGCCTGACACATCGCTGCCTCTCTAAGCCAGCCAGCTGCATCCCCATCTCCCGCGCTGGGCCCCAAACCACTAGTCAAAGCAATACCCTGGCGTGGCGAGCCAGCCAAAAATCGGCTTCTCTAGATCAGGTCTCAAGAGATCCCCAGAAGCTCATTTATACCATCCCAGTGCCCCAGCTTTTTCTGCAATCTCTGCTTAGCAAAGGCAGCAGACTCCATCCACAGCCTGGCCGCTCCCAGGGGAAGGCTCGCAGCGGAGAAACCTGGATGGACAGACGCAGTTCTCTGTTCCCCGTCACCCAGGAGGACCTTGACGCTTGGACTCCACCTGACGGAGCAGGTCAGCACAAGCACCTAGCTCGGACAACACATGAGATGATGCTGCTCTCTTCCCCCGCTACAGATCCTGTGGTCAGGAGGAGGAGGGAGGGAAACTGAAGGTGCCAAAGGTGTCTCCAGAGATACCAAACACTGCAAGCGCAGCCTGGAGGACACCTCGCTCCCACCCCTTCCACTGCCCTTCTCCAGCCCACAGAGATAAGCATTATTACAGTTTTATCCTCCCCCCCACTTCAATATGCCCAATTTTCCAGTGCGTGGCAGGGCAGACAGGCATGGAGGAAGCAGGCCACCCCTCCACCTGGCCCACCGTGCCTCAGACCAGGCAATTGCAAGATGTGTGTGCCTTACAAAGCAGCGCCTGCAGCCTCCCCGAGCCTCTGAAAACCCTGCTGCTGCAATACCCACAGGCTCCCTCCGCCCGGGAGAGGAACAGCAGCCTCCTTCCACCTTGGGCAGGCAGAGGTAGGGAGAAGGAGACCTCCAGTCTGTCTGCTAGGCACAGAAAGGGGCACAAGCTGGAATAAAGACCTTTTTCAGAGCACTGGACTTTTCCAGCTGCCTGGAAACAGGAAGCGCCCAGGCCTGAGAACAGTAACCCTCACACACCCCGCATAAAGGCACACTGAGCCGTTAACCCTAATTACCTGTGACTGACACACCAGCGAGGCCCTGACCTTCCAGGCATTGGCTTAGCCAAAGGAAAATAAACAGCTCCCTTCATACGAAACACAAGCCATTTTCAACCCCCCTCGCGCTGCTCTCCGTTTGCAGCCTGGACTGAAAGGTGTCTGAAATGCAGGGCGGGGGCTCAGCCTCGCCCCCGGCTGCCTGCAGCCCTGCTCAGCCATCCCCAGCTCCGCTCCCAGCTCCTTCCCCGCACCCAGGAGGACGCGGAGCGGTGCAGAGGGGAATCCTCATCCCGGGCATCCCTGCGGCACCAAGGTGCTGGCACAGCACAAGCCTCGGCTTCACCTTCCGCCGTGCAGAGGGCTTCAAGGCTCCTCATTTCTCACTAACATCACCTAAGAACAACCCGGTGCCACACCTAATGACGATTCTCTCCCTCCTTCCTGGCAAGACCATAAAAGCCCAGGACTTTTCTGATGTACTTGGAGCTGTTCACTTGTCTGCTCATTGTTTCGAGGTGGCACGAGACAGATAAGCCATGGGAGGATCCTGCCCACCTCCTCGCAGCCATGGCCACTGCCTCCAAGGTGTTTCTGTCGTGCTCCATTCTTTAATGCTCACGCCCTCCTTCCAGAGGGAGCTCCCTGGAAATCCATGCTCATTCTCTCTCATGCATTTTCTCCTCACTGGCCCCTTTAGCAGCCTTAGGAGAGCGGAGGACTCTGCTGCTCCCCTCTGAGCACCAGCACCAAGGGGCTGGTTACTACAGAGATGTGACTCACTGTTTATTACCCCAGAGACCCCACAGATTAGACTTCTGGCCCAAATGAGCAGAGAGGAGTCCAGCAACACAGTCAGCCCAGCTCAGGCTAGAAAGGACAGACTGTGTCAGAGAGCAGGGGGACAAGGATCCCCATCTGGCAGAAACCAGCCAGAGACAGCAGGTCTTCCTGCACATGCACTGGATGCTTCTGCCACCCCTAGCAGTACCCCTTGCTTCTGCTCTGCCTGGAGATGCCTTTCCCTGGCCATCCTCTCCCAGACTGGGAGGGCTCCTCCAAGCCCTGTGCTGAGCAAGAAGATCAATGCCACTGACTCCTGGTGCAGCACAGCCCCATCCCTCAGACATCCTCTTCCAGAGCAGAGCAGTGCCCCAGCTTGCTCGTGTCCCCCAGCAGCTCACATACCGTCCCTCCAGGGCTGTGCCTCCCTCCCCAAGCCTCCCCTAAGGCACTCGGCCATACAGGCCCTGTCGGGGGAATGAAAGCCTCGAGCAGGACACAGAGCTGCTTACCCGGGGGGCAGAGCGTCCAGGGCCAGCACCGCTGCCCGGGCCTGCGGGGTGCCAGAGCTGGTCGCTGCCTCCTCTGCCTCTCCAGAGCTGGTCAGGGCAGGAGCGACAGAGCCATCAGCCACGCTCGGTGCCACCGGAGCCGGTGTGGTCACTCCTGCAGCCGGCCTTTCCTCTTCGATGTCTGCAGCGCCCACCGCCTCTCCGTTCACTGGCAAGGCAGAGAACAGAGACGTTAGCACCAAGAACGGGTAACGGGGGGCCCGGCTGTTCCACTGCCCGCAGGCAGCCCCGCAACCAGGGCACGGGCAGCAGCAGCAGATACCACCCAACCACGGGACCCGCTGGTGCCCGCCGCAGGGACGGCGCCTCTGATCGCCCAGAGGTCGGATCCCTCTGAACCACTTCCCTGCCTCCACCTTTCGTCTCAAGACAAAAGCGGACACTACTTCGCGTTTGTGCTCAGCATCTCTCCTGCTGCCTGCAAACGCACTGCAGGCCTGAGGCGAATGCAGGTAGCAAGGGAGCTCAGAGGCTGCTGGCACAGTGTCCCACCAGGCACTGCTAAGAGCGAAATGTTGCTGTATTCCACTGAACTTTTGGATAAGGGAAGGGGAAGAGACAGAGCAAGGGAAAATTACAATGAAAACTGATCAAGAGAAAAATGCAGACCAAAAAAACAACTTAGATTTTGTTTGATGATATTTATACGCTAGCCAAAAACACAAGACTTGACAGTACAGCAGAGGATTACTTTTGCCACAAGACATCCTAGCTTCAGAGGCAAAATGAGAGAATTAAAAACAAAACAGCAACAAATAACAGAAAAAAAAGGGATGTAGACAGAGCTCTACAAGTTAGAGTTAAGAAATGTAGAAAACTGCAAGGGAAGTATCTCTTCTACAAGCCCAAGTATTTAAAAGTATTGTAGCAAAAAAACTCACTACAGTATAAACCCCACAGATGGGAGACTGAAAAACTACAGACACTCTGCAGACGAGGCAGACTGCTCAGCACGTTTTTGCTTTGCAGCTGGAGGGAAGCAGGACGACATCCTCCGGCACCAGAGGAATCCCGGTACGCAGCAGCAGTCACTACAGGAGCCCCTCAGGCAGCATCTGTGGGTGATGAAGATTTCCAGGCCAGCAGGCTCACAGTAACTCGCAGCAGTCCTGCAAGACTTGGCGGAGGAGGTCTCTGACTGGTACTCATTTCTAGCAAGCCTCGGAAAGGGGAATTTTAGAGGCTCCAAACACGTTGTGCCAATTTTTCAAAGGGAACCTGCAGAATTACCCAGGTGACTGCACTGAAATTGGATTGACCTCAGTGCTGGACAAAACAGGGAAAAAGCAGATCCAAAGTTCACCTGATAAGGAAGGACTTCAGGAGGAACACAGCTGGGGCTAAACAACACGGCTGCAGAGAAAACACGCCACAAAATAACTTCCTTTTATTCTCAGGTGGAATTACAGCTATGACGACAAACATAATGGGGAAGTTCTTGCAAAAGTCTGCTCACAAACTGTGCATGTTAATGTCAACAGAAAGTACTAAACTGAGGAGGACGAGGAAGGTTTCCAGAGGCATGCTAGAGCATGACACGCAGCATCTAGCACTAATCCCAGGCACCCACTTCCCCATCCTGAAGTGTAAAATCCTCGCTGACAAGACTTGTGGCAGACATGGAGTTGGTGAGTGGTAAACAGCAACGAGGACAGCACAGTCATAAAGCCACTGGCAAAGCTGGGGCTGGGCCAGTAAAACACATTTTAAAGCAAGCAAAGCCAAGGAGCCGAGTTGTACTTGCAGGAACACAACGCTGTCCGCAGCCCGAGGGAGCGTCCCCGCACAGCGAGGACACGGGGAAGGGCCAGGTGGGCGCCGCGGGCACCGCGCACAGCACCAGGGGCTGGGATGAGCCTCAGCACGGGCCACGAGCGGCGGCTGAAACGTCGTGTTTCACTTCAGCCCTCCACTCCCCCACCTCCCTCCCAAAATGGATTTTGGCAAAATTGAAATTACAGCGCTCCAGGTTTTTCCAGTGAAACGGAAAAAAAAAATTCCTCCTTTTGGGTTGAACAAAACATTTCCTTCACCCGAAACAAAGCATGCTGCTTTTCCTTCCAGGTCTCTGACAAAAGCAAAAGAAAGGACAGTGCTGCCTGCAAAAAAGCAGTGTTGGGGAGTAGGAAATGCCTGTGGTGGCAGCGTCGCTTTTGCTGCCCACCTCCTGCCCTAAAGCACTGTGACTGGTGTGCTCACCCAGGACGTGGGACACTTGGACCTCCTCTGAGCCCACACCAAGCACATGCCAGGACACCGTCCCAGAGCTTCTGGGGGCCTTCCTCCATCTCCACTCGGCACTGCTTGACCAGCTCCATCAGAGCCAAAGAAAAGCAGAAGAACTTCTCATGGCTTTGTAGCCACACGCTCACCAGGTCTAGTCCCCGCTCCACAAGGTATTTATGGCTTTGTGGACAAGCCCAAGAAAAGACAAGAGAAACTCTATCAGAAATACCCTCTGGCATAATCAGCACCCTTTCAAGAGGGGGGTTTGCATCTTCTCTGTCACTTGATAGATAGCTGCTCTTCCCCACTTCAGTCAGTAAAGAGTTCAAAACTATTTTCACTGAAGGCTGATGGGCAAATTCAGCTGAAAGCTCACAACTGTGAAAAAAGTCCACTCAGCTGTGGTGACCGTTCTCACTGTGGCATCAGTGACACTGCTCTTCCAGTATCCTTTTAAAACCCAGAGCTGGATGCAGTATTTTTACATCAGGGAGACTCCAGAGAGGAGCCACAGAAATTACTCAAGAAAGGCAGAACAGGTCCCACCAGTGAGCTCTGTGGAGCTGCCCAGTTTATCAAAATAAAATCAATAGCTCCTTCATGGGGAGGAAATTTCTGGGCATAACAAGAACGTTTATTTGAGCAGAAATTCATTTTCTCCTGCTAAATGCAGCCCCGAGCTCTGTCCACCCCACACCTCTAAGCAAAAGGCTGGAGCTCCCACGAGCGCACTCACCCACGCCGTTTGCTGTGCTGTTCGTCATGCTTGTGGGAGTCTGACTCTTGGCCGGCTGCCGGTGCCGGCTCCTGGTGCTGGGACTTTGTTCCCCACTCCCCGTGCCTTGCCTGGCTGTTCCAGCTGCATGTCGGTGTGTCCTGCAAGGGAAAAAAACAGGGGAGGTGAGACACACAGCTGGGCCTCCGAAAGAAAACCTGCTCCTGTCTTTTCGCCCTGATGCTGTGGTGCTCCTCTCCAAGCACAGCTGTCTGTCTTCCTGAGAACTGCTGGGATGCAGCCACATGTCCCTGCCCTGAACCTCCAGCACCGCTCACTCAGCTCTCCAAGCCCGCGCACAGGTCCTGGCATTCCACCCATTGGTGTCAGAGTCCCGCGGAGGAGAAATCTCGGTGCAGACCTTGCTTTCGTTTGCTGCTGCTCACCTCAGCCTCCCCACGTACTGAGGAACAGCCCTGGGCGCCTATGGCTGGAAACCTGCTTGCAGCACTAGGCTGTTGCAGCCCCCAGCACTTTGCTCCTTCCACACCTGCAGTGAAGCGCCCAGGAGCGACCACGCACCAGTGCCTTCTGCACCGGGGTGCCACAGCAGGCACTCATGGAAACCTGCTGAAGTGCAGCTGCAAGCCTCGCACAGAAGCAAGCAGGGAAGTGCAAGAACTCGCTGCTGGTGCTGCCAGGACGGCCGTGGTCTCTGGCCAAGGAGGGAAGAAACAGCTGGGAAAGGCAGCAGATGAAACCATCGCAGCAAGAGCCCGACCCTCCTCGCAGGGATGCTCAGCAAGGGGTAGGGGCACGTCCAACAGCGGGGCATCGCATTGAGCACAAACATCAGGAAAGGGATGCTGCTGACTGAGGGAAAGCTCCAACATGGACTTCTTGGCAGTCTCTCCACAATTCTGGGCAGCAAAAGCCTCGCACCACTGGGAAAGAGCTTCCTTCCCCCATCTCGAGGGCAGGGGACGGGAGGCAGAGCTGGGGCCACCTCTGCACAGGGCGCTGGCTCCAGGGCAGCACAGCGCAGCTGCGGCACCAGAGGGCGAGGACCACGGGGATTAGGACTTGGTTTGCTCCAGCCAGCTTCCCCCCTTAAAAGGGCAAAACCTGCAAACTGTCCCCGCGTCTCAGGGCTGCGCTGAGCTGGGAGGGGACAGCAGCTTGGCAAGGGCAGGGCACAGCATCACTCACGCCACCCGTGCCAGCTCCAGCAAGCCCTTGGTTCCTCCCAGTTGCTCCTTGGGGAGCGGCTCACAATGACACTGAGCAGAGGAAGGGCTGGGATCGGGAGGAGACATGGGAAAGCAGAAGACGACTGTTGAAAATAGATCAGATAAGAGCAACGGGCAGAGCGGGCAGCCCATGAGCCAGAGCTACCGAGGCAGTCTCAATCAGCCATGGTCTTCCAAGGTGGGCAGCCCCTCACACGGTGCCCTCGATGCCTTCCTGCCCGGCTGGCCGAGGGCTGGGGCATTGCTGGCGTGGTGCTTGCAGCCCCATGTCAGCAGTGTGACCGGTGCAGCACCTGGCCCGGGCTCTGGGACCCAGCTCCCCGCGCTCACCCTTGGCCGGAGCCAGCCCCGCCGGGGCGGCTGCCGAAGTACGGGATGGATCCCATCCCTGCCCTTCTCAGCGGGGATGAGCTAAGAGCTGCCCAGAGAGTTTTTAGAAACCAAAACAGGATGTTTCCGTGCTGCCAGCCGGCCGCACAGAGTTACCAAGCCTGAATTAGCCCGCCTGACGCCCAGCCCAGCCCTCCTACGAGTGCTCCCATCTGGGCATTGTCTTTTAATAGATGCATGGAAACAAACCCAGCGAGGCCACGTGACAGTGGCTGGACTGGGAACACGCTCTTAAAATAGGAGCGGGGAAAAAACAAGGCAGAGAGCGGATGGGAACAGGCTCTGGCAGCGGCGCCGCTGGGAAGGAGATGGCGGGCAGGGGCAGCCCCCTCCCCGGCGGCGGGCACGAGCCCTGCCATCCCCTTCCGTCCGCCACCCCAGTGTGCAGTGCTGGCAGCGGGGATGGTACACGCGTACCAGCACCTGGAGGAACACCCCGTCACCCCACAGCAGCCGGACGGGCTGCCAGCAGCACTGGTGCTTGGCTCTGAAACCCTGAACCAGTGTGAACCCAGTTTATCCCCATCACCCAACACCCTGCTCAGTGCTCGTGAGGGGAAATCGGGCTGAGCGAGCCAGAGGTCTGTCTGCTGCCCACCCTGGGGGATGCTCATGCCCGTCACTAGCTGAGCTGTGAGTTCTGAACAAGATTGAGCAGAGAAAGCATGCTGCACCAAAGGAATCAATCATCTGAGTTTGCACAAGCTTGCAGCAGGTGACAGCGAAGTTTCTCAGGCCATGGTCAGATCACAGCACCCGACGTGGCTCATCAGCCAGAGCCTCCCCAGAGGGCGAGCAGCACACCAGACTGCTTCATTCCCTGATGCAAAAAGAGACCCCTTTGGCCACCACAAAACAAATGGGGATTGTGGCAACAATCTGGGCACCCACGGCACCAGCTCTCAGCCAGGGACCTCTGGGCTCTGTTTTCTCTTCGCACAGAAGGCTGTGGAATTTCACACCCCACCACCAAGATTAGCAGCAAATCCCAAGATGATATTTGTTCAGAAGAAGAAAGAGAAGCCCTGACCAAGCAATTTCCCTTGAGGGGACAGTGTAGAAATAGCTGAGGAGCAAAGAATGACCCTTTTCTTTCCATCCTGCCTGTGAGCGAGTATGCCAGCATCCATCACCAAGCCCATGAAAATAAACACTGCTCTGCATATAAACAGAGCAAACATCAAACAGCATTCCCATGTGCAAAGGACCTGCACTCCACTCTGGAGAAGGCAGCTGCCTCTGTGGTGGGTACATACAGCCATGCTTTGCCCCATGTAGCAGTGCTACATCAAACTGAGAAGCTGTGTCCAGAACAACCCTAAATTCAGGTGAGTCTAGGCTGAACCAAAAACTAGCAAGGAAGCTTCCCATACCCAAGCAGCCATGGGATTTTTAATGATTGCAAGCAACCACAGTTGGAAGGTCTCTGAAGGTCTGCTCAGAAGTACCGGCCAGGACTCACCACGCTTATCTCACATGCTCAGGGGTCAAGAGGACACCAAGAGCAGAAACTATTTACAGGCAGTCAGAAAGCAATTGGGAATTTGAAGGATACAGACGCACCTAGTCACCAGGCTGAGCATCCCAAACTTTCTTTACAGGCTTTCTAGCACCTACTGATGGCTGCTAAGTGGCTGCAAAGACCAGCTCCTGCCAGGACACTGAGCACTATCTCATCCGTGAGAAGGCTTTAATACCCGGACAGCAGGAATCAAGAGGAGCAGCTACAGCAAAAGGGCACAAGCTGTGTTCAGCAATCTGTTCCCAGCTTCCTGCCCCACTCAGCAAACAGACAGTACTGAAGGATAGGGTCACTTTTCAGAGCTAGAAACACTTCTCCCCTTCACTCATCTCCTGTACGTGCCTGGCAGATGAAGAAAGAGCAGAAGAGCTCAAAGTGTGGGGCTTGCTGCTGGAACCTGCAGGGCATGCAGAAGCTCTTATCATGCAGGCTGCAGGCTCCCTTTCTACAGGCACACTTCTAACCAGAACATCTGTATGGGCTGCTGGGCCACTGCCACGCTCTGGAAATATAAATAGGTGTTAAATTCAACTCCATGTTGACAGCGTGACACGTCTCTCAATAACCACAGCTCCAAAAGGAGCAGCTCTGAGCCACTCCAGCCCAGCGAGAAGGCAATGAAGGGCACTGTGCCAGGCACAGGATGGCCTGCTGCCCAAGCATCTCATTTCCTTTGGAAGTAGCTGTTATTTCCTTGCAGCTCTGCTTGCTTTGCTTCTCCTGCTCTCCCTGGACTTTCTGAAGCATCCCCCTGTGACCACCACCACGGGCATCGTGCTCCCCAGCCTGGCGCAGCGCCTGGCCAGGGCTGTGCTCCAGGCAGAGGTGTGGCCCCCACATCCCCAGCAGCCATTTGGAGGGAGCCCCAGCAGACCAGGCCCTTGCTGGTTCACCCAGCTAGTCACGGCCCTCCCCACGCATCCCTGACGCACCATTCCCTGGCCTGCCAGTAGAGCAACAGGTGGAAACCGGGCAGTCACAGACCTGATACTCCTTGAGAAATAAATACCTGAGCAGACTCCGGCCATCTGCACCCCAGCTGCACGGCCACCATGCCCAGCTCTGGTGTCTGCAGCCCACCCCTGCTCCTAGCGTCCTGCGTGCTGCTTTGCTGGGAGATGTGGAGTGGTGTCCAGCGTCCATGGACCACACTGACACTTCTCAGGTGCCCCATGGGCTCAGTAACCACCCAGCAATGGACCGACAGGTGCTGCCAGCAAGGGGCCCTTACCTTGACCTGCTTCCAAAGCAGTTTGTAGTGGGAGGCTGCTGTCTGCTCTCCGCGGCCGCAGCCATACTGCTCGGGTCCCGTCCGGGCACCTGGGACCCTGAATGGTTGAAGAAGAAGTAGGTGAAGAAAATTACTACGGCACCTACTAGTCCTACCCTCCTTCCTTCCTTCCTTCCTTCCCACCAGAAAGCAGACCCAAAAGCTCAACAGCTCAATTTTTTACAGGACAGACCAACCAGCGTGCTACGCTGCAGGATGCCAGTCCGCTCTGCCACGGAGACACCACTGCACGAGAGGCCCAAGTCCAGGGAAGCAGCTGGTTGCAGGTGCCCGCACAGCACCTTTGCACCTCTCAGCATCCCATTTTCCAAAGGGGTGAGTGAGCAGCTGGGAGCTGCGCCTGGCAGGGGCTGGCTGCTCCCTTGCGGCACGAGCCAGGACCACAAGTGCTGGTGAGGGGCAGGGCCCCCAGCCCCAACTCTCTGCACGCGGCCAGCTTGGACCCCGTCCATAAGGAGGGGTGCTCTCCTCTGCCACCACTGTGCAGGGGCATTGCCCGTCCCACAGAGCACCCACGGCTCTGAGCACGGCACTGGGAAAAGTAAGCACAGGGCTTCACTGAACTGGCAGCACCAGGAGAGCCTCGTCTAAGGCTCCCACATTGCAGGGGCTTGGTCTCCCAGCAAGGAAGGGAAGGAGCAGAGGGAATGCAACGCAGCAGACACTGCCCAGCGCAGGCTGAACGTTTCTCTGCTCGCTCCCTGGGAAGCCTCGACCAGCCAGACATCTGCCCATGCCCCTGTGCACGCTCCCTCCATGGGAGCTCTTTTCTGAGCACCTCATCAAATACA
This sequence comes from Anseranas semipalmata, assembly GCA_013399115.1. Lineage (NCBI taxonomy): Eukaryota > Metazoa > Chordata > Aves > Anseriformes > Anseranatidae > Anseranas > Anseranas semipalmata. The sequence goes on from VXAA01005663.1 coordinate 364,614, forward strand.
GAAACCATTTGCTCAGCCCAACACAGGGAAACCTAGGGAAGGGCTGAGCCGCTTGGGCATTTGGCAGAGGGCCCCCTCTCACACCGACAGTGAGCCAGGCGTGATCCCGTCGACGCTCCCGCTCCTGTCCCGCCACACGTCCGCTCCCCCGGGAGCGAGGCTGGAGGGGGCGGCCGGGCGCCGGAGCCTTACCTGGGGGAGGAGGTGGCTGCTGGCACTCGGACGTTTGCTCAGAGGTGCTGGGGGCCGTGCTCTCAGCCCCACTCCTCTCCCCGCCGGTGCTCACCGCCTCGTGTGCAGAGCTGCTGCATGCATGCGGAGACGGGCGGCACTCACCCTCTGTCACGGCACTGCCATTAGGCAGGCTTCCCAGATCAACAGCAGGCCCGTCCAGGAAAATCGTCAGCTCTCCGCCGGAGACAACACTGCCTTTGTTCTCCGTCTGCAGGTTCAGGGTCAGCTGCCTGTTCTCCACTGTGGGAGACGAAGGGACATGGAGAAAGAGACCCCGCAGTCACCGCCTGGGACCCAGCCGTGACGAGGAGGCTCCACCACCCGGCTGCCCCGCGGGACGTCACCTCCTGGTCCCCCCAGCGGGGGCAGTCCCTCCCCACACCCCCAAAGGACAGCGTGCCCACTCCCTCCAGGGCTGGTTGTCCCAGCCAGCACCCACAGTGTTGACCCCGCACCTACACGCACCCCACAGTGCCACTGGGGGACAGCCAGCCAGCACCACTACCCCTTTTCCAAGGCCACGGGTGGCAGAGTGGGGCCCTTCTGTCCCCTTACGCGGGGCTGCAGCTTCCCCCAGGGCCCTGGCTGTGACACAGCCCAGACCACAATCGCTCACACATCCAGAGCTTGGGCCGCAGGGGAGACCGTGGGAGGAAAGCCGAGGATTTGGCTGGTTTGACGCAACACATAGGGCAGGAAGGGTCCTGCGCGAGCACAACCGCCGGTGGGTACCTGGGACACAAAGCAGGCTGGCAGCTATGTGCCGAGGTGCCCGAAGCCCTGGCCTGCTGCAGAGCAGCCGGCAGCATCTTTCAGACTCGGGTTACTCTTCTTCCCACCCAGAAAACCCAGATAAGCAGCAGAAGAAAACCCCAGGCACATCCCTCCGTCCACATCCCCATGTATACAACCAGCACAGAGGGCTGCCCCAAAACGCACAGAAAAGCTCGGCCGCAGCTTCAGACCACCAGCCGCTCCTGGAGTGGGCAGCATGGGCTGCAGGGGCTGCNGCAGGGCTCTCGCACAAGCGCAGCCGTGCCCCGACGGAGCCAGCAGGACTGAAACACCCAGCTCCGCCGCAGAGGGCCAGAAAAATTTGGCTGCCCCAACCCGGGACACCAGCCCAGACGCTTCCTGACTCATTTGCTCGAATAATATTTTTATTATACACAGATTGCTCATGACACAACGGCACCATTTTTTAGCAACCTGCTTCGCCCCAGAATGCCGCAGGGATGGGGTGCGGTACTTGCCCGCGGGAGCAGGAGGGGAGCACGCTCCCCACGGACCCCTTGGCCCATCCCCAGCTCGGGACAAGGCGCGCTGGCAGAGGCCCCAGGGTGCGCAGCTGCCACCCAAGCAGCGCCCACAGCTGCCAGCCCAGCCCAGCACGCTGCGGAGCTCGGGGCTGGGAGCACTCCCCACACCAGGGGCTCTGGGACACGTCCCAAGACCCCCGCTGCACAGAAGCGGGGTGAAGGCGCAGAGACCACGGTGCCGCTGAGCACCAGCCTGGCCGCGGCTGGGACCAGACGCAGCCTCACAGCTCCCGCGCCAGCCCACGGAGCAGCTTCTGCCGTCCTTCCCTGGCCGGGGCTGCTCCTCCCTGCAGGGCGCCCGCCGGCCGCGCACGGCTGGGAAGGGACACAAAGCGGACAGAGGGGAGGTCACTGCACCATGGAGGCACTGATCAGAGACCAGAGCTCCCGAGCAGTCCTTCCCACTGCCCTGGCTGGAAGCAAGAGCTGGAAATGAGCGAGAATGGAGCTGACCGCTTGCTCCAGCCCGTGGCCCATGTGCCCTGGGACCCATTGTGCGTGGTGTCACCTGCTGTGCAGCCCCAGCCTTCCTGGTGCCAAACTGCCGTGGCTCCCCTGGCTCCCAGTGGGAACCCGGGGGACTCGGAGGTCCCCAGTGAAGCCAAGTGCTTCAGCTGTGCCCTGGGAGAAGAGCCACCTCTGAATGCACGTTGGCATGAACTGGCTGCAAAGGACTGACCGCAGGCACAAGGACAACTCCAAGCTGCTTCCAACCCTGAGCCAGCAAAGCCACCAAGAGCCGCGCACAGGCGGCAGCTGGCAGCGCTCACTTGGTACCTGTCACCTCTCCCGAACTCACCAGGGCCCTGAGGCGCCCCAGCTGTGGCACAGGCAGCCCCACAAGCCACCACCCTCTTCTCCAAGCGGTCTCTGCCACGCTGGGCATTCAACGGCCACCCCAAAACCAGCGCCCTGGGGTTTGCGGTGAAGACAGGGACAGAGGACAGACCGCGCTCATGCTTGTGCAAGCATCTCAGGTTTCTTGTCCCAAGGAGGCGGGTGCCCTCAGCGCCCAGGGCCCTCTCCTCAAGGCAGGACACGCTCACGGGGGCACGGCACGGAGGTTGGAGCCCAACGCTGCCGCTCATTACCCACCCGCTATCAAACAAGGGGTTCTTGACTAAGCCTGGTCTTGCCCATCTGCATAAAGGTGTTATTCTCAGAGCTTCCAAGGGGAACCGATCTCACAGACCATTTTAAGAGCCTGAGATAGAGGATGCTACTGAGCACAGCCAAAAACCAGAACAAATCCAGACCCTGTTTCTCCCCGGCTGCTCCGAGCCATAGGAATTTGCATTTTCTCCGAGCCGTGCGGAAGTCGCACCCGCACGCGCCGGGGGTCCCCTCCATCCCCCTCCCGCGAGCGCCCAGCAGCCGAGCGCGCCACTCTCCCCGCCGGAGCCGCACAAGCCCTCATTGTGCAGGCTCCCAGCCCGGGGGGGGACGGCAGCGCAGGAGCAAAGACAAGGTGTCTCCAAGTGGAGGATGTGAACATGAACCTCCCAGCCGGCTTCCTTCTCCCCCTCTCCACCCCCTTCAGCTTTTTTAAAGAAAATAAACACTAGCAGAACCTTCCATTCACTGTCCCCGTCCAGCACACAGGACGCACAAAGGGACATTGCTGTTGCACCAACAGAGGGTCCCCTGAACGGCTGAGCACAAAGGCTGCCTGTGTCCCGCAGGCAGCCAGAATGTCAGAGGGATTATTATTATTTTGGGAGGGGGTCGGGGGTGATTTGGTCCTGAATAAGGTCTCAGTTCAGCTACTTCCAGCGCCCTGCGCGCAGCATCAGAGCTCCCATTTAGCGGCAGCGAGCAGGAATTCCCACCCAGCCCATTAAGCGGATTTACAGTTCCACGCAGCGCGGCTGGTAGCAGCGAGCGCGACAGCGGCTCTGGGCTGAGCCCAAGCCCCCCGGGAGCTCCAGGAGCCGCACGCGCCTGCTGTGGCCCATTGGCATGAGCATCGCAAAGCCGCGGCGTGGGGAGGGGACAGCCCCCTGCCTCTTCCCTGCCTGGGGTGGCTCCCTGTTCTCACAGGCAGACAAAGATTTCCAGACAGACAGACAGCCCACGCTTCCCACCCTCCCAGTTCCCAAAACACTCTTTGCACAGTTCCACTGGATGCAACAAACACAAGATAAGCAGACCCTGCGGGCTGCTCCCAAAACCACGCGCTCCAGTCAGCAACTGACTGGCCCCCAGTTATTCAGCAGATGAATCAAACCCCCGAGCCTCCCCTGAAAGCCCCAGACAGACAAGGCAGGGCAGCGGCACCCACGGCACCCACCGCCCCACAGCTCAGCAGGCAGAGGCTGGCTAAAGGTTCCTGCGTGCCTGAAGCCAACGCAAGGACTGCAAGCTGCGGCTACAGTCCCTCCGGGAAGAAGCCAGGGGAAATAAGACCTTCCACAGCTATCCAGAGCAAGGAGGAAGCAGAGTTTAGGGGAAGGGATAATCTTTACTCTCCCAGGAAAAAAGTAAAAATCTCCCCAGGCATTGGGAAGATTTGTCCCTGCTACTGAGTCTCAGATGCCAGAGGCTTAGAGATAACAGTGTCCCGCTCCATTTATCCTAACCGCCAGGCAGCATAACCAGGACCTCAGATTTCTGCTTCCTTCCTCTGGGCCATCACAGCCTTGTGAGCAAAGGCAAGATGAGGCAAGAAAACCAGTGTCTGACTGGGGGCTGCTGCCCCCTGCAAAACAGCCCTGCCAGGGCACGGCAGGGACCGGATCCAAGAGCCCTGCTCTCTTGCTGGCGTGGAGCAGAGAGCAGCCCGAGAGCCTGCAGCTGGCCAGGGCACGGCAGCCACAGCCCCATCAGCCCTGCGGGGCACTCGGGATACAACACCCAAAAGGGGACCCAGGACAGGCATGGTCTGACCCCACGGTGTGACTTATGAGCTTGGAAGAGCCTCTCGTACAGGACTCCTGCCCAGCCACTACAGGGGCAGCATATCAAACACTCATTTCAGCCCATCTGACTATCTGCTTTCATGCCTCCTTGGTGAAAGAGCCTTTGCTTTCAGGCCATGCAGAACTCCTTTGACAGCACATTCATGCAGTGGGGTCAGCTGCAGCTTTCCAGAGGTTTGGGGGTTTGGTGTTGGCTTCCTGAAAGGATTCCTCAAGGCCACGGCTCCGGCAGCTCTGCCAGAGGTGCAAGAGAATGGAAAAAAAGGGCTTTGCAGGATCCGTAAAATCCTGGCATACGGTGCCACTCAAGAAACAGGAGCCTGTTGATGTAACTCGCAACCCGAGCGGCGAGCAATAAAAGCGAGCGCTTTCATTCGGGAGCTGCAGCCCCGCTCACTGGTGTCACTCCAAAGCCTGCACAGGCATCCATTGCTCAGCAGACCAGCGAAAACCAGCAAGGCCCAGTATCAGCTTCCACCCAGACCGCACCGCGAGGCCGCCCGGGGACGCTGCTCCGGCCGCACGCAGAACAAAGCACTGCTTCTGCGGCAGGGGGGCCCGGGGCAGGGGCTGTGCCACCGAGCGCGAGCCGTGCTGCGGCAGCTCCGGGAGGCTCTGCCTCGTTTTCTGTGATTCAGGGTGCTCTGCAGGGCGAAGGCTGCGCCGTGAGCCCCGGCACCAGGCTGCACCCATCTGGAGCAGGGGCTCCTGCCAGCACCTCGGGTCTAGCTCCCCACAGGCTCTCCCCACAGACCGGGCTCACTGCTGAGCTCTTTTTCCAGGCTCCAGGCCTCAGAGCTGAGACTCCTCCACCTGAAGCGACGCGTGCTTGGCAGAGGAACCAACAGCGAGAACAGAGGGAGCCACGGCTTCTTCTGGCAGGCGGGAGCCCTGCAGACACTGCCACGGACGTCACTGGAGACGAGAACACCCCTGCTGGAAAACACCCATCTGCCCAAAAGCAGAGCCACCAGAACAATTCTTCCACACCAAGTAAAACTACAGAAACACAAACAAAAGATCACTGTTACACTCACGTATCAGTAACTTACAGAAAACCTTACTAAAACCGTAGTGAAAATGATCAGGTTAGAAAGCAGGTCTGCTGGCAGCCTGAAGCAGCCCCTGGGGAAGATGTGCCCCTGCTCAGCGCTCCCCAGGAGCGGGGAGTGAGCAAAGGGGCCTCCCCGAGGGGCAGAGGGCACACTCGCTTCAGTGCCCTCCCCCAGGCAGAGGGACCTGGGCTGGATTAGGGCATTACTTGTCCAGCTCGGGATCGCTTTTAATCCCAGCTCCCCTGTGTGACCTGGCCAATTCCCCAGCCTCCAGGGCTGCCACGCTGGCCTCCCCGTCTCAGCAGGCAAGGCGGGAGCCAGAGGCCGAGCAGGCAGGACGCACAGATGAGTCCCCCTCTGGGAAGGGGTCCCCGGGCCGCCCCGGGATGCAGACTCCCATCTGGAGGAGCAGCAGCAGCCTCTGGCCCACACAGAGCTGGAGCAAAGCCATGAAGGCCGAGCAGCAAGCCCGCGGAGCAGGGGAGGGAGAAGACGCCAGGCTGGGCGAGGCAGGCGGTGCGCAGGAGCGCCCACCCCGCAGCGGCACCTTCCCGGCAGAGCAGCGCTCTGCAGCTTTAAGAGTCCTCCCTCCCAGCCCACGGTGTCAAGGAAAAATCTGACACGTTTTTTCTGGTGCACGTTAACGGACGAGCTAGAACAGCCAGTTGCCTTTTCCATTCATTTTCCACGCAGCCCCCTGGGACGCCCGCTAATGAAAGAGCTGATTGTGCCCCTGCCGAAGGAGCGGGCAGGTAGGGCAGGAGCAGCGGCAGCTCCGGCACAGCTCAGGGAGAAAAAGCAGCAGGGAGAGTGCCCTGGGGCTGAGCCCCCACCGCAGGCAGCCCGGGAGCACGGACAAGTCGCCCCCCCTCAGGAAGGGGTCCCCAGGCCTCACCACCCACAGCGGCAGTGCCGGGGAAACAACCCCTCCAGGCCTGGCAGGGGCAGAGCCCGAGCCAGCCCCGTGCCCCCGCGGGGCGCAGAGGCCCCTCTCCCCCCTCAGCACCAGGCCTGTGCTTTGCGAGCGGCGGAGCTTTGCTTGGAAAAGACAGAGCGAGCCTTTTCCAGCCCCGCGCGGCCGCTTCCACGGCCCGAGCCCTGAATGGACGCCTTTATGCGGTGGCTGCCGCCGCGGCCACGCTCTGGTGACCACAAACGGCGGCAAATAGCTGAGGGGTTGTGTTTCCGCGCAGGCTGCGGCACCCTGGCTAACGAAGGCCTGGCTCCTGTCACGCCCGGCCCCGTGCCCAGCGCACAACGGCGCCTTGTTCCCTCACGGGGCCAGGGCGCTGCCGCCAGCTCCCCCTCCGCGCCCCAGGGGCTGGGGGCTGCGGGAGCCACGCAGGGAGACCCCGGCCCCCTGCGGAGGGGACGGACACCGCACGGAGGCCAAGGGGCTGCGGCGGCTCCGGGCTGGACGTACGTTTCCCGCCGCTCTTGAGCAGGTTCCAGAGGCTGACGGAGGCGGTGCCCAGCAGCTCGTTCCTCAGCGTATGGCAGCTCCACACCTTCAGGTCCAGGTGGCTCTGAGCCGTGACGTTCCTGGAGAGAGACCAGAAAAGGGGCCATCGCTGTGGCCTCATCCCTCCTCCCCGCTCAGGAACAGGCAGCACCAGGCCCGCAAAGCCAGAGGGCAAAAGGGATGCAGGTGAGGCTGCGGGGCGATGGGAGACCCCCCATCCCCTTCCCTGGCTGACCCTCACAGCATCCTCATCGTGGGCAAAGCCCTCTGACATCCAAGCAGCCCCAGCAGATGGCAGCTGCACGGGTCCCCACCACAGCTTGCACCAGGGAGCAGGGGGGCAGCCCCGACCTGCAGCGGGGTGTCACAGGGACTTACAGGATGAGGATCTCGTTCCACAGCAGCTCAGAGCTCCCCATCTGCTTCCCCGTCTTCTTGGTCTCACTGGGCAGCCCGTCGCCCGCCACCTCCACGTAGCAGTTCATCCGCGACTGGCGGCTGTGAGCCTTGGGCTTCACGGACACGACTGGGCAGGGACGGGCAGGGGGTCAGGCAGACGCCCCAACAGCCCCGGCCCCGGGGCTGCCTCGCACGTGCACACCCCGTCCGTGCCACCACTGGTCGGGGCAGGGGGCGGCAGGAAGCCGTTCTCCTGCTGGCAGCAATGGGCAGAGCCAGCTCTGGTCACTGCCTTCCTCCAGCCCCACGTTCACCCGCTCCTCAGCCCCACACGGGAGTGCCACGGTCCCCACAGACACGCACCATCCCTGCCCGTCTGCTCCCAGCCCCAGGAGCCCCAGGAGAAAACCCCACGTTCTGCGGGCAAGCCAGGGAAGAGGGGGTTCCAGAGGGGCCAGGGGAAGGAGGCAGCCGCCTGGGCAGACTCGCCATGCGCGGGACGGCCGTGCCCGGCTCCGAGGGGCCGCGGGCAGCACTGGGATGCAGCTCCCGGCGTCTGGAGCCATCTCGCGGCCACGGCAGCACCAACACGGCCCTGGCAGAGCCACGGAGCCACGTCCCAGCGGAGGAGGCAGAGCCCCGCAGACAGCGCTCTGCTTCCCAGGGGCCGCCAGCACCAAGCCCTGGTAGGGGCTGCCAGCACCGCAGACCCCGGGAACTTGGCACTTCCCCGCCAGGCTAACGCAGCCTCCCCCTTGCTGCCACCCCGAGGTCTCCCACCCACCAGGTGTGGGCAGAGCGCACGCCTGGATGCGCCCAAACCCCAGGCTCCCCGATGCGGGGCTCCCAGTCCCACAGCAGGACCCACCTTTCACGGAGAGCTGGGACTTCTCGCAGGGCGGCCCTGCCCTGGCCCTGCTGGAGCTCGCAGAGGCCATGTCATCCCCCCCGGGCTGGAAGGCAGAGAGACACGGGGCCTCAGCACTGCTCCCGCCGTGTGGACGGGGCCGTGGTGGGGCCCGAACATGTCCCGTGTCCCTGCCGGTGACCCACACAGCGCAGAGACACAGCGTGGGGTCAACACACAGGCGCTCGCCTGGCAAACGTGGGTCCCCTCTCGCTCCTGCCCAGCTTCAGCCATGCACTACGGGTGATGGCAACACTCGCCCTACGAGAGGAACCCACTCCAGCACCCCCCTTCACGGCCTAAAGAGCTGAGCAGAGCCCTCGGGGCAGCAGCCCAGCAGCAGACTCTGGGCATCGTATTTGGGCAGTTCCACCTCACCCCGATCCAGAAGTCGCTGCCGATCCCAGCCACGGGGACAGAGCAGTCTCTGGAGCATTCGGAAGACGCGCTGCCTCGCACCCGCTGCATGCAGCCGAGCCGTGACGCCTGCTCGCGAGCAGCCCACGTGGCCGTGGCACCAGGGATCCCTCGGAAAGGATGAGGCAGCAGCACTGCGAGCAAGGCCTGCTCACGGCAAGGGGAAGCAGCGCATCCCTCAAGGACAGCCTAGGTCTCTGCCAGGCAGCCAAGTCCCACAGAAAAATCATTCCCATCTACTCCAAAGCACCGCAGAGCTGCAGTTCAGCGGAGAGGGGCACCGCAGCCGCTGTAAACACGGAACAGGATCACACTGCAGAGCAGGATCTGAGCCCAGGCCACTGCTTTCACAAGCACTCGCCACTTCCTCACTCTGGGGCACTGTGGCACTGTCTCTGCAGCCGCAGCACTTCCCTCTGCCCCTTCTGCCGCAGCTTTCCTCCGCAGCCACCCACCTGGCGCAGGGAGCGGCCGGGTGCAGCGGCGCGCGAGGCCAAGCGGGGACGCGGGCAGCACGCGTGGCTCTGCCGAAACGACCGGCCGAAGGAAAAGCACGAGGTCACGGATCACGCAGAAGCACGAGGTGCTTGGTCTGGCACCAACAGTCGGCTATTGATTCGCACCATCTCCGCTCTCGTTAGACCTCGCCAAGCTCCATCTCAAAGCCAGCCCAGCTCCTTTTTAACCCCCTCGTGTGACACGGGGTCTCCGTGCCCCTCTCGGTGCCAGCCCAGCACAAGCTCACCTTTCCGGCGCGGCTGAGACCTGGCCGGTGCCTCATGCAGCCCGCTCCTGCCTGGGAAGCCTCGGCTGGGGCCAGCGGTGCGGCTGTCTGGGCTGTACCGGGCGGCGGCTCGGGGTTGGCGAACACGCGCCCACCTCCCCTCACCGGCAGCAGAGAGCTGGCGCAGGGAAGGAGGTCTTTCCCGAGACAATTGCACAGTTATCCCAACTCCAATTACTCTGGCCCACAGATCACCCCTTAGAATACTGTTTGTTGACTCCCCAGCTCCGCATCACCAATTACTTCATTAGGGCCATTAACGAGGACCACAGAAAGCGGCCAGGCCCGTGCGCCCTTCCTAACCAGCACCTCCTGCAGCCAGGCTGCACCCAAACCCTGCGCTGGACGGACCAGCGAGCTCCTCTGGGGCATTTCTTACACCAACAGCAGCGACCTGAGGCCCAAAAGCAGCCGTGCAAGGACCCAAGGCTCCCCCGCTCCTCCCTCGCAGATTCGGGCACAGCTTTCGTCCCTCTGCACCCCACAGGGACCTGTCCCTGGGAAGCCCCAGGCCCTTCACTGGCTCTGCTGGAGAAGCTGATCTGGTGTGGATTGATCTCCAAGTTTCACCCATTACACAGGAATTCCCACTTCTAAACCCTCGCTGCACACACGCACCCATCGCAGCCCCCTCGCGCTCTCCTCCTGTGACCCTGCAGCAGGAGCAGAGCCGCTGTGACAGCCTGCCCCGTGTGTGCGGGCTCGCCCAAGTGTCCCGTGCTGGAGGAGAGCCCCAGGCCAGAGCCACAGCACCCTCCCACCCAGGATTAGAGCAAACACCCGCTGCGTTTGGGCTGGGTTTTTGTTGTTGTTTTTAAATCTTGACTCTTCTTCCCCACTTTCTCAGCACCTGATTCTCTTGCATTTCACAGAATCGCAGCACGGCTGAGGCTGGAGGCACCGCTGGGTCCATCCGGTCCAAGCCCTGCCCCAGCAGGGCCACCCAGAGCCGGTGCCCAGCACCACGTCCAGGCGGCTTTGGGAGAGCCCCAAGGAGGAGCCCCCAGCACCTCTGTGGGCCGCCTGTGCCAGGGCTCCGGCACCCGCCCAGCACGGACGTGCTTCCTGCTGGTCAGCAGGAGCCTCTCGTGTCCCACTTTGTGCCCGGTGCCTCCTGTCCTGGCCCCGGGCACCGCTGAGGCGCTTTGGCGGCCCCGGCCACGCCGAACACCCCCAGCCGCCAGCCGAACCGCACCGCACCGCCTCTAACGGCGCTCCCTCCCCTCCCGGCTGCCCGCAGCCTCGCTGAGGGCCGCCGCCAGACCCCGGGCAGCGCCCTCCCCCCGCAGCTCGCCGCCCCGGCTCCGGTTTTCTTCCCCTCGCCAGCGCCGCCGCCTCCCGGGCCGCCGCACGGCCCTGCCGCCCCCC
>VXAA01005663.1:381281-400112 GCA_013399115.1 Anseranas semipalmata
GGCTGGTTTGACCGCGTCTTCACGCAGGGCTTTGCCTACTCCCTAGCCAGCTTGTACGAGCAGGGGCCCTTCCAGGTAAGCAGCTGGGCTTGGGGGGGAACCACATGCTGGCCTTGCCCACTGCAGGGGGGGTCCTGCACCCCCTGCCTCCCCTCCTGCCATCCCCAGAAGAAGAAGGCCATGTTGTCGTTCACCACCGGCGGGATGGGCTCCATGTACACCCCCAGCGGCATCAATGGTGACATGAACGTGCTCCTCTGGCCCATGCAGGTAGGGACAGGACTGGGGCTAGGGACAGAGCAGGGCCAGGGGCACTGTGCTCATGTCTCCCCTGCCCCGGCGGCAGCGGGGCATGCTGCACTTCTGCGGCTTCCAGGTGCTGGCGCCACAGATCTGCTACGGTGTGCGGCACGCGGCCCCTGAGGCGCGGGCAGGGATGCTGAGCGCCTGGCGGAGCCGCCTGGCTGCCGTCGGGGAGGAGAAACCCCTCGGCTTCGTCCCCAGCAGCTGCTTTGAGCTGAGCGTGGCGGGCGGCTTCGTGCTGAAGCAGGAGGTGCTGGCCCAGCAGGAGGGGCAGCGGCAGGGGCTGACGGTGGGGCAGCACCTGGGCAAGGCCTTCCCCCCTGACGGGCAGCTCAGGGCCCCGCAGTAGGTGCCGGGGGCCTTGGGGCACCACCGGGCCCATCGCTGCTGTGGGCCCAGCCCTGCGTGGTGAGGAGGATGAGGCCCGGCCCCACAGCCGCTGCACTGCTGGGGCCAGCAGGGCACGAAGATGGTGCCCAGCCCTTCGTGCTCCTCTCTGCTTTTACACTTTCTCTTTCCTGTAATTTTTCTGCCCAAGTTTACTCAAAAGCCTTAGGGGTGCCGGGGGCTGCGGCACAGTCTTTGGTCAACGCCCACCGTGTGAATGCAACCAATAAATTGGGATCTGGAAACCAGTGGTGGCGTTGCCGCTTCACCTGAGCCCCTTCCCCGCACTGCCCCCCATAGGGCAGCACAGATGCAGGCCTGGCCCCGCTGGATCTGGCTGGGGCTGTCCCATGTCCACCTCCAGACCCAAGCAGAAACCCCCTGGACCACAGCACTGGGCACAGCAGCACTGAGCATCCCAGCTGGGGCCATCGAGGAACAGGAGACTAAAAGCAGCCCTAATTTCCAACTTCCATCCTTTCCTGGGAAGCAGGTCTTGTCACCTCATGCAGGCACTACAGGAGGGCACAGCTGCATGCCTCCTCCCCGGGCCTGGGCAGTGTAACGATCGAGTATTTGCATTATGAGGATCTTGAGGGTGTGCCAGACAAGTTAAAAGGGGGGGGGGGACGGCCTCCCTGAGCCCACAGCCATCACTGCAGAAGTGGAGGGAACCTGCCAGTGGCCCTGGCCAGCCCACTGCTCCAGGCTACACACTGCTGGCGTGGTGCTGGGGTCCCCATGAGCTGCACGTTGCAGCGGTTTGAAACGGGGAGGGAATAGCAGTGTGGGCAGTGAAACCCGCACAATGAGTGAAGAAACACGCTCAGAGGGCAGGAGGCAGAGAGCAGCAGGGGGAGTGAGGCCATGCTGGGCCGGCCTCCTGGCAGCTGTCGCTGTAGGAACGAAGTCCCTTTTACGTCCTTTAGACAACTTCTCATTAGCTCAGAAACCAAGGTGCAGCCTCACAGCAGAAGCGTGCGCGAGGGCACAAAACGGACGCGCAGCGCGAGTGGGACGCTGCTGTGGCTCCAGCACTGGGTTCGCGGAGCTGAGGTGCAGATCCCACTGGGGGACAGAGCCAGCCAAGCACTGCTGCAGGTCTGGGGCAGAAGCTGAAGACTTGGATGCATCATTACAAAAAATAATCCGAAGAGTAAACTAAAAAAATTGCCAAAGCACCCCCCTCCTCCCACGACAACGTGTACAAACCAGGCTCTCAAGCAGAAGACTTCTGCCCATCTTTGTTTTGAATTTGTTTGGCTTCAGCTTCCATCCCCGTCCCCCAGCTGCTCTGCACCGCTTCCAGCCCCTTGGTGTCAGCGTTCCCTCCCATGAAGCACTTACGTGCTGCAGCGGCACTGCTGGGTCGCACTCAAAGTTCAACAGACTAATCTGACAGAATGTTTCACAGAAATGCATTTTGTCCAGCTCCCGGGGTAATCTCAATCTTTTTTCTTACCCCTCTTGTAATTTTTCTGTCCCAGAAGTGCAGAAAGCCCATTTTATCAAGCATGGCAGATGAGACCTCCTGTCCAGGTTGGTTTTTAGGTGCTTGTGCTCTTGGGGTGCGTCCACTCCTTGCTGCAACTCAATGCCAGTTTGCCCTTGAATGATTTCCTGATGGTGGTGCGTGCCCAGACTGCTCTCTGCACAAGCCCAGACTTCTGCCAAATTTTATCCAGCTGTTACTTCTCCAGATTTGCTCACCACTGATGAAAATACCGAGAAGGAACTAAAACCTGGCATCGCCTTTCCCACAGAGTGTCTTTATCAAGTTTGTCCCAAAGAATGTAACCACATTTACCAAAGCGTATTTTCTGTTAAATTAATTGACTGCACTCACTATATTTCTATTAAGTTTATTTTCATCCAGCTAACCAAGGCAGATTTTCCAGGATTTGGCATTCCTGCTAACAGCTGACCCGGTCCGTGGGCTCTGGCAGACAAGTTCTGCCCGACCTGTGCAGTGTGAAGCTGTTGCTGATCCCCGCTGCCGGCCCCGTCACCGGCCCTGCAGGAAGGCAGTGGGGGGAGACGCAGCTGAGCCTCGGCCACCCCGGGTCATTTCAGGCACGTTTGCATAAACACGGCACAGACGCAGATGAAGCGGGATTGTGCCAACACACACAGGAACTGAGGCCTGGGCACAGATTCTTTTCTTCTGCTAGAGGCAGTATCTCGTCACCTCCGGCATCGCCTTCATCAGACAGAAGAGCCCATGGACAGAGCTGCAGGAGACCTCTGCATCTCCATCGGCTCCTCAGAGAGGGAATCCCACCTCAGACCGACTACGAAAAAAACTTTCCTGAATGCTTTATAACCGCGAAGCTGGGGTTGGGGTAGTAAGCCACGTAGGTGACTTTGGACTTAAGGCCACAAAGTCAAAAAGAAACATTGCAATTTTTTTTCAGAGCGTGTGCATGACACAGAGCCTTTTCTTATGCAACAGCTCGAGCGGGATACACCAAAGCCACAAATCCACATGTGCTTCTGTCTTCCCAGTGCTTCCTGAGCTGGCAGCCACAGGGTTACCAGAGGGATTTATTCTGCACTCAAGAACGGCCGCTTCCTCTTGGCAGAGAGAAGATGCCCTTGGGGGGAAAAAAAACAACAACAACAAAAAAAACACAACAAGACTTTACACTGCAAAATGAAAACTTTCATTGTTTTATTCTTGACTGCAGCTGTTTACAGAAATATAGTTGCGAGTATACAAATGTCCCAATAGAAGCAAAATATTTTTTTTTCTTTTTTAATATTTAACAAGTTATCACAGGATAGCTAAAAACATAGATGCAAATGAAATATCCCCTCATAGAACAAACTGAAAACACTGGGTATCAGTGCTTTGAAAATCCCATCTACGAAAGCCATATACACAGAAATGCACAAAGGGATATCTGGTGCTACTTTCACATTGCAGGACAATGGAAAAGGCAGCTCAGCAGTTGATCAGTGCACTCCAGAAAAACATGGCAGAAAGGCGGGTAAACCACTCAAAGATGCAGATATTAACAGAGGTAGAAAGCTCTGAAGTTTTTTGGAGCTTACTAACTAGCAACGAGCTTATATTTAAAATTTGAAATCACCTCATTTCAAATAGTGTTCAGAATTAAAAAGCTTCAGGAATACGGTGGCCTTTTAAGCAGGGCACTGGAACTTGTTTCCAGCTCTACCATACCTAGAGGTGCTACTCTCCTTTGACAAGGGAGGCTGCCCCGCAAGAGCCGTGCTCTCCCAGCCAGCAGAGCAGCAGCGCGCTCCTGCGTCGGGACCCGTCCGGGCAGCAGACGCTCGGGCCAGATCTTCACCCGACTTGCCATGGGGCAGCTCCATGGACTAAAAAGAAATTAAGGCAATTTATATAATCTGAACATAGGACCTTTTGCTGATCTGAATACAAGAAAAATGCACGCAAGGAAAGTATTTTACAGTGATTTGTGGATGGGTATCGGAATTTTGGAGTTTGAACTGAGTACTTGAAAAGAGAATTTCGGTGAGTATCCCACAGCAAGCAGGGAAATCCTCAGATCCCTCACCCTTGTCCCAGTACACCTGCATGTTATAAGCAATTTCATAAACTGTAATGGCAAAAACTACAGAAGATCTCCATCTCCAGAAGCAGTGGAGATCAGGCTCAAAAGGAAGAAACACAAACATTTGCTTTCGGTTTTGCAGAGATGCTTTGATAATGCCTGTAACAAGACAACGGTGTCTATCGATCAACCTAATGCCAAAATGCAGTGGAATACATCTGATTTGGCAAGAAGAGTCATGGTGGACAAAATACATGCTATTGATTTTACAATCTGGATTTCTTTTAAAGAGTTTAATATTTCTCACACAATCTGTAAGAAATCAGTACAAGCCGGGGCAGTGTTCCTCATGGCTAGAAACCAGGGAGAGAGCTTTCACAAGGTTTCAAGGAGAGTGTTCTAGATAGCAGCTACTTCAGTATAAAGTAAAAACAAAATGAAGGATTCTTCCCTTACGTGCAAGAATCAAAACAAACAGAAGAGGAATGACCTACAGATTAAGCTTCATCATCCTGATTCAAATGCAACCCAGCTGAGCAGCAGCCGGCATCCTTTGCTACGCAAGAACGATTAATAACCCCCACTGGGAGAGAACTGCTTGTGTCAGTTCAGCTCCTATCGAGCAACACAAACACCACTATTCTGTATCTGTACAAGCTGCTAGGAGACTCAGAAAGGAAACTGTCCTGAACACAGACTCTTGCCAAGTCACTTGAGGAGAGCTGGCAGAGGAGCACATGGACGCAGAAAGCGCGTGCTGCTGCCGAGCCCATCGAGTGGGCAGACCCTTAACCAAGGCTGTCAGTTCTTCTGTTTGATTATCATCACGTTTGCAACTATTAATAAAAATATATAAAAATACAAAAGTGTATAGCTGTTTTAAACAGTCACTTTGACCCCATGGACAAGAGCGAGTTTCTGAAGCAACATTACCAACAGTGCCACACATACAGTACTTGAAGGTATTTATACAACTATTAATGAGCTACTACAAAAACCTTGGTAGATAACCTCATCCTAAGGAAAATTAGTATTATTTCAGGTTTATAAAAATGTAAATATAACAGTATTCTATGCATGTGTCTACCAACTATTTATAATAGATATGATTCTTCTATATACATATATACAATCCTAGAATATACAGGCATTACATATTTACATACCTACACAGATTATATGAAAGGAAAAGCCTCTCCTGTGTAAGCCTCTCCTCACAGCCTCATGCCCAAATGGACTATTTTATATTATTTATTTTTAAATATGAGTTCATCTGCTACTGCATTTTTCCTTGAAGCCAAACAACATCTATCACATTTCAGATAAGGATCCTCTATGCTTGATTCTCAACCTGCAAGTGCACAGACAGATGCACCTCTGTGCGTACGCTCAGGTGACTGCTGCCATTTGTAACTGGCATAATTGGTCTGAACACGAACATGAAGCTCTCGCAATCTATCCCAAAAGACTTCTCTAAATTAAGAAGACAAAAACCCCAATCAAATAAAGCATCTCAGTAACAGTTTGCTGTTAGCTTCTCAAATAATGGGGCTGCCACCAGTCCGTCTGGAAAGAAAAACACACCTATTCCCTGAAAATAAATTTTACACTAGCGAGAAGTCACCAGCGATCGGTGTTTTTCTCTTCTCACTTTCCACCTACAACTCAGAGTTCAGAGCATGCAAAGCAACTCATTCTCCGCACTCTTGCTTCAATCATTCAGATAAATGCCCACAATCCTTTATCCTCCTCTCCTGTAATTAATCTGAAAAAGTAACCCAACTATTTGTCATACAGATGCATGAGATTCAAAAATTGGCAGTAAAAGTCTCTACCAACTCTTCATGAATGTGCACGTGTATGCTTGCACGCACACATACACTTGGCAGAAACTATGTGTAGCTTTAGTCCAATAAACCCTTTTTTGATTTTGCTTTTAAGTCATCTCTCCTGCTACTCAAGAGGTGATTTAATCTATGTTTTAAGATGAACACGAGCTTCTCACTTGTTTGGTATTCCTTCTGAAGACTCTGCAGAGATAATGAGTGGAAAATCTGTTCAGACAAGTTTTCTTTTTAGAAACTACATCCTAAATCAAAATCACAAGATTTTCAATTTTGATCCCCTTATCTAAATTAGGGGAATGTCCATTAATACAGCTGCCCAGGTCCTTAGTATTTCCAGTTAAAAAAAAAATGTAAAATTTACAAATGTTTAACTGTTGATGTTTCATTCTATCTTAAAACTAAATTGAAAGTAATCACCCTGCCAATAATTAAAAATAATTAGAATGGTTGATGATTAAACACCTACTTTGAACAAGTAAGGCTGAAACTGTTTCTTGAACTATTTTTATGTTAAATAGCAAAGCATTTGGCTTGAGTAACTGCTGAAAGAATAAGCAGTGAAGAGGCAATTAATAACAAAATGTGGACTTGCTAATTAAGCACAAAGCACCAGTAACTTCCCGCCAGAGGATATGTTTAATAATTTTGTGTATTATGTTATTCATATGAAAATTTTATTATTTTTAACAATGTATAAGCAGATGACTAGTCACAACTAGTGGTTAGCAGAAAGGCCTCCCTAGATTTTAATCTGTGCCAACAAATCGCTGTTCCGTAAACCACCATGTACCATGGACGCTGTGCAGACAGTGGATCACTGGTGCTTTAGAGGCATGTACAGCTGGAGAGTATAGCCCACATTTCATACAGAGGTTTAGATTAATGACTTTTAAGAGAGGGCTCAAGCAGCAGAGAAGACAACATACAGAAAACCCATCTGAGCAATGCAGCTCTAGTTCTTCATTTTTCACCTAGTAATATCTTCTATATTTAACTGCTGCTTTGTGGATACAATAGTAAGTTCTCCTTTAAAATTATGTCAGGAACTTAAAATTTAGAGACTAAATGTCTCAGTATCTTCTAACTTTCTCAACAAAAATGGATGAGACATCATAACCACTGCCGCTCAACTCTGTAGGCAAGCACTCCATCTGCTCACAGCCTAACAGGCACGCCAGTGTGAACATGCAGAGGAGTAAACAAAGGGATTAAAGAAAATGCAGAATAAGCTCCAATTATCAATATCAACTGGTTAAATCACAAACATAGATGTTCACGACACTCATAAAATACAGATGTGGCTCACACTGTTCTCGTGTCTTTCTGCCATGAAATCCTGCAAGCTGTCCTTAAGCTCTTTATTGGCTTATCAAACCTCTCTTTATCCCTGGTAACAGCTGTGTGCAAGCAGCAGCTCAAGCACTAATCAACCACTGAGCAATCTTTTCATTCATAAGACAAATACTTTTTGTAACCAAATCACATGTTCAAAATGTTGTACATTTAAACATTGACCTAAAATGGAATAAGATAAATTTAACACAAGAAAAGAAAGGTGTTATCCAGAAGTGAAAAATGTGGTAGCACAGCCCTTTTTTTTTTCTTTCTTTTTTTTTTTTTTAAAATAAGCGACCTAAAATATGCGCACAATTCAAACATACCCTTCCCCTGGAGCTGTAGCAGTCTTGGTATAAAGTTCTCTTTTGGACACCCATCTTATTAAATGGAGAATTGGTCCCTGGTGACTTGGCACTGACCAACAGCACTTCAACATAAGGATACACCCCTTCAAAACAATGGAACAAACTGAAGCAGCATACAAGTGAATTTATCGTTCCTATTACTTCTGTGTATGAAGGCCCCAGATGACACCCGACAGTTTGTCCTGGGACTGCAATCCTGCAAAAGCCACCAGTTCATCTTTGAGACACTGGCTATCGACTTCCACAACCACCTGGAAGTTGTTTCGGTCCATAATTATCAGTCTTCTACGCATCCTCATATAGCATTTAGTCAATTCTGCAGGATTGCTGTTTTCATGTCATGAACCATAACAGGATTTTGTTAATATTTTCTCTTAGCAGGAAAAAATAAAAATCACAGGAAGAAAAAGTATGGTTTGGGGTTATAAAGCAGCTCTGGACAGTAAGAAGCAGGGAATTCTTTTTATCATGATTAAAATTTTAAACATTTTAGCGTAATCATAAATTAAAAGTTAAAACATAGAGGCACTAATAATAAAATATTAAATAGACAATGATAGTGGATAAAAGCTGAATGGCTCATTCTGAATGAAACCCCATTATTTTATGCCTAAATGCCTACAGGTTTCCTTACTAGATTGTATTGCTGAGTGACAGACACACCAAAACACACAGTGAAGCTTCTCATAGCCAGTTGGAACAATAAATTGCCTGATGGAATGGCGAGAGATGAACAAGTTATTTATGTTGCAAAAAGTACTTAAATACTCAATAAAGACATAACAAACCCCACCCCACCCCCACTGTTATCAGACGCCACGTTGTGGTAGAACATCAGACAAACTCACAAATTTACCACAAAAATGTGTGGCAAAAAGAATATTTTATATATATGTATATATATAAATTTTTATATTTATGCCAATGTACTCACTCAGTACAAATAGCAAAATAGTATACCATTTCCTAAATACAAAATATAGCTTTCCAAAAAAATGAAACACACATTAGATATAAACCATCCAAAACTTGAACGATTGAAAACTGTATTCAAAATTAAATGACCCAGAGCAGGTCTCTTTCTGAAAAGTTCCCTTCATATCGGCAAGAAGCCTTACTACTGAAAACGTAATTCAATGCCTCTCAATGAGAGAGAGAAAGAGAGAGACAGAAAGAGAAAATGAACGTTATGACAGACTGACAAACAGGAAAAAACATTAAAACAAACAAAAACTCTACACGGCTCAACTAAGCACACAAGTTAGGGAAAAAAACACACAGTAAACAGACTAGAGTTACTTAAAAACCATTTACAGACTATTCTTTGTTATTTAAAATAAGAAAAATGAAAAATGACATGATACCAACTACACTATACCAAGGCATAATAGCCATACATGACAGCTGTTTGGCTCTAACTGCATTAACAGCTTTCTATGTGCAGGAGAAGAAACAAGTATCTGAATGAGGCTGTGGTGAGATATCACAAAACTTTCTGGACAGTTGGAGCACCCAAGAAATTCACATGCCTCACAACACAACTGCATGGTTTGGAGTGGGTTGTCTTTACATTCTGTAACGAGTCAATTTTTTAAATTGAAACATGACAATCTAGAAGCTATGCTTAGGGGACTGTTGGTAGGGAAAAAACACACTTCCAATTTGCAATGAGCTCAATATGATACAAAGATGCAACAGCTCACTATGAAGTGAAATTTTCAAGAATGCGTAAAAATGATTTAATTTGCCTGCTACTTGGAGTAAAGTCAAACTGAAGATTTACAACAGCAACAGCTGGAAAACGACTGGCCAAGGGGGATTCCTGCATTTGGAGGAAGTGGAAGAATTGCTTCCTTTTTCCTTAATCCTTATTTGTCAGAGCTTCTACTGACTAAGCAATTTAATACCACAAGGGTAGGTGCCATGGATTCCTAAAAGCTGATTCTGATCTTTAAAGCCAGTAGATATAACATTTTTTAAAACACAAGATGAAACTGAGGAAGAGGGAAGGAAAAACATGAAAAGAACAAAAGGGAAAAGACTGGCTTGAGAACGGATAATGCAGCTTTAACTAGTTCTGACCCATATAGTCAGAGTGAGAGACACAAAAGGAGCTGTTTCCTCAGCCAGGCAGAATGTTCCTTTCAAGTTGAAGGTATTTAAGAGGATCAGATTCTTAGAGCACAATTTAATTGAAAGTTCCCCTTCATTTCTTCATTTAGTTAGAGCCACCAAACCCTTGCTCTATGTACAGTTACATGTAAGAGACACAGAAAACCGTTAATCACATTCTCAGATGGGAAGCACCCACCTCTGTCTGGCTATCTACAGTAGCAAGCAATTCTCTGCTTATTATATGTATCAATATTTTCATTGCCACCTACTGCAATTAATAAATCACAGTATTAGCTCTCCCACTTAACTGTAAAACGTGCAATCCCTTCACTTATTGATAGCTATGAGTCATAGCTCATGTCACGGGTATTTGATGTTCCTGCTTCACTAGCTTTTCTAGTCAAAAGAGGGGATGTGAAGAAGGAAGAGGAGGAAAAAAGTAAACGTGGTAACATGTATTACCTTCTAACAACAATAATAACTGACCAGATATGCTTTAAATTCAAAGAGCATCCCACTCTTAGTGGGCATTAGGAGTCGGGTAACAGTACAATCCCATGCCCTGGTAAAACAAAGCATAGCTTTTCAGCATTATTGGCACTATGAATCTCGAATCTCAAATACTACAGTCACAGGCTTAGGTGCTAGACACTGCAATTGGCCACATATGTGCTCTTTAGAGAGGAGGGCCACTTTTTGATGGAAGCAATCAGTTCCACGTTGCCTAATCCAGTCACAAGGTCTGAGAGGATCTACGAAGTCATCACCTCTTTCTTCACAGAATTTCTGCAGGAAAGAAAAAAAAGCAAGCAAAAAAAAAAAAAGACATAATTAACAAAAGTCATCCTCTTACTTCGATGTAGTTCCTTCATCTTGAAAGTGTCCTTCACAAGAAGACATGAAATGAGTAAGTACCAGAATGCAGCACTCCATACAGCAGGATTACTTCCCTTCCACTCAAGTTCATAACTTCATTCAAAACAGTTTCACTTCTGTGAAACTTCTGGGGGATTTAGGATGTCAACCTGCTTTTCTAAAGCCAAGTTACATACTGTGGACAATATTAGATTCCGGAGTCCTTCTGTTCTCCGTACTCATTTGTAATTAAAGCCTCTTTCACCTCTCTGAAAAAGGCATCTTCTAAGAGCAAAATGTCTCCTAGTAACAGCCGATCCTGTCAGCTCATTTTTAACAGACTCACCATGTGACACACAATACCCCATCGCATTCTACAGAAACTTGTTTTCACATTACGTTATTGTATCCCAGAGGGCAACTTCAGAATAGCACAGACTTAAGGAGTGTTATTTACCCTTAATAACCCTTAAGCTTTTAATTACAGCCATATTTTATAATGCTTTTATCTGCCAAGCTGTCAGTGATTCACTCACTCCTTCCCAATAAAGCACTAGACTGTAACAGCAGATAACAAAATATACAATGATCAAACTACAAAACTCAGTCTCAGTCAACTGTTTCATAGAAATTTTGACCTTTAACTGTTTTAAAAAACTCTTAATTCTAACCACTGATGCTATATTCTTAATTCAGCATTACTGATATTTTAGCTGACTTCCTAAAGCATGGCGATACACTCCAAAGAAAAACTTGCTGAAGTATGAGTGGCAGGAATGAACCCATAAACCCAAACACATTACTTACTTGCCTAACTAAAATGAGCCGGCCATATTGTTCCCCTGGTTTTGCAATGACACAAGCAGATCATCTATTTTCTCAATATTCTGATTGGGTGCCATAGCCGAAGGTAGAGGAGAAGTGTCAGGTAGCTGCTGGGAGAGAAGCGTTGGCACTGCTGCTTGTCCCTCACTCTGTGGCTGACCTGGTTGACTTATAGCCATCAACTCATCTGGCAATGCAGCTGGTCCAGAAGGTAGCAGTTGGCCACAGTCTGTTAAGTAGTAAGTGAAGAACAAAAGGACCATTTAAGTTAGGTTAATGCATGTGGTAAATTAGCCAACTTCTTTATATATATCCACACTGACTATAAACTCTGTAGAAAGTTAAGACAGTTTTGTTCACATGATCATCTTCGCTCACCGCTCTCACAAAGTGTAAGCACAAGCTCAAGGTATACACATTGAATTACGGACTCTGTATTATACCTATTAATACCCTAATATTAACGATATATAGCTAGAAGAAAAACAAGATGTGCAGCATAAGAGAAGTATTGAATATGCCCACCCTTTGTCTTTATAAATTACAGATGTGTCTTTTTCAGGCCAGGTATGCACAGCCCTTTACAGACAGATGAAATGATCTGTATCTCAAATAACTTACAATAGAGGCTAGATTCAGAGATGAGATATTGAAAAGTGCAGGCTTATAAAGTTAAAGGGGTTTCAAATACACTTCCATAGACACTGTTGTGAACTATGCAGCTTCAAAAATCTTCTTTTCTTCAACAATGTGTGGAAAAAGTAATTGCAGAAATTGTGGAAACCAAATACAGTAACAGAAAGATTAGTGAAGCTGTCTTAAGAGAACATAACCATATTTCTTTTTTGCATGTGTATATATATTTGTATATGTATTGTTAATAATATTATATATCTATATTTCTTTATAGATATACACAAAATTCTAGGTTGTTTTTGTCGTACGATAATTCTAAGTGTAGGAAAACCAACAGGTATTTAAGCTAAGAGTTCTCTTATATTGCTAAGAGCAATATAAAGTCAGAGCAACACAAATACATATATTCTCAACTGTACTGCTACATTACTTATCTCAGGATTTTTTGAAAAATAAGTATCATAGAATTGAATAATCACTGTCTTGTCGACTCCAATTAGTAGCTCTTCTAAACTGTAAACTCAGAATCAGGCATCTACCACTTACTGTTCTGAATGCCAAACAGGAATATTCCTGAAGTTTGCTGAGATGAAGCAGGAGAATTCTGCAGCTGGTTGATAGCACCTCCTGCTGCGTTGTGAAATAAAGAAGCTTGCTGCTGTGGAGGAGAAGCAGTTCCTTGCATTCCTGCTATGCTGTTTTGAGAAGAGTACATAGGAGACTGCTGCAGCTCTTGCTGGCTCATACTATTCTGCAAGGCGGACATGGAAGCTGAAGAGATGAAGAGGGTGACCTGTTGCTCTTGAGAACTTGGTGACCCTTGGACCAACTGAATCTGGGGTGAGTTATGGAAGATGGCTGGCTGCTGTGCTTCAGCCTGGTTGGATCCAGGATTCTGCAGAGAAGACACTGTAGTTTGACTCTGGAATTGCATGGGCTGCTGCTCCTGGTTCATTGATGCCATGTTAGTCTGTGGATGAAAAATGGATTGGCCTTGTTGCTCCTGATTAGTAACTGGGTTTTGGTTTGGGTTGAAAATCATGTTTTGCTTTTGAGAAGCAATTGTACTCATTGCATTTTGATTACTGAACATCATATTCTGCTGCTGCTGAGGCTGTTCTTGGGATGGAGGACTACTCTGAATAGCAACCATTGAATGCTGAGGCTGGAAGATAGCTCCTTGTTGGTTCTGGGGAATTGAACTGGATTGGATGGAGCCTAATGATACTTGAGGCTGAAACAAAGCTTGCTGAGCAGGCTGAGTCTGGGGCTGTTCTTGGGGAAGCATGGAACTCTGGATATGAGATATCTGTGTCTGCTGTTGGAAGGAAGTTGGTTGCTCAGTGTTTGTTGCTGCCTGAAGAGGAGAAATGGAATTCGGGCTTGTAAAGAACGACATCTGTTCTTCCTGAGTTGCTGGGTTGCTTATTGAACTCTGGGAAAGGAACATGTTGGCAGACTGCTGGTCTTGAGGAACTGAAGAGCTCTGTAATACACCCATGGTGCTCTGTGAGTGGAACATTGGAGGCTGCAATTGGTCTGAGGAATTAGTACTGGTCTGGTTGTGGACAATGGAATTTGGACTGTGAAAAATGGAGCCCTGTGTTTCCTGTGGTATATTCTGAGCATCACCAATAGGATTCTGAGAGTGAAAGAGCTGAGCTTGTGAGTGCGGAGACTGCTGCATAAAGTTTGCCGACTGAATGGACATGATTTCTCCGCCCTGCTGGAACAGACCAGCTCCTTGTTGTTGAGCTCCACTTGCCTGAACAGACATCATGTTTTTTGTAGATGAAAAGAGATTAACTTGAGATTGACTCTCTCCACTGTGCTGCATTTGAACCATGGTCTGAAATACAGAACTCTGCATCTGTTTACTCTGTCCTGAAGCTTCCTCTCCATCTGCAGAACTTGATGCCTGAAACATATTAGGCCCATTGTTAGAGACCTGCTGCTGAGCAGTAGGAGTAGTCTCACTTCCAGAAACACCAGGAGATGAAGAGAATAATTCACACTGCATTTGCATGTCTTCGCTTGTTGATAACCCACTCATTATATGTGAAGCCTGCTGGTAAACAGGTGATTGTTGGAGGGCTCCATTCCCTGAAGTTGTTGAAGAGAACAAATCAGACTGCATCTGTGTCGCAGCCTGGCAAATGTTTTGTTGAATTCCTATCACCATTGCTGCAGAAGTCTCCATTGCCTGCTGCTGCTGCTGTTGCTGCTGCTGTTGATTGGACAATGCATTTTCAGGCTGTGAATGAACATTTTCACCTCTTCCAGGCAAAAGGTTCTCTGGTCTGGAATGGACAGCCGTCTCTGATGAGGAAAATATCCCAGGATTTACACTATTTTGTATCTGACTAACTTGCTGAAAGATATCTGCATTTAGCTGATCTTGAACATCCTCGCTGCTGTCTGACCCAGAAAATAAAACAGAAGATAACTGCTGTTGAGCTTCCAGTACCTGTTGCACCAAGTCAACGTTTCTACTGCTGCCTGTGGCAGTGTTAGTTGGAAAATTTCCAGCTTGCAATTGCTGTATAGTGTTCTGTAACTGATTCACACCACTTGCTGATGAGAAAATACTTGATGAAATCTGTTGCTGTAATGCCTGTGCTGGTTCTGATAGTGTAGACTGTTGTTGTTGTGATCCATCAGTTAATTGTGACAAAGTGACTACTGTGCCATCTGATTGCAAGACTTCTCTGGTCTGGGAATCTCTTGTTTGGAACTGTGCAGCTTGCTGCAATAATGTGTCACTGTTCTGCAGCTGACCTGGAGTAGAGACTGCTGAAAAGCTACCAGGCTGGGAAATGTCCTGCGTTTGGATAGTAGTTAGAGTCTCTGGATTATACACCTTTGGCTGTATTTGTTGCTGTTTTTCACTTTCAGAAGGTAAATGGGAAGCAGAAGTTGGTATGCCAGACATACTGCTTTCTAACGTTTGTTGAGTTGGTCCAACCACCTTTGAAGCCTGAAAAGAGCAGCGATACATTAACCAATTTACATGCTTAGTCAGGTTACGCTTATAAAATTTCCACCAATCCATGATGTTCAGGGAAGACCAGATGGAAGATTTGATGGCTATGTATCTCTCCATACATAAACAGAGAAGCAAGCAAATGACTGGGAAAATGGTGGAAACGCTACTTCAAGGACAAGTCAAGGCACAATTTAATGAAAACAATACTGAGAAGTGATTAAAATAATAACCTCACAATAATGTACTTATTCTGTGTCACAGGACAGGAAGAACATTCATCATAGTATCATTAACCAATCAATGCTGGAATGGAGGAACAAGATAAGTTACTTTCAAAGGAAATTGTCTATTACTTTAATTATGCTCTGTGATCATATGTTTCAGCCACACTGATCTTGGACATGACATTTCCCCTCTGTGTTACTCTTCTCCACTCTGCACTATTAGAACATGGGCTGATGGGATTAAGACTATTAAAGCCAGTATCTTCAGATTGCAATCAAACTTACCTTGAAGACAGGGGGAGATCTTTTTTCTGCGCTTACTTCCATTGGAGCCACATCTTCATTCTTAATCATACTGCTTGGTATGAGTGGAGTTATCAAGGCACTAGGAAGAATATTTACCTTCTCCAGGTTACAACCAGTGGCTTTCACTGCTGCGGAAAGGAAAGGGAAAAGGGAAAAGGGAAAAAGGGAAAAAGGGAAAAAGGGAAAAAGGGAAAAAGGGAAAAAGGGAAAAAGGGAAAAAGGGAAAAAGGGAAAAGGGAAAAGGGAAAAGGGAAAAGGGAAGTTAACATTCACTATACAAAGCACGGGTTTCTAGTGGTGGCATGCTTCCCATTTAACTTTTCAGCCCTACCATAAGAGCTTGCTTTCTCGTATAAGATGCTCACATGCAGAGAGATCACTGCAAGCATTTAAATACTTCAGATAATCCTAGAGAATTACAGTAATGTTCACATTTTTCTTTCATTTAGTATCTTTTTGGACCAGGATAGCCATCCACCAACTGCTTGAAACTGCAAACATAAAAGCTCAAGACATCTTTCCACAAATTACAAATTTTAAATTTTACTGTGTTTAAACTGTACAATCACTCCATTTAATTTTTTTTTAAATGTCTGTTTTCAGTTAAGAGCGTGAACAGAATGGTCAAAGCATTCAGACTGTATTTTTATTCTGTTAAAGGACTAACCAAGTGAAAACTTGATAAATCTGCATGCCACCTCTCTACCAAGAGCAAGCTGTTATTTTGCCTTTGCAGTGCCTATATTTTTTTTTTGTTTTTGAAGTAGAAAGATGGCTTCTTGAAATGAATTAGATCTCTTTAGTTTTAATTTTTCCTGATCCAGGTAAAACATTACATAAGATATCTGAGATTTTTGCTGTAAATGCAATTAGCTTTCTTGATTTAAAATACTGCTGAAATTGTTTGAGCTTAAAACAAACCAATGCGAAAACCTATAAAAAACAGATCCGTAAGTTGTTTTTTTTTATTTTTTTAAAGTAAATTAAAGAATTAATCTTCAACACAAAGCAATAAATCTCCATGCCCTAAAGAAATTTAAATCTTACAATAACATAGCAGTAAAATTTCTGTAAATTTATATGAACAGTATGCTATATCCTTGGTCACGGTCCTTATACGTATATTCTATGTACAACCAAACATTCTCTCCTGAAATGTTATTTTCTCTCTTTGGTAATAAATTCTCAGCCATCAGCATGCCAACAGTTGTCAGTATACCAAGAACCAAATACTCTTTCCCTCCTTCTGTTAAGTTGCACGCTTGGAATGGCCCCAGAATACAGGCCACATGACCTGACGCATTGGGCTGCGCTACTGGCAGGGAACGCAATTTGTCTGAAAGAATTCTAAACCATGTCTACTTCAGGACAGCTATTCATACACAGCAGTCAGTATTTTTCTATACCTTAGTCACAATTGATAGGTTTTTCTCTTTTATGTGCTTAATCCTATTGTGTTAATCAGAAACAATAAAAAATTTACATACAAGTAATTAAAAAAATCCTAATGCTATACCGATTAGATGCTAGTAATGGTATGTTGGTTCACATTGACATACCTGGTTGGAAGAATGAAAAAAAAAAAAAAAAAAAAAAAAAGAAATGAGATTGAGAATGAAAAGGAATGAAAGAATTTTCAAAAGCAGAGAAACACTGTTGGTTTTGGCTTTGTGCTATGTTTTTGTAATTCACTTAATTTAGAACTTCTGAATTGTTATCATCTTATCAAGGCAAATACACCCTCTTTCCCTTTTCTTGAGTGAAACTCGAACCTGAAACCATCATTAACCATTTAAAAATAATGCTATACTACTGCTCCACTCTCAGAAGGTAGTGCATTTCCTTGGGCAGAGACCTGAACTACACAGCTGCCCGTACACACTCATCTTTCCAAAGTTTTACAAAACAGCTTTGAATTATAAACCTGTTGTCTTGAAATGTAACTTCTCATTGAAGTCTTTCAAATCTGCAGTCTCTCAAAATATGTTAGAACTAAGAATCTGAAATGGCTTCTGGAAGCCATGTTTTTGTTATTTTTACATATGCAATTGTAATAATTTTGTGAGGAATACTCACAGACACCTGAGACAAAGATTAAATTTGCCTATGATAGGAACAGAAAGGCCCTGTAGTTCTGTACATAACTGTACAGGACCTTGGCAACAACAGTTTATTCTATTTGTCTATGGCTGCAGTAAATGGTACCACTTAAATTATAAATTCTATGATATTGTTCCCAAGGAAAGCAAACAGGAAGGAAGCAGCATCCCAGTGGATCCTACCTGCTCTTTACCATTTCAAAACAGTGATGAAGGATAACCTGGAACATATGCAGAGACAAAGTACATAAAGCAGATAAAATTGCCTGACCTCAGGTTCTTGTTCAACCTGGTAGAATACGTACAAGAATGAGTCAACAAAAAAGCTGGCTAGCAGAAAATCCACACAAGAAAATTAAGAGTTTTACCACAAATTAAATACAAGGACACAAACCAACAGGAATAGCACACTGTTCATATGAACAGCAGATGTTCTCCTGAAACAGCTGGGATCTCGTCTTGGTCAAGCTTCCATACTAGATTAGATATATGTCAGGCTTGCTCTGATACCTCGGTTATTATTATCCCTATCTTTTTAATCTTGCTGCTAAGGAGTCTTACCAATCCTTTTATCGGCTTGCTTCATTGCCCTAAATGTTTTTGCAAATTTCTCCCTGAATATTCTCTGCAGGTTTAAACTCATCATGTCTTGTATTATCCTCCCTAACAAGCTGTAAAGTCAACTTGCAAATATATCCCCTGCCAAGGCCAAATGTACAGCTATTAACTTTAAACATGAGCTTCATGATTTTAACCTGAAGCTATGGATTCCTATCAAACTTGTGATCGCATTGTTAATCTGCTTACCTTTCAACCTGCTTTCACCAGAGCAGGCTATGGAAATTTCCATTAACCTTTGTACAGTACCATAGTTTTAACAACCAACTAAGAAACATTTCCTTCCTTTATTTTCAGTATAGCAGGGATTAATCCACTTCACTTAAAAACCCGACAAGCCTAAAAAGTGCTCCCTTGGAACAAAATAACAAACCTTGCATGGACAGAA
>VXAA01005663.1:400159-460305 GCA_013399115.1 Anseranas semipalmata
GGGGGCATTAAAGAGAATAAGTTGAGAACACCAGAATTAGCTTGCTTACTAGACCCACTGAAAGCAGTCACAAAATCACTGGACAGCTTCTACTCTGTCTCTACTACTAACACACTGTCATAGCTTTAAGGAAAAATACCAAGTTAGTATGTTAGGGTTTTTCAGTGCTCAGTTCTTTTATTTTTTTCCCTTTTCCTTTTTTTTTTTTTTTTGGCTTATATTAAAACTACATAGGTTCTAAATCCTTTGTATTGGCTGCCATCTTAGGTTTCTCTCCTCTTCTTTCTTTGCAAGAATATCAAATGAAGACTGGAATGCAGGGCCCGAGACACAAAAAAACAAAAACATTTTTTTAAATTATTTTTGCAGAGTTTTTGCTCTGCACTATCTCATGTTACAATATACTTAAAGGAATACGGTTATGAAGTGAAATACTCAGGATTAGAGTGTAACAATATGGCCAGACTTTATAAGCATGAGTGGAAAAATACTGCTCGCTCATTTTAGGGAGACAAAGGAGAATGTGGGTGTTCTTGTTAAAACCACGGGAAGACACAGCACTGGGCAAATGTACTTTTGTAAATCATAAAAAGGAACAAAGCGTGTTGAAATGTCAGGACTTAAACTTTATTTTTCTGTAAGACTTAGGCTTCACAACTTTATTTTTCTGTAAGATTTAGGTTTTGCAATGTATATGCAAGTTGATAGTAACTAGTGGAAAGCTCCAGCAAGTGCTATTAGATGGGCGGATCGGGGAGATTGTAACCCCACAGTACCTCAGCCAATAGGGAACTGGGCAGGGCTTTTTCGTGGCCAGGGAAGTATAAAAAGGTCAGGGGGGGGATTCAGCCCCCCGAGAACCTTAGGTGTTGGTTGCCTGTTAGGTTTCTCCCTTTATTCGAATAAAGACTTTGGTATCCTTGTTCTGCCTCACGAGCAATTCTTAAGCAAAAGCCACGTTTCCGACAAGTTTGAGGCTCATCTGGGATCCGCCGTCACCTCGCCCTGTCGGGGCTTGGGTAAGTCAATGGGCGCCCACACTGACCTCCTACGATGTTCGACTGGCCCAGAGATTCCGGCATGGACGAGGGTCACATGGGTGCCCAGGACTTTCTTGGAGGCAGAAAAGGAAGGGGGAGGACTCGAGGGTTGAGTCCGAAGGCGGCCGCAGGGGGGGCGGATCAAGGAGGATCCGTATCAACTGACACTGGTGAGTTGAAATGGGAACAGTGGGAAGTCGGGCAAAAGGGAGAAGGCACTGGCAGGTCCCATGGGAAAAAGGGTAAGAAGGGAAAAGGCCCTTCTATTCCCACAGATAGCCTGTTAGGTTTGATGATTAAATACTGGGATAGTTTACACCCTGCAGAGGGTCTCACCACTGAAGTTATGGTTAAGTATTGTTATTTTGAGTGGCCAAAGTAGAAGTTGCCCAGGGGTTTTGTGTGGCCACCATTAGGAACATATGATGTGGCTCTAAGTCAGACTTTGTGTTTGTATCTATGAGACAAAGGGGCAGGAATTCTAGAGCAGGAGTGTGGTGAAATATTGCTGAAACAAGGTTTGCCTGCTCGAACATACCCAGTACGATCGAAAGATCGAGAAGAGTCCACTAAGCAGGACACTGAGGATACAGTCTTACAGGATCTCCCACCCCCCTATGTGGGTGGAGGGGACGCAGTGGATCAGGCTCAAAATGAGTCCGGAGTTAGGGATGGTGAACAAAGAANAAGAGAGACTAATACCGCTCCAGGAGAAAGGGGAGGAACACCTCGGTACAGGGAGCCGGCAGTACACCAGATGCCGTTACGGCAAGTCCCATTAGGGAGATGGGGAGGAGGATCTGGCCTTGTAGTAGCGCCCCTCTCCACTCAGGATGTATGGAGCTGGAAAAAAGAGTTGCCCCAGTATTCAGATGACCCAATCGGGGTTGGGGAAAAGTTGGATGAATATCTAGTTAATGCAGATTATACTTGGAAAGATTGGGATTATCTTTTAGGCATTCTCTTCGGCACACAGGAAAAAAAGAGTGATCTTACAACAGGCAAGGCGGTTGTGTGAAAACGAGCATGCTGGGGGAATTGTGGATGATGCAATACCCCAGGCCGACCCAAACTGGGATCCTAACACACCAGTGGGCATAGGACAGGTAAGGGAGTATAGGGCATACCTTATC
The DNA here is from genome assembly GCA_013399115.1 of Anseranas semipalmata. NCBI lineage: Eukaryota > Metazoa > Chordata > Aves > Anseriformes > Anseranatidae > Anseranas > Anseranas semipalmata. Next base: position 402,333 of record VXAA01005663.1, read on the forward strand.
CGAGCAGTTAAAACTGCTGTTCCAAGAGCAACAAACATGTCTAAGGCAATGGCGATATAACAGGGGAAGGATGAAAGTCCTTCAGAGTGGCTGGAAAGGGCAAGGAATGCCCAACGGAAACAAGGGGGTCTTGAACCTGATGATACAGTGTTTGAGACCCTTTTAAAGGTACAATTTGTAACCAAGTGCTGGCCAGACATTAGAAAAAGAATACAGAAGGAGGAAGATTGCCAAGGAAGGCCCTTAGAAGAATTGGTTTGGAAAGCTCAGCAGGTATATGTTCGATGAGATGAGGAAAAGGCTAGGACTAAGGCAAAGATAATGGCCCAATTTTTGAAAGAATCACCTTCATGACCACCCAGAGGGCTATCAACCATGAGGAGAGGGAGAGGTCCTCCATTTACCAGTAATACACAGCTTTACAGGGCAAAGGAACCAGGGCCCTCACAGCTGGGGAGAGGAAACAACAGGCAAAGGCTGGGGAGGAATCAGTGTAAGACCTGTTATGGGGAAGGACATTGGGGAAGAGAATGCCCAAAGAGGCAAGTAAATATTCAGGAGGAAGAAGCAATTAAGTTGATGCAGATGGATTGTTAGGGTTGTCAGGGGTTTCCTTTATATCAAGGACCCACCCTCATGGAACCCTTGATAAACGGAAAGGTGGGTCCACAAGGAGGAGAAGTGGATTTTCTTATAGATAGGGGGGCAACCAAATTGACTCTAAAGTTTATACCCAAAGGGGGAAATCTTTCAGTGTGAATTCAGAAGATATAGGGGGTAAATGGGAAAGATGAGGAGACGTATTTCCTCCAGCCTCTTCTTCTTGAACTTGGAGGTTGTAGAGAAATGCATGATTTTCTGTACGCACCAAAATGTGACTGCAATCTGTTGCGGAGAGATTTAATGGCCAAACTGAGAATTCAAGTTCAGGTTTCAAGGGAACTAGACGAGTCTGGAATGATTATTACATTACACAAGTTACCCGTGGGGACTGAAGAATTCATTAACCCTCATGTTTGGGCTGTGCCAGGACAATACAGGAAGATGGACATGAAGCCCATTCATATTGAGTTGAAAGATATAGGTCAAGTTGTCTTCAGAAAACAGTATCCCCTCTCTCCAGAAGGAAGAAAAGGAATTGCTCCAATAGTTCAGTCTCTGTTGGAGGCAGGACTATTGGAACCATGCACGTCCCCTTGTAACACTCCCATATTCCAATAAGGAAACCAGATGGAACTTATAGGATGGTACAGGATTTAAGAGCTATTAACAAAATTATTAAACCCTGATATCCTGTAGTACCAGACCCATATACTATCCTGAATCAAATACCTCCCACATATCAATACTGCACAGTTATTGATTTACAAGATGCCTCGGTGTGTTCCTCTGGATAGAGGAAGGAGGCAATATTTTGCATTCTAATGGGAGCGGAAAAGGATGGAAAGACTGTTAAACAACAATTTACATGGACCATCCTTCCCCAAGGATATACCGAATCCCCCATATTGCTCGGACAGGCTCTACAGGAAATTTTACAGAATTTTTTCCCTTAATTCGGATACCCGCCTGTTGCAATATGTGGATGACCTATTAATCACTGGGGAAAAACGGGAGGAAACAGAGAAAGCAACAGTTTCTCTTCTTAACTTTTAGCAGAAAAGGGATTGTGGGTATCAAGGAAAAAGGTGCAGTTAGTAGAGGAGAGGGCAAAATATTTAGGCCATATAATCACAGGAAGAAAAAGATGCATTGATCCTGAAAGAGATAAAGGAATGATGGAAGTACTGAGACCCCAAGGTAAAAAGGAGCTTAGGCAATTTTGGGGACTGGTAGGATTCTGTAGGATCTGGATTGAAAATTTTTCAATTTTAGTTAAGCCACTGTATGAATATTTGACTCAGGAAAGCCCAGACATCATTGTCTGGACTCCAGAAAGAGAAAGAAACTTTTTACACTTGAAGAAAGCATTGGAAACTGCACCATCTTTAACACTACCAGATATTAATAAACCCTTTCAATTATTTGTGGACGTAAAAACAGGTCATGCTAAAGGGGTTCTGATGCAAAAGTATGGATGAGATCTGAGGACTGTTGCTTATTCCTCTAAACCATTACATGTTACAGTAAGGGGGTGGCCCCACTGTTTACAGGTGTGCGCAGCAACAGCACTAATGGTAAAAGAAGCCAGGAAACTTACGAAGGGGGGAATGATTGTGGTAAAAGTAACTCACCAGATAAAGGCTTTATTAACTGAAAGAGCTTCACAATGGATGACAAGCACACGGTTACTTCAGTATGAGAGCAGCTTGATGGAACAAGATGATTTAGAAATTAAAGTTGAGTCTGAAAATAAACTGGCGTCTTATTTGAATGGACCAGACCCTGAGAATTCTTCTCAGGGAGGGGAACATAACTGCATCCAGGCAGTAGACTTACAAACATTAGTACGAGAAGGACTGAGAGACAGTCCCTGACCAGAAGGGAAAACATATATATAGACAGTTCCTCACGGGTGATCAATGGAGGTTATATACTTCAGAGGTTAACTCTAAATATCATGGGGAAGTCTGAAAGGATAATGATTCTTAGCCAAATCCCCACTGAAACAGATACTGAGATGGTCACCATTCAGAAGATGATTGAGAAGTTAACAAGAACAAAAGATGATAAAAGAAGAGGAGGGAGTTGAATGGAAAAATACCGGGTGCTCATTTTAGGGAGACAAAGGAGAATGTGGGTGTTCTTGTTAAAACCACGGGAAGACACAGCACTGGGCAAATGTACGTTTGTAAATCATAAAAAGGAACAAAGCGTGTTGAAATGTCAGGACTTAAACTTTATTTTTCTGTAAGACTTAGGCTTCACAACTTTATTTTTCTGTAAGATTTAGGTTTTGCAATGTATATGCAAGTTGATAGTAACTAGTGGAAAGCTTCAGCAAGTGCTATTAGATGGGCGGATCGGGGAGATTGTAACCCCACAGTACCTCAGCCAATAGGGAACTGGGCAGGGCTTTTTCGTGGCCAGGGAAGTATAAAAAGGTCAGGGGGGGGATTCAGCCCCCCGAGAACCTTAGGTGTTGGTCGCCTGTTAGGTTTCTCCCTTTATTCGAATAAAGACTTTGGTATCCTTGTTCTGCCTCACGAACAATTCTTAAGCAAAAGCCACGTTTTCCTGACAAGCACATACTTATCTTCACAGGACAGCTGATTCATTCCTGCAAAATTTGGGTGGGAATTTATAGTTGAATTATTAACAACAACGATAAGAATCAATTTAGTACCTTTTATAGCCTCTTCAAAAGAACAATGTTGGGCTGGGCTGGAGATTTCCTTCTTCACATTAACATTCAGAGTACCAGCTGTTGAGGCAAAACACATTGAAAACTTCCTTATGTTAAAACAGCAAACAAGAAAAAAAAAGACCTCAAAGCAAACTAAAACAGTTACTTATACCTTAAAGTAATTAAGGTTCTTTGAAACCCACAGAAACAACCTTTTTTGTGTCTGTGAACACAGCAATGATCCTAGTGCCCCAAATATCATTTTCACTTCCAAAAATGAAAGTCAGTCAGCAACTGTGCTGGTACATTTGTAATATACATAAGTAAATAAAAATACATGATGTGGTCAAACTTCAACATTCCTTAGGATAAAGCTTGGTGCTGTTTTTTGTTGTATTCGGTGCACTATATGTAGCATATCTACTTTTTTTTCCCTATTCAGCTTCATTTTGAACCTCAGTAGAAACGCACAAAAGAACAACTGCCTCCATGCAGCTGAATTTGAGCTTCCTGCCACATGAAAATCTAAGGGCTTGGCTTTCCTCAACAGAGCAAATCTCAACAAGAGGAGTTTGAAAAGATCCATATTACCTAATATTTATGTTATATGGACTAAACATGATGAAATCAGGAGTGAAAGCAGGTAAAACTGTGCATTCCTTCCCCCCATTTTCTATTTTACATACATGCATCTGGAGTGTATGTAAATGGCTGCACATCATGTGATCGTCCAGCATTGGTCACCACATATATTCCCACAGAAACAGCTGAGGTTATTTGCTGGTCATGATATGGTGGCACCTTCACAATAAGGTGATTCTGCAATGCAAAAATAATAGAAACCTATTTAATTACTATTAATCTTAATTATATCTACATCCATCGAAACATAGAAACAGACTACTAAAACACCATAAAAATGGGGAAACATGGTCAAGTTACATTTTCAGTGAAGTCAGTTGGTAACAATCCTTGTGCTAAAATAGAGTTTTGAATATTCTGCCCACATGATGCTCATTGGCAATTTACAGCTCAACTGAAATGTGCAGAAAGGAAAAACATATGAAATTCGGTACTTCAAACAAACTTATGCCTAACACGCCCGAATGAACTGCAATCAGTTTGCCATAAAATTCTGCTGGAATCAGATACTTTACTGTTCTGCTGAATCAGATCTTTGTATTCAGTGTGAACAGACAAGAGGATGCAGTTTCATGTTACACTTAAGCAGATTTAACACTGAGCAGACATCAAAAGATATGCTTGCAATCATTCAAGAGTGATAGTGCGGAGTGAGCTATAGGCTGTCTATTCCCCAACTACCTGTCTACCCACTAGGAAAGAGAAATCATTTCTACCAGTCCATGCAGGCAATACTGCCTTCAGAGGTGGGAGTATGATGACAGCCGTCAGGCATGATGTACACTCCATAACTTCTCTAATTTCAGACCAATAATCCATAAAGACCCTTAGCTGTGTGAAAAAGAATGAACAAATATTCTGGAAAACATTTCAAAGTGGAACCAAAATTCAGCTGAGCGTAAAGACTATGGTGTACATACGATATATTTCCACTCAGTAGTAATCTGATTTGTCCTTAGGAAAGCTACTGGAAAAACTGTATTAGGCCTTTTAATTAAATTGCACATAAGAGCAAACACTCGCTAACCAAGTTCATACACCACACTCCTACTGTGGTATCTAAGTTCCAAATTGAACAATTTACCTGTGTAAACCTGAATGACAATAATGATAGTCTACCAGACTCACTGAAGAACTGATTTGAAGAACAGGAGTATTATTTATAGAAATGCACAGAAAGAGGGGAAAGGTTATTCAATTTTTCTTAGGAAAGAGTCAGAACTAGTCAGCCACAGGGTAAATCAGGAAGCTTGTAATACCACTTTTACTTTTTATTTTCACAATAGAACTGCAGGTTGTATTGTGTAAGTGGCTTTAATGTAGCTACTATTTCAGTGACGACATTTCCTGGACATCAGATTTTAAAGTGTGAGCTACACAAAAGCGCTACAATCAAGCTCGAATAGCATGTTGCCTTATTCCAACTGACACAAAGCTATACAAGAAGTACTTTTGCACACTACGTTTGCTTTACTTCAGATTTTAATTAGAATCTGTGCATGTCAGTTTCTAATTGACACAATGATAGGTCATACATGCAGAACGTCACTCATCCAAAAAGTTCACAGTCAGGCTGGTTGCCAGTTGCCTCCTACCTTTTTTCTTCCACACAGCAGTTCTATACCACTTTAGGCACTTAATGAACTTTTTTTTTTTTTTTTTTTTTAATAAACTGAAGTACAGTATCAAGTAAAAAAAAAAACGTACAGATCCAACAATGAAAATCTCATCTTTGGAAAGAGCAATGGACTGCAAAATAACAATCCCAAAAGAGAAGCTTGTTACTAGAGCATAGAGGCAGTCCCTCTAGAGAAGAAATGTATATTATCAATTACCTACGTGGCCTTTCTGTCTTTTGGGCTCAGTACAATTTCCTTTTCAAGGAAGGAAAATAAAAACCAACATCTTCCTATGCCTTTAATACTTTTTTTTTTTTTTTTTTTAGTACCAGAACTGTCTGTCTTACTGCTTGTGAACTGGCAAAGATTAAAGACAGAATGCTGACATAAATGATTTAATTGTTTGAAAGTTTAGTCAGCATAGTGTAGAAAATACAGAAGGTCAAATTTGGGCACAATTCAAGAAACTAAAAGTAGCATTAAAAATAACAATTTAAAATACAGCAACTATATTGTTTAGTTTAAAACAAAACTAGGAAAGTTCTTCTTCAATAGCACTGACTGAAAACAATACCACTGGGTACATTTTCCAACTTTAATCAAAGAGAGCCCCACATATGGTATTTTTAGCACAAGTGAAATCTTTCTGAACTCCCGTTTCCTTGACTCTGTACTTTACATTTTATGCATAATAAGCCATTGCTCCTGGCCCACAGTTGCCAAGACACTGACATAAAACCTAAGAATCAAATCTTGATGATATTAAAAGGGAGTCTTTTCAGGTATTTATGAAGAGCAAAATATTAATTAAAAAAAGTAATAATCAGAAGTACCTGATGAAATAATTCCATGTCTATTTCAGCTTCTGCCTTCCAAGAATTTTCATCTAAATGAAAGTTAAAAAGCATAATTTATTGCACATCCACATAAGCAATCTTTTAGTGCCTTTGATTCAGTTTCTCAATTTGCTCCCTACAACTAAACTGTATGAAACAACATAAACCCAAACATGCTCTCTTCATCACCCCAAGCTGTTATTGCTTTCACACTAACCAGAAACATTCTCTTGGAAAATCACTTTTGTTCCCTTTAGAAAGTTCTTGCCAATCAGAAAAACTTCCTCTTCGCCCTTCACTGAACAACTGTGCAGACTTTTCTTTAGGATCTCTGGAACTCCTGCTGGTTGAGCTGCAATTGAAAAAAACACATAGCTTGAAATCCAAGAAAATATTAATATCCAAAACAAAAAGCTCTCACTTACAGGATTATAACTTACTTATTTCACTTACAGGAAAGAACAAAATAATTCCTAAACTTCTTCCTTTAATATATGCTTTGTGACAAAACTTAAACAACAACAACAAAAATAGTACATTTAGCAAAGAAATACTAGAAATGACCCTCTTAAAAAAAATCACGCTTAGGTAAATGATCCACTAGTAATCTTTTCCCTTTTCTCCTGCATTTCTTAAATCTTCAAAACAAAACTTTCAGTGTTTCAGCTACTTTTAAGAGCTATATACTCCAGCTAATATAAATCCTTGCTAGAGCCACATCTCTGCACTTGAGGAGTGTAGCAATTTCTATCCTCTGAACTAGTGAAGAGGTTGCAGCTTACAGATGTACACCCTTGGAAACCTCTGCCTCTCAGAGATCATCACCTGAAACGCTGGCTATAACACATTACAAACTGGTTTTGCTGCAAACTATTTCTGCGCTTCCTAAAGCATAAATCAAATAAAATCATCTGTGTTAAAGGAAAATGACCACCAAAAATAGTTTAAATACAGACATACATTTTACTACATAAACACATTTCTGGAACCCCCCTGAAAAAATCTAAGCTTCCCTCTGGGCCCCTAAACATAAGCAACAGATTTTTAAAATAATGCATTTTGACTATGTCACGTTTAATCTGGTACAAAATAATTCCAGTTTCTAATAGAGGTTTTTCAGCCAGCTTTTCTATTCACCAGAAAATCCTAGTGGCATAAGACTGTACTTATGTTTTGCATTCATGTGGCCTACTTTTAGTGTTTAATAATCGTATTCTCTGGGCTTACTACATAGAAGAACATGCATAGTGTAACAGTCCAAATTATTTAATGACCTTTCAGAAAGGATTTTTCTACAGCTGTTGAAGTGGATTCCTAGGCAACCGCTATGCAGCTACTAAACAGGCTCAAGTCACATGAACTTCTCAAAAGAGTAACTGGATTTAGGTTTGCTAACAAATATTAAGGCTTACACTTTAAACAGGCTTTCTTAAAGGGCCTGCATCTCATGTCTGTCCTGTAGTTTCAGGAACATTATTGCCACTTTGACAGCTGTATTAGTTACCAATCACAACGCAAGCAGGCACTGATGAGTAAAAATGTAAACCTTATTGTGAGAAAGTACAGTACACATCTGTAGTAAGTTGTATGTATCAAACAAACCAGATATAATATGCTTGAGGAGATTTCTATAAAGAAATAACTTAATAAACCAGAAAATGTTATGACATATTGATTGGTCAATACATATGTACCAGCATCATTTCATTGGTTAAGGTCTACCAGAAGTTACCATAACTTCAGAGGTAGGACAGCAGAATCCCAGAACCCCGGAAAGCAAGTCTGCAAGAGGCCTCAAGAATTCCTCTCTCAACCTCTATATCATGATCGGTTTTACCCTCATCATTCCTCAAAGACGCAAGTCTAACCAGAGTACTTTGTTTCTTTGTTTTCGACCTCCAGCAGTGGAGATGCTGTAAAATTCCTGGGCCATCTCTTAGCTGCATCAAAAGCAGTGTGACCAGCAGGTCACAGGAGGCGACTCTCCCCCTCTACTCTGCTCTCGTGAGACCCCACCTCAAGTACGGCATCCAGCGCAGGGGCCCCCGCTTAAGACAGACCTAGACCTGTTGGAGCAGGAGCAGGGGGGCCGCGAGGATGCTCAGAGGCTGGAGCACCTCTCCTGCGAAGGCAGGCTGAGAGAGCTGGGGTTGTTCAGCCTGCAGAAGAGAAGGCTCTGGAGAGACCTTAGAGTGGCCTTCCAGTGCCTGAAGAGAGCTACAGGAAAGCTGGGGAGGGGCTTTGAGTCAGGGGGTGTAGTGATAGGACAAGGGGTGACGGCTCTAAACTAAAAGAGCGGAGGTTTAGATTAGATATTAGGAAGAAATTCTTCCCTCTGAGGAAGAATTATTATGTTTAAACAACATAAATGCATAAAATCAGGGAATTCCACCAGTTTAAAAAACACTGTGAAAAGAAAAAATTAGCAAAAAGTGTCAGGAGGTAGAAAAAATGAGGGACAAGAATATTTCAAGCTGATCTTTCAAGAAGAGCACCCCAAAATGTCAAACTATTGCCTAAGGCATAGAATGTGGCCAAAGAGAGCAGGAGAGTCCTCCTGTACATCAGCAGTAGTATTTCTTTGGCTGGACAAAGGGATTCTTGGTGAGAGCAGAGTACTGGGAAGGAGAGTCGGGCTGTACATGCAGCACAGCTGCTGAGTCGCCTGTTGCCCACAGCACCGGCATAGCACGGTGGTATCTGATGTGGACACTATCGTGCTTTTAACGATCTCCTCTTACAATCTGTTCTTTCACTGGCAACGAAGCCGCAGTTTCTGATGAGCTGAATAGGGACCCTGACACAATAGGTACTGGCAGTATTAAAAAAAAAACACACACACAAACCACCACAATAACTTCTTTTTATACAATGGAAGGAGCACAAAACAAACACCCAGGAGCTTGCATAATCATACTATGTTCAACCTATGGAGAAAAAGTTCTACCTCCTTGTTCATCAAGAAATATCAATAATCCCCATCAACATCTGTATTGAAATCATTTTCCTTTCTTTCCTCTTTGACAGATGAGCAAAATTCCCTGTAACTGGAAGTCACTACTGAGTATCAAGAGAGGCAGCCTCGGACGTACTGTGGCCTCCTCTGATTTCAGTTCCCGTGTTGTTCAGTGCAACCTAAACAGTCAGTGCAGCTATCTGTGCTCAGTGCTAAATAGAGCATTTTAATAAATAGCTACAAAAAGTTTCATTCTTGCACTGAACCAGAACAGATTTCCCCTCTGGCTCAATGAACTCCCACATCTGTAAAGAGCCATGCTTACTAACATATTACAAGTAATTTCTATCACTGAAAGCTGGCAGATGAAAGTGACAGTACAGAAGAGATTGAAACGTATCAAAAAAGTCATATAATCAGTTCAAAGCAACCATGACAGAATTTCTCATCTTTTAAAAGGCAATAATTAATTTAATAAAAGATTAGGCAATTTGTAACTACTTTTAACTACTGTTCAGTCATTTAACTAACACCCCCCTCCAAATAAAAACCAATCCATGTGATTTTAGCCATAGCAATTCTGAAATAATCACAGATCAACATTTTTTTGTTTTTCCTCTCTCCTTCAATCAAACTAAAATCCAGAGTCCTCCAATAGCAACTTTTTTATTTTGATACTTACTGCACAGAATTGGGGAAGAAGGTGTCTGAAGAGTCAAAGTTGAACCATCTTTGCGAGTGATGTTAACACGAAATACCAGTCTGGCACGTGTGCTTTTTTTCTTGGAACCAGCAATCCCTATCCTAGCTTCAACATCAGCATTTCTCAGCTTCAGTATTCCCACGCAATCAACCCTAAGAACACAAAGTAGTTGAGAGTTTATTTAATAGAGTTTAATAAATTTCTTTTAAAATATTTTGCCTAGTTAAGCCACAAGAAGTCAAAACTCTTGAAGTAGAAATATTATTAGATTAGTCACATGAAATCTCTATATAACCTTTCCCATTATATAGCTCTGTATTCAATTCATCCCTACTTAATTTGGATGCTGAATCATGGGAGGAAGGAATGTGAAAGAACTATGAATAAAAAAGAAAATGCAATGTAACAAAATTATTCTGGTAAGCATTCAATTTATCATCGCATATCTTTATTCTTCCATTCCTTGGACTAGATCTGGATTTGCAGGGTTATTACTACAAAATATTCTGGATTCATTTAAAGCAATAATAGCAGAAAACTTACAGCAGTCATATCATTTTAATGTTCAGTGTAACTTGGAAGTGATAGATACACCATATCGTAACTGTGGTACTAGGGGAAATGCATACACAGGGCTAGGGTTAGAGAGTGATGAAATGGCAGCTTTTAGAAAGACACAATAGATGCAAAATGATTTAGAGAAAAAAAAAGAAAAAGAACACACAGTCTGATGTGCTAAGGCAAAGCATACTGTAATTTTACGAGGATCTTAGGCCTACATCCAAGAAGTACAAGGGCCTTCTCATACCTAATTGGAGTATAACAAATTTTTGTGCTGCATTACAGTCAAGGAGCAACAGCTAGGGAGTGGAGAGGGGAGGAGAGACAGCTGTTCAGAAGGTGGCACTGCCATTGTCGTCAGTAGAGAGGCATAAAGCATCACTGAAGTATCAGGAAGACTTCTTAGACATGAAGGTATCTCTTGAGAAAACAGCCTAGGCAAAACTTTTCTTCCTAGACAATTCCTAGTTCATCTTTCTAGTATCTCTATACTTACATGTCTTTACATTAGCACTTGAGGACATTTATAAAATTACTTTTGAAGAGGCAGTTTCCACTTATCACAGGAAAATATTTTATATTAAAAAAAAATCAAATGGATTCAGTCAATTAGCAAATTGTATTATCCCACTTAAGAAGCAGACACTGTAAATAGAAGAAATACTTCTCCTCTTGACAAGTTTCTTAATGAGGAGTGACAGCTTTCAACCACATACCCATTTGAAATAAAAAAAGATTTTCTACTGAAAAGCATGCTTTAGAAGAAGATCACACCTTTTCTATAAATTAAAATACATGTGAAAAGCTTTTTAGGGAATCACTTATACCTAGAGTTTCTTGTGAGATCTAAACTACACGGGCATATGAGGCCATTTGCTCAAAAATCTGCTACAGTTAACTAGGGCCATCAGACTGAGTTCATCTCTTCTGAGCAGCAGCCATATACTGTTTAAATGCATCTGAAAACCCTTCATTTTGTATCCAAAATGTTGTCTATATTTGACCAGACAAGCTCTGTAAAGATAGGAAAGGACTAGGCTTTCATGACAAAGGACCATCTGATGCGAATGACAGTGAGAAAACTCAGAGTTTAGCCTCACTGTCCACAATTCTCAACCCTTCTAGGCCCCTAAAGGGATCTGAAGATCCCAATATTCTCCTTCTCTCTTCTGATTAGCAATTTCATACTTGCTAAAAGAAGAGACGATCAATGGAAGCAGTGACAACTTCATAGTTCATGTAACTGTTGAATATGTGCACATAAAATTAATTCAAAAAGCCCTAGAAAAGGACAAGATTAAACATTAAGTATAATAAGCTGAGAATGTGATTTAAAAGTTTCTTATGCATGTAGCCTCACTAAGTGCCTGATGCGTGCCAAGATGTTCGTACTTCTAACTGCTAAGCAATCCAACTGAAAAGGAAAGCAAGTTTCTGAAAACAAGCTAATACATTAAAATATTTTTTTAAAAAAAGCTACTCACGCAAGTGTCATATTGTTGCTAGGGTCCAGTCCCACCTCAATAACAGTAGTCCCCTCGATATCCACTTCTTTACAGGGAGTAGTGTTTCTCCCAGTAACTCTGCAGGCCTGGTAGAACCCGTGCGGTTTCACTCGGCCGGAGTCATTACCCACGAATACCTGCAGCACCACCGGCTCATTGTGACCTTCCAGCTGAAACACAGCGGCACGAATCACATATTTCAACTGACCAGCAACATCTTTTAATTAAAATAGAGAACATTTTATGCAGCTGAACTTGAAGTGAATCTGCTCCCAGTGATCCCCAAAGGGAACATTTTTTTTTAAATCTAGCTTATAAACAAAATGGTAATTAATGTTTTCAACCTTTTGTCATTTGTTCATCTATTAAAAGACAAAAGTCATTTAATACACAGGTGAAATGAATATATATATACATACATATATATATACACACACACACATACATATATATANNTATATATATATATATACACACACACACATACACACACACATACATACACACCAGCTCAAAGCCTGTACATCTTCACACAGAATTAACCCAACGCCAACTTGTAGGTCTGTTATGACCCCTCACTCCCACCCCATCTTTGACCATTTCCCCGTCTCTTTTCAGGATGTTCCTTCCCCACCAGCATCAACATCCACCAGCTAGCTGAGAAAGAGAACATTTGCTGTGGACGGTTCCAAAGTACATGAGAATTTGTGGGTCAGTGCATGTATGCGGATCAATCAATTAGCACGCTATGCTTCTAGGACCTTATCTTCTTGACAGCCACACCTTGTCATCTCTGTGAAACCAGGTTAAAACTGACTAACACTTGCAAAAACACCGGATGAGTGAGAATAGGATGAAGGGGGAGAGCACTGAATGACTGTATGGTCCAACCATGCAAACCTAGTTTTCTTTCAGACACCAAAATAAAAATAAAAATAAAAAATGGCAACTTGACGTCTCCAAGTTAAAGTTTATGAACAGTGTTAGGATTCACTGAAATACTTAGAAAAATGAAAGCACTTTAGACCTACATTTCTCATAACGATTTAGCAGTTCTCCTGCAATCCAGAGTAGAAGCCCAAATTATGCTAGAATGTGTTAGTGAAAAATACATTAATTTTTATAACATTGAGATACTAGTGTAAAAGGGTTTGCATTGTTTTAACACTTTTTTATTCACCGAATCCCACTGCACTGCTGCATACTAAAAAGATTCTGATGTATCTTGAAGTAAACCTAGGCAGTGTATTACAAAGTAAGCTCTCTTCTAACTTTTAGGTAACAGAACAAAGTTACTCCAAGTAAAAAGAAGTAGTAGTTCACTGCCAAATTTCCAGGCCAGAGGTGGAAATTCTGTGCCAGAGCACCCTAGGAGGAGATAAAATCATAATTATTATTATTATTATTTTAATGTTTTCACTAAGCCATAATTGTTGCTAGAGGATTTCTGGGTGACAACGTTACATGTTGTCCTAGGTCTGGAAGCCCAGTCAGTATTTGCAGAGGAGATGAAAACCCAATCTTTATTAGTCAGGTGACAGCAAATGAGATCAAAATCCTCCAGAGGGTCACTGAGGGGATTAATCCCTGACACACTTACAAAATTTAATTTTGGAGTTCATGCTGGTTTGCAAAAAAATTAGGAAATACTAGTAAGATCATAGTATGCTGCTCAGGTCCAAAAGGAGCCACTAGCTTACAGCAGGTAGACTGTTGTAGATGGGCAAAGCCAAAAGACTTCTGGAGGTGCCTACCACAGGCTCGCATGTACGAACCACAGGCTAACAGCTACAGTTAACAGCAAAGGGCTCGAAAGCCATGAGAGCCCAAATAAACGAGAGACCATGAAAATACTAAAAAAGTGAGCTTCATTTCACTAGGTGGTCAAAAGAAGCTGATACAACATCTGCCTAGAACCATGCTTTAAGTTTAACAAAGGTAATGTGTGAGTGCACCCACCTGCTATAGATACTGCAAGGGTAAGAGGTCTCTTGTGACTATACACATTTACATTCACACAGCTGACCGTCATACACTTCCCTTGTACACATTTGCATTCATACAGCAGGTGTACCATTCAGAGACAGCCTACTGTTCTTTTATAAAGTACAAACTAATCCCCATTTAAAGATGCTTCAGTAAGCACTGAGGCACAGCACTGCTTATATCAGGAAAGCACCACCATTGATTCATATAACCAATTTAATCTTTTTATCCCACATTAAATTAATAATGTTGCTCAGTTTACTAAAAGGTAATACTTTCTAGCAGATTCTCAAGAATACTCAAAATGCAATTTTCAAACTAAGTAACTGGAACATTTTTTGCTCCACTGTTCAACAAAGTAATTTTGTGTGCAGATGATACAATTTTTTTTATCATATCATTCAGGGTACAGTTCTTGACTGCACAGTTAGCCTAAAAGTCTCTCCAGTTACAGTTCTTTTCAGTAGAGTTCCACCCACAAGCAACTAAGCTTTTCGGCTGAAACGAAGCACATTTCAAGCCGCACACCTACAGTACCTCTAAAGCCCAGCTATATAATGCCAATGTTACAGACTTTCGTTTCCTGCAAGAATTTTTCGGTACCATTAACTAGACACTGAGACATATGAACAGTGCAATTTGTCCAGTTAACTGCAAATAACTTAAACTATTCTTCACATTCACTTAAGTAGCAAAAGCTAATGAAACTGAACCATCCATTCCCAGCATCTCCTAGTGCCTTTCTGTAATACTTTCAGAGTATCACCTATAAACTAGAAGCTGTCCTATAATGCACGACACTTCAATAAAACAAACACTAAACCCTAATACTGAATAATAAAACAAAACCCAAGCATTGGCTTTTTCCAACAGCTCTGCAGTTGATTTGAATGCTCAGGGACAAAGTATATATGATACCATAACTCCTCTTAATGATTCAGTAAATCTAGTCAAACCAACAGGGGTACCGTTATTAATCTCAAGCCTACATTTGAGCTTTGACCACTATTCTATCTTCAGACAGCACAAAATCCCTAAAAGTCCCTAGATTCTGAGTACCTTTTCTTAATATGACTTTTCACCAAAAACTCCACCTTAGCATACAAGGAGAGAAGCTTAATGAATGGGCTAAAATGAAAGGCTTCAACAGGCATTCAAAAGCAAGTCAGGACCTTACAGAAAATGTGTATTTGGAAGGAAAAAAAAGAAGAACAAAAAACAAAACCCAAAGAGATGATGCTAAAACCAAGGGAGCCTTGGATAGCTGATTATGCTGAAATCCACTGTTTCCTTACAGAGAAGTTTCCAGAGAAATCCCTAATTTATCCTTTAACGGTCTGGACACACTGAACCTCTCTCGAAGACATTCACAATTCTGTAACACAGGAGAAGGGATAAGACCACTGACTAACTGACAAACCTTGGTCTGACTTCTGGATACACTCACATCACAGCTATCTTCTTGGAAGCCAGAAGTGTCAGTATCACTCTACTGAACAGGTTCTGCTGAGGGGAAAGACAGGATGGGGAGAAAAGGATATGCTGATATCCTACCACTCGATCTCTTTTCATGGAAAGCTGAATGAGTGGTCTTTGTGCCATGTCACCAAGGTCTCCTTGGCTAGAACAGCATCACCACAGCTAACCAGTGTTGCTTTTCTTCCCCAGTGTTCTTGTCAGAAGACAGAAAAGGTGTGTAAGAGCAGCTCTCATCATCTGGACGCTAGCTGTTCTCTAGCTTTGCAATACTGCTAGCAAGAAAACATGGAAATCTGTTACTGATGGCTGGAATACCTCTGCTTACACCTTCCATTCAGGATAACCTTTCTTTTGCCAGACAAGACAGTTGACTACGGTTTGCTTATACAATTTTAACATCGAATATTGACTGTAGACTCCCTAGTTTATCAATCATCAAGATGGTTTTCTTTAAAGGGTCATAGAATCTGTTTCTCCTCCTCAGTCTGCTTAAGAGAGATACATCTGAATGGATGCCTGTCATATGAGGTACCAGAGAAGACCACACACCAGACCACTACTGAGCTGGCAAAATATTTTTACACTATTCTCCCCCCTCTCTAAAAACCCCATCAAAACCAAGCAAACAAAACAAAACAAAACTCTTGGCCTGTATATAGTTTTTTCCTCCCTTAGCTCAGATTTTCTGAAGATCCACTGACTCATTTTGACTGTCCAACTCGATTAGACTTATCTATGCAGGGTATGAACTAGTTTGCCTACTGGTAAAGCAAGCTTGAGCTTCCAGGCATTCAGTAACATGAAACGCTTCCAAACAGAAAATTTTCTCTGACGGGTGCTAAAGGGTAACTGGGAAAGGAATTAAAAGGAAATTCAGACAGACAAAGGCCCATTAAGAAGATCCACATAAATGAGCACTAAATCACCATAGCAACAGGAGTATATGAATGGATTCTTTTCTTATGAAACTTTACTGGCTTTCTACATTACTGAAGAGGACTGAGTAAAGTGTTGGGAGATGCCTGCAACAATGTTGAACTGGACTTTAAAGATAAGTATATTACTATACTCTGTCAGCTGTAGTCAGCACAAATTTTTTAGGCCTGCATTGAAAACAAACATTTCTTTGTGGACCTGATAAATTAGCTTGGACTGAGAACTGCTTTGCTGCTTTCTCAAATTTGAATAACTGAGAAAAAGTATTAGAGGAAATGTCTTTTTCTTTTTTTATTGATATGGTAACAAATGTGGTTGTCTACTGCTTGGCCTGCTGGCCACACTCCTCCCAGTATAGCCAGGATGCTATTTGCCTTATTTCCAAGGAGTGTGCAATGCTGGCTTGGTATTCAGTTTGGTGCCCACTGTCACAGTCATACTGCAGTCAGTGCAACTTTTGTGATGATATTTGACATCAGTTCTTCTGTTTATCTCTAAGTCAAGTACAGCACTACTCCCAGTCAGCCCCTCTCCCATTAGCATTAGAAAGCTGTCACGAGCACAGTGCTGAAGTTCTTGGATTGCTTCCACAAGGCTACGTAGCCATCCTTGCAGATGGACAGATGGCTGACATCTTTCATGATGAGAAAGGTCTGTGAGCAGGATAATCCTGTTCGTTCTCTATAGAAAGCATTGTCTATTAGTTTCCCAGCCAGCCAGTCTGTAACAGATACCAAAACGTTCTCCTTGAACTTCCTTCTTCCTCTGATCTCAGCAGGCCAGCTCTTACTTTCATGCTGGAGCTGTGTGCAGTCAAGAAGCTCCTTCTGGTACATGACTTCATCTCTTCTTTCTAAACAGCTGGTGCACATCCACGACAGCATTCCAACCACCTGTGCTACCCCAAGTCTCTGTGATCCCAGTCAAGTCACAGCCCTGTGACTACACATGGGAAGAGACAGGACCTGCAAAGTCACGTTCTATACATCAGTGGACAGACTCTGAATGTTCTCCCTTTTGAGGAGGAATGTGAAAGACCTCTCTGTAGCCTTCTTCCTCATGTTTCTCTTCCATGTGTAGCTCTTCATCTAGGCTTTGGGCCCCATCCCCTGAGGAACTCAGCAATGCTCTCCTCAGAAGCCTCACAAGCCTGATCATGAGCAACTTTTCCCCTCTTTGAGTAAGGCAAATTACATCAGTTCCTCTCAAATAAAGTAAGACAAAGAAAGAAACTAAATGCTCGCTGGAAAAAAACAGCTATGCAAGGCCCTGGACTGCTGCCTGCATCTGCTCCTATCCAGATCTTTGCCCTTCATCAGAAGGATTAAGGACATCATTCAGGCCCCTATGCTGCACATCCCTGCCCCAGAGCAAGTGACCAACACCACCTAAACTTTAAGGTACCTAAGTCCATACAGGAAACAGGCTGTATCTGTTAAGTGTGCATACAACTACTTCCCATCTTCTTCCCCCATTCCCCAGTTCTACTAATCCACATGTACTTCACTTTACTGCTAACCATACTGAGCAGTAAGAGCCATAAAGTACACCTCAGTTAACAGATCTTTATGATTCTTCTTGAAAAACAGATATTGAATATGTGGATTCTGATACTTCTCATTAAAAAAATAAAATGAAATAAAATGAAATAAAATGAAATAAAATGAAATAAAATGAAATAAAATGAAATAAAATGAAATAAAATGAAATAAAATGAAATAAAATGAAATAAAATGAAATAGTTTTTTGGAATGAAACCTAGTTTTATGTTCTTATCAGTAAGACATAATGATGACCCACTGTCATCAGCAATTGAAGTTACAGCATTCTGCTATCCTAGTTTTGTATGCTTCAAATGTCTACCTATTTACACACAGTTCATCTAATTGTAGTCTAACAGGACATGCATCACAGATGAGGTATCATTGCCTTTACATAAAATTTCCTGCCTCCTGCAATTTTGTGATGCAAATACATGTCTTTGTACCTGCAAGAAGAGACCCAGTACAGTTCTACAGTCTTTACAGTAAAGAGATTGCAGTCTCCTCCCTTCCTTCTAAAAGGAGAAATTCTAGGCCTTGTCTGAAGTGAATCAGTTCCCATTCTATTGCAGTACCCTTTGGAAAGGAATCCCCATATCACCTAATACTAAACAGCCTACCTTTACAGTTGGAAAACCTTGCTGTGTCCGGTCTTTCACTGAGCCTCGGCTGCCTTCAGTCAGATAACGAGCCCTGTGCTGGGTTTCCGGCTGTACCACTATCTTCAGCTCCTTCCCCTCACTTTTAGTTGGATACTGACCACACAACATTGGGGTCTTCTTCCCTCCAGCTCCTTTCTGGCTCTCTGATGCTCTGAGAAGTCAAAGCAGACCATTAAAAAGATGTTATAAGCAAGTCCCCAATAAAAACAAATGAAATCACAGAAAAGCTAAAAAGGTAAAGAGAGTATATTAATGGACAGAAGATTCACAGTTGAGAGCAAACATAAGAATTCTCTTTCTGACAAAGAAGGAAACCTGCAGGATGAAGAGGAATGGTGCTTCCCTGCCTCTTCCATCCAGTGCAAATAGGAACTGCGTTTCATAGAGTAAACATAAAGGAAGGGAAAAGCAATTAGCATTAAACTATGTTAACAAATTGTAGAAGGCTTATAACCTGCTGTTTTCAAAGTATATAATACAGCCTGATATTATTAGAATAAACTGTTTCACTTCTGTTAAAAATATACATATGTACACACACACACACTGAATGGATTTAAGGTTAAATGATACTTCTTTAAATAGGAAAACAGCCTCATGCCTGTCTCCTCCTGAACTTGCATATCCATGCAAACTCAAATACTACTTTCTGCCAAAATAAATTGATAAATTTATGTTAAAAACAAATTTGTTGTTGTAAAAGGCTCTGACGTAATTGCACAAATTTTAAAGCTGCAGTGTATGCAAAAAGACTGTTTCTTTCCAGGTGTGTACCTTACGATGCACTGTACTTGTGATCAGTTCCATAATTAAAACCTGAATAAAGAAGCCCTCCAAAGTATAACGTTACGTGATCAATTCTTTAAAACAAGGGAAGATAACTCTTGATCTTGTACAGAGCAGGTTTTTATAATTATCCTGAAGTCCAACAAACCCATCTAACATTAACAAATGTAAACATGCCATGGCAAATGGGACAGGCAGAAAAAGAGCTCAGTGAGTTTATGCAGAACATTACTTATTTATTTTTTAACTACCAGAAAGGAGTTTTCAACTGCTAATGACTCTGAAAAAAGCAGTTTTAAGTCACAGGTGTGATCTGCCAAAAACCAAATCCTGTTTTAATGTGCAACATACAGAAGTAATTTATCCATTTTTTTTTCTGAGGGAGAAGGGTGAGAAATGCTTTTTCTTCAAAATCATTTACTGAGAGCTTTGCCACTGCATGAGTTTTTCACCAACCTGAAGCTGAAGCAACCTGCAGCGTTCTCTTCCCAACTGCCAGATGACTTACACCAACGTAAACCTACCAACAGTTCCTAAAACTCTGCTGCACAATGGAATAGCACAAGGCCTCCCAGCACGCGAATGCTTCCCGGGCGCTCCCCATCCCCTGCCCAGCTCGGCACAGCACGTCCCTGTGGAGGGGCCTCCAGGCACGGACAGACACCGTCCCCCCAGCCCACTACAGCTCACACCCCACAGTCCTTGCTGTCACACTCTTACTTCCACTAAACCTTCCAGAAGTTTTTAAGGCAATAACACAGGGTTAAGGCGTACATTGGTGAGCTGTTACGAGGTTCGTGCTGTGCTTGAATTTCCTTTTTTTTTTCCCTGTTCCTGAAGGTTAACCGTGCAAGACTGGAAGCGCCCAGGGAGCCTGCTGCTCATTCCACCCCAGGCCCGCCTCACAGGCCTGCGCCAGCTACGTAGGGGCAACGAGGCAGAGTTCGGAGTTACAAAAACCTGCACTAACACCACCTTGCTGTCAGGAAGTCCTCACTACTCAGCCACAGTCAAGGTAAACAGGCTGTTTGAAAAAAAGATGCTATGTAAAAATATACCTTATTTTAGGAAAATAAGAGGGACAAGTCATCTTCAACGTAGCATATACAAAACCCGTGATACACTAAATAAACTGCGATTAACACCACTATGCTCTTTGCTTCTGTACACGTTAAGCAAAAGTAGTAGTTGAATTCAAGCTTGTTAGATTATCACTTTCTCTGTATTTCCTGTCAGGACATTACTCCAATGGACCAGTAATTAAAAAGGAATACATTTACTAACTTTCAGTCAATGTCTTCTTTTTTTTCTTATTCAGAATTTTAAATTACATGACTAAAGTCTATTAGCTTCCCACAGGGAATCTGAAAAGGAATGCTGAGCAACTTCAGCTACAACGAACACAACCATGTTATTCAAAATGCTGCCTGGAATCTGTGCTTTCTTCACCTCAATCAGGCAGGTTACTACTGTAATTTCACCAGAGTAAATACAGCACATGGACTGCTTATTCTGACCTTCTCACACTTGGGAATTCCAGCTAACTAAATTAATACAGAAGACTAAAGTACAGAATTTTGAAGGGAAGAGTCAGAGAGGCAGCCATTAAAATGAAATTCACTTTTAACACTCAAAATACAAAGTTTTACCAGTGTGACATTGACACTTTGGCCTTCCCAGCACATCCTTGTTTTCCTGAAATTACTCTTAAAACCCAAGTTACCTTCATTGTCAACATACTAACATTTTACATGTTGTAGTATTTATCTGAAGAGATGACACCTAAAAATTATTTGCAAAGTCTACCCTTTAGAAACTTGAAGTAATTATTATTTTCAGTCAGATCAGATGAACATGAAAGTAATTTAAAGACTTCACCAGAATTTCTCAGTGCTCTTTCTTCTCATATTGGAAAGACTTATCATTTACACATCCTTTTAATTTAGTCAAAAAATAATACTTGTAGCCATGCATATACAAATATTAAAAATAGTATTTCACACACACACACACACACACAAACACACCTTATTTATTAGCTTAATTGTTACCAGACAATGTCTCCTCAAAGCTAGCACTTCTTTTCTAAAAAAGAAATATAAATGGCAAAACCCATGATTCTATTAAAACAGATTTCACAAGTTAACGTTTGTCTGGTCCTGTACTTGCATCATGGCTGTTCCAAATGAAGACCTGAAAGTGAAAGCGAGACCAAGCATGACTGAAATCTGAGAATCTTTGCTCTAAATCACTATCAATTCATCCATTTTTGAAAGGCTTTCAGAAATTCTAAGAGTTTCCACAGGAATAAATTCTTTTTTCTTTCTCTGAAAGACAACTAGAAGTCTCTTTTGAGACACACTATTTCCGCTTCACAAATCAGCAAGTGTTCTTTCCTTGCTTTTTCCTTAAAGCCAGAAGTAAATGACCTTGCCTGGCTGAACTCCATCGGGCTGGAAAGTGTCACTACTGTGACCTAGGTTTGTAATACTAAATCTCTATATTCTAACTACAAAATTAACTTTTCTAATATCTTAGCTATTTCTTATTGCAAAGCTCTTATTTAAAAGGACAATTTTATTACATAAGATTTTTGCTGCAGTTCAATCTAGACTGTACATGAGACATTAAAAATATATGCTTGTCTAACCCTGTGTTCATAGAATACCGATGCCAGTGTTGAAATGTCCGTTAGTTAGTCCCTAATATTTTGGGGAGTATCATAATCTTATGACGTTTTAGATTGAGACCAAACATATTGTTCCCAAGCTTACTAGATCTCCCCTTTCTGTCCAGAATCACACAGTTCTTGCCTCTGGATAGTTTCTTCCCTTTGTAACTGAGGGACTGACCTCCTTTGTGCTTAGTGGAAGCAGCTTCCTAGTTCCAAGCAAACATGTTAGTTTGCTTCCTAGGTTCTACCAAGAACTAATGTTTTACTTCATTATAATTTTCAGCTGCCAAAGTAAGAGATGCTGGGCAACTTCAGTCAAGCTTAGAGCATTTGTCATAAAGAGACACTTAAAAAAAAAAAAACCACCCAATTGTTGCTGTAAAGGTTTGAGGAGAGGAGCAGGTGCTAGTACCAACTCTTTGTTACCAGCTAGCTCCATCTTTCCAAATGATGTACCTAATATAGCAGGAAGCAGCAGCACACTCTGGAGAGTTTCTCAGAATCATCTTCTCACAGTGAAATTTTAAGTATGGAACTGCAATGACCCTGGGAATACAGACTCCAGGCTCTTTCCCTTTGGAATATGAGACGTTCATAATCTTTCCCATTAGGCAAATTTTAATATTCACCATTACCGTGATGAACATTTGAACATACTACAAGCACATACATAAAAAGAGAAACAAAATACTCCCCCCCTCCCCCCCCCCAAAAAAAAAGAAAATAACCATCTAGGCACTTGACCATCTTAAGAGTACTGAAAAAGCCAAAAGTTAAAAAATGAAAATAAAAAAAATACATATAACACTGCTGTAAACTGATGGATATTTTCTTTTTAAGCAGCTACTGAAATGCATTTAGTGAACAGTGTGAAGTGGGAGAGATGAGAGACCACCACCCAGGCGTGCCCACATACAGACACACGCATGCACACAACCCAGAAGCACAGAGAGAAACAGGATTAGAGATTTATTTCTGAAAAATCAAATACAGATGTGAATTCACAAGAAAAAACAAAATTTGGTTCACCATATAATCTTAACATTTTTATAAAAAAGTAAAGGATGTGTTAATTTAAATGAGAAATCTTAAAAAGCCATTAAGTTCTACTCCCATCACTCTCTCTATTTGATAAATAGAGAAAGAGACACATAAGCAGGTAAAGTGCACAGACTGAAATCCTCACATAAAATTCTGCACAAATAGTAAGATTTAGGGTGCGTCCAGTCTACTTCTGCCTTTGTTTTCACATACAATAACATTTTCATTGTCATTTTATAAATGGGATTGCACAATCTTTTAGGAATTTCGCTTAAACAGTTTTCGCTTAAACAATACAGATGAGCTCATCAGTGCTGCATCCAATTGTTGTGGCAAAGTTTAGCTTTATCTTTATTTAAAGATTAGCAAGTCTAGCGAGAACTTATGTGCTAGGACGCAAAAGGGAATGGCAGAGAAGGGATGAGATTTATGTGAGAACCTGAGTAGAACACTTGATGGGAAGGGAGTTTTATTAGTTTGGTTTTACATATGGCGATAGAACTTAAAAAAAAAAAAATGCAGATACCAACCCATTTCCTGCTTTTGAGTTGCCTTTGCTGTCCGTGCTGAGCTGAGAAAGGACATAGTGAGGCGCTTTGGCACTGTCGGCATCAAATATATCCATGTTGGACTCTTCACAATCTCGACGTTTGATCCCTGGCCTCTGCTTTGGATTTCGTTTGCGTGATTTACGTGGCACCTCAGTGTTATCATTGTAGGAACTGGTACTCATGTTACTGAAGTTGGAGGGTGAATCCTCCATCCACATACTGCAGCTCTGTTCTGATTCCAATCCACAGCCCTCATCCTGGCAGGACATCCGACTGTTGTCCAGCAAGTCCTCAGGTGGTGGCGAGATGTACAGGACTGTGTGTCTCTTCGGCGTTGACTGCTGCTGCTGGACTGTGTTACTGGTTAACTGCTTTTCACTTACCCCTCGGTTACTTACCCCCACGGCTGAGGAGCAGCTCTCCACTTGCATAGCCTTGCTGTCGGTGACTGAGGTAGAGTAAATGGTAGGACTGGAAGAGGTGGTAAAGGAGCTGCAAGCACCGCCCATGGAGGAAGAGGAAGGAGCTGAAGAAGCATCTGCGGTGTACAATTCAGAAGTAAATACCAGATACATGGTTCTGTGTGTGCTGGCTATAGCAGTCCCATTGAAGTAAAGTGATTTATGAACCGATTTCTTTCCCCCAACAAATATTTGGAATTTGGTAAGTTTTGGAATGTAAATGCTTAAAGCAATACAGCCTAGCCAAAACGGTACTTTGGAAATGTCCAAATAAGACTGAATATGTTGCACTGTAATCAACTTTTTTAAAACTTAAAAAGTTAATTCATAAAAATGGCTGCAAGTAAACAGAATTTTCATTGCCTCAGCTGGACTAATTATTTGTGTATAAGCCATTTCATCTAAAATGATGGAAGCCCCAATGCAAAATGTTTATAATCCACATTCAATGCCAATTAAACGATTTATTATTGGATTTTTTTTTTTTTTTTTGGAAAAAGACGGGACTGTGCTTAGCCACGAAATATTAAAATAAGTTTCTAACCTATGAAGCAGAGAACTACAGGTCATTTTTAATGCAGACACTCCCTGCTTCAGAGGCAAATCCTGGAATAAAAATATGAGAAAATAAATGAGAAAAGAGCTGCTGATTATTCCATCATAAATGAGAAATAAAATATAAAAATCAACTGAGTTGGTAGGCAAAATGGAACTGGTATCAGTCACTATAACATAGCTATTTATTTTGTAGGTTTAAAATGGGGATGAAAAAGCTGTATTGGTGACATACTGATACAAGATGACATGAAGTTTCTGTAATTTGACTCAGTCTCTGATATTCTACATTAAGACTTCTCTCAGACTTCATTAGCCGAGTCCCCTAAGCATACAGAGACAACTTGTGAGACACCTCTAAAAAAATCATATTAAGCAGGATATTTTAAACAATGTGATTGTGACTTCTCCAGAAGCCCCATAGATCAGTCTCGTTTAGAAATATGAAAGGCAGCTAATTGATTAGAACAAAACCCTGAAGATTTCTGGAGAGCAGCATAATCATTTCCACTGAAGAATCTTAATGGACAGATCAGTTGAAAATGTAGGCTGAAATGTTTGAGAGGAAGTAGTAAGAAGGACAAACATAGGTCTTAATTTATTTAAAACAGCTTTAGCTCCCTAAGGAATAACTGAATTTCATATCCAGATTTTAACTTCCTAGGAGGAGATGCCATTTTCTTTATTACTGCACTGCTAGCCACACCTTATGCAATAAACAAGAACTGTAGAAGGAATCTAATTTTGCAAACAATGGTACATAATATATATAGGTAATAATACGTTTGTTCAGCTAGTTACTGCTGTAGTAGACGTAATATCTGTTATGATGAGGAACAAGATACTTTCATTTTTGTTCATTTTTTTTAATCCAAATTATTATATAAAACTATTAAGTTTTATATAATAAGAAGTAAGTAACTAAGAAGGTTTAGAGATAGTTGAACTATTTTACTGAGTTTAAGCTACTTAAAAGTAACATAATAAAGTATATTCAGTATGAGATATATATATTTAACTAGCAGCAAAACTTAGCTAACCTTCCTACAAACCAGCCTACTTGTTATTAACAGGGGTACTGGCACAGGCTGCCCAGAGAAGCTGTGGATGCCCCATCCCTGGAGGTGTTCAAGGCCAGGCTGGATGAGGCCCTGGACAACCTGATCTAGTGGGTGGCATCCCTGCCTACGGCAGGGGGGTTGGAACCAGATGATCTTTAAGGTCCTTCCAACCCAGGCCATTCTATGATTCTGTGACAAAGACTTTTTAAAAAGGCATTGGTTTCTTACAGCTTTTCTGTACTAAATTAAATTAAAAGTAAACCTAAACTGTTTCAGAATGAAGTAAAACATAGTGGCCTTTACGGTTTATCAAAAATTTATTCTGCTTTTACCCACATAGGAATTCCCTTCCTCAAATCTCCCAGAGAACCAGGAGCAGATGAATGATACCAGTTCCATTTTCCAGTTTGTTCTTTGGCAAATATAGTGGCTGAAATTGGAGAATTCAGTCACTTTAAACTACATTCCAATTTAAAGGCAAATTTATCCTTTCTATATCATGCATTAATGCAATGCTTTTTTCAAAAACATTTATAGGATTGGCAAAAACTATTAAATCTAGATATTAATTTCAGTGACAATAGGAGCTGATTTGCAGCCACTTTGAGTTGAGAGAGATTGTTGCTACTTGTGACGTTTACTTTGGTTTGTTACAATAGAATTAGTTTCTATTCATCAGAAAAATGCAAATATGCAGCGTGCATACAGCATACATGCTGCATGCAAATGTTTGTAAAGTGAATACATGGAGCATACACCAGCAATGCTGCAGAACTGCATTGCTGAACAGCAGTATTACTCCTATTTAAAAAAATCAATTATATATTTTTAAACAGATTAAACTGAGCTTTGTGTATGTTATGACAGTGTATTCGGATCTCATGCTTTCCTGTCTGTGACAAAGACTTTGACAAATAAATAACTACGTACGTTGAACCAGGTAGGAGGGCTCTAGAATTGGAAGACTTTTCCTCCTCTATAGAGAGTTTAGTATCAAGGATTATCTTTTTGCAGCAAATACTGGAAAGGTTTTAGAAAGGTCTTTTTGGAAGACCTGTAAGAAAAACTTAGTCACGTTCATAGGCAGGTCTGCACTGGAACAGGTCAGCCAAGCACTGAGCACAGCCTGGGTATCAAGTGGCTCAAGGCACGTCCTGTCCAGAAATGCAACAGTTGCACTTTTCCTTCACTTTCCTAGAAAAAAAAAAATCACTAAACAAAATACTTGAGTATAAAGCTAAAACAGCTGCTAACATTATCATTATTTTAGGGTGCAGCATTTAGCAATATTACTATCGTTACAGCTACCAGGTTCCCAAAAAAATTTCTCCTCCAGTTTTTTTCCTAGAAGTTAAAAAAAAACATGTATGTGTAGGAACGTATATGTTTTTCCTTTAGTAAAGATAAGAAGTAAACCAACACTGTCCTTTATGCGTTAGTTATACTCTCCTCTACTTGTCAGAGGCATGTGAGTGTATCAATAAAATTAAGTTATGGAAACATTAGTATCAAGCTGAACAATAATGGCAAGAAAAGCTCTCTTCAGCCATATATATTCTCAAACAAATGTCACTGCCATCCACAAACATGCACGTGTTAAAGCATGTACAGGCCAGCGTCCTCTCTATTATAACAACTAAAAATATGTAAGAAAGTGTGACAAATATTAAAGCCAATGAAACAAGCCGGCTGTATTAGAATAACCAAATACAGAATTTAAAATATGTTTTTGGGGATAAATTAGTAATTGCTTTATGAATATTTTAAGCTACACAAATACTGAAAACATAATAAAATTTATATTTTGTCACAAAGTCTGCAGGCCTTTAGCCAACTCATTTTCCTTTGAGCTAATAAATAAATAAATGGGATCAACCAAGCTAGAATTCACAAAATTTACTATAATGAACAAAACACTACATCTTTTACATGGCTCCCATTTTGTTATACCAATTTATTCTAAAGCCTGTGACTATACGTGCATATCTGCCACCCAAACAAGATCTCTTGGTTGAATATACTATGTTCAAAAAAAAAAGTTTATTCTACAGTTTTCAGTAATTCAGTCTTGACTGGCATTGCTTTAAAAGGTGAGAACATTTTGCATTTCCTGTTTTTGAGGAAGGAAATTTTCCCCAACATGCAGAGAATAGAATATAACCAGTGAACATCGAGTCTGATGGGTACACCTGGTCAGCGGCCGGTCAGGTCACAGCGGAAACAAACGCACCTTGCCCAGCTCAAGCATTTCTTTTATTTGAGGTTTACTTTCTTGAGACACCTTAGGGAATTGTTACAGGTAACTCTTTCACTTGCAATTTAACAGTGCTTGCAATGATAAACATATAGTTTAAATGAGCATGCACATTTTGAAATTTAAGACTGATATAATATTTTAACACAACCTCAAAATAAAAACTGCTTTCAGAGCAATAGCACTGGACGTAAGCCAAGTGCATGTATGGCAAGTATGCAGCCACAGCTATAAATGAAACACACGAGCTTCGCAAGGTTGGGTTCTTTTTTTCTTTTGCTTAATAAAAAGTGAGAGAAAAAAAAGAAAACTACTTCCATGTTAGAGCAACCTTGATCACTGTTGAAACTAAACCTCCTGAGTCTATCGATTGCCATCTCTATGCCACGTAAGACAGCTGAAATAAGTATTTCAGAATTTGTTGCCTGTCTTACAAGTTTTTCTTCTCTAAGATAGGTAGAATGATATCAAGCAGTTCAATATATGGAATTTCTGGTTCTGTTCTGGACATCGTAATTTGCACATCAATAATAAGTAATTCCGCAACGTGTAAATGAAAGACATAAAATGACCAAGAACTAACAAACTAACTGGCTAGCGTCGGAGTTCAGAATGCGAATAACGATAACCAATTACTCCGCACTACTCCTAGGAAGACCAAGTTTCAAAGAAATTTAAGTTGTTCGTGATACCAGTCATTTGTACATTTGCTTCCCAGAAAGCCTAAAAACGTGCCTACTGCCCCCCTACACTTACTTTATTTTCAGGCAGTGAACAAACTTATATTCACAACCAAGAGATTGAATAATTCAAGTTTTTTCTGAAAACAAAAAGCAGGCAGTGAAAGAAGGGATGCAGCACGCACGTGGCACAAATGCATGCTGCTAAAAATCACAGGCTAGTTAAGTATCAGAGACTAAGGGAACACATAGCAAAGAGCATCCCCATGAGCAAATCAGCGCAGTCTTTTTCTTTTCAATAACAAGCTATTGTACAAAGAAAATTTATTACCTCCTGAATTGCCAGCTAAGGCAATGACATATATTTCTACATCTTATTATCTCGTGAAGTCAAACAAGGCATTCAGCCTTTTAAAAAATGTCTGAAAGGGAGAAAAAAAAAATCACTGCTTGGCACTGAGGGAGTCTTTTCTTTGGATAAAACTCACGTGGAGCCAACCCTGAAATCCTTGCTCAGTCTTTCCAAAGAGATCCTTCAATATGACAAGGATTACCCAATCTTCCAAGAGATAAAGTGTCCTAATGACATCTTTTTTTGATTGCAGATAGAATGCAAAGTAAGTCATTTCCCAGATTGGAAAGCTCAAGACTGCAAATGCAAATAAACTGGAGATATTTTTGGTTTTACAAGTCTTCCTGCCACCTGTGCATGAACAGCCAGGAGTAGCAAAGGGCCATTAAAGGACTTGCCTTTTTCTATGCTGCATCCCCTGTGATCCACTATGGTATTTTGGGGAACAATTAAGTGTCAAAAATGAAAACTCATCACACATGGTGAGGTTTGGGCATTTATAAACTTACTACATGGAGTATACCCCTTTATT
The DNA here is from genome assembly GCA_013399115.1 of Anseranas semipalmata. NCBI lineage: Eukaryota > Metazoa > Chordata > Aves > Anseriformes > Anseranatidae > Anseranas > Anseranas semipalmata. Next base: position 431,992 of record VXAA01005663.1, read on the forward strand.
AAATTTGTTAATTTATCTAACATGTCATGTTTTTAATAAGAATTTTCTATGTTGTTTATTCACAGAACCACTGGACACAGGAGAACAATTTCAGAACAAAACCAGAAGGATACTATGTGCGAAATTTCGAGCATCAACACTTGGGTTGCCAAAGGCTTTAAAGGTAAAAACCAGAACTTACAAAGTGGCTGCAAACCTGCTTTCAACACCTCACATGCCAAACTTGGGTTTCTACTTTTCTTCTTCTTGTATTACTGATGTAAAGTCAAAAACTTTTCCAAAAAGAGTTTAGTTTCAAATCAGTATCAATCCACTATTCAGAAACAAAACAAAAAAAAGAAAAAAAGAAAAAAAGGAAAGAAAGAAAAGAGACTTATGAAGAAGTCTGAAAACAAGACCGACCTATACCCTGGGTGAGATTGGATGGGTTAAGTGTCTCTGGCACTATTTGTCTTCACTATTGACAGACACTGTCACACAACCCACCACACGATGCCTGTCTCTGAATGGCGAAGCTAGAATGCAAGTTAAGTGTATTAATAGAGAAAAAAAACTAGCATCCCAGCAAATATAATAAAGCAATCCAATTCACCAGTTATTAAAAAACACTCAGATTCAAGATAGGTAGGTTAACTTAATTTACATTAAGCCCAACAGTGTAAATTCCCCTTACATTCACATGCTGAACCAAGCAGTGCATTATACTTTGGGTAAATACATCAGTCTGTTTTTATTATCAACGACATCCATGATTAAATTAACACCAAGTTTAGGTATCTCAGTAGAACCTTTGTTAGTGGCTCAGACCCAGCAATTCCACGTATCTGGGGTCCCTCCCGGCTCAGAGCCAGGCAAGGCAGAACTCTAGGCCCCCTCAGCTGCTCTCTGCAAGCTCTCTCCTGTCCGTCCCTCCTCAGCTCCCTCCATAGCCCGCTGCCCTAGAAGAGCGACTGTACGATGGTATCGTGACTGATGGGTCCAGCAAAGAACATTTCAAGCTAGGAAACAGCCTCTTTTGTTCTTTAGGTCCACAGTCGTTTTTTTCTAACAAATTAAGAGCTCCTCTTGGCCTTCAGGAAGTCTTCAATGCTGGTACTGGAAGTGCCCAAACAGGAGTACATTGAGGTTGTTCTCTTTTACCCTTCTCTTACTTCGTTTTTCATTATTTATTAAGGAACAAGGAATTCTCCTGTCACAAGTATTCCTGGAGCCTTTTTGATGTAAGAATAGGAGCCACTCAATGCAAGAATTTGCCATCCAAAATCTCTCAGAACGATAAAAACAGCTTGCATCTGATTGAGTAGTTCTGGAAAACTGGGGTTTACTGGCTATGTAAGATTCAGAAGAAGACTGAAAATCAATTTAATTTAGAAGAAAAGAAGATCTAGAATACATCTACGTGGTCCTTTACACGCAGTTATCAGAAAGCTCTGCACCATGCAGAGCAGCAGACACACTCAGTGTGCACACAACCCCACAGAACTACAATGTTTTAACTGAAGTTACAGAGAACACACCTAAAAAGTTTCCATCAAATGGAACCGATCAGAGAAATCTTTTTCTTCAGCATTTCCCAGGGATGAATGCTCACCCGCAGCCAGCTCAGAGCGACGAAGGAGCCTCTACCCACCGAGCCTCTCCCTGCCCCGTGCAACCATCGTCGCGACAGCTCCTTCGGGCACGCGCTCCAGGAGCGATACTGGAAACAAACTGGTTCAGACATTAGCGCTAACAAGCCAGCGCGGCCTGGGCGCTGCACCAATATGCGGCAGCAGGAAGATGCGTTTTTAGAGCATTATCATCTGGCTTAAATTAATTCCACAAGAAAGAAGTGCTTGACACAACCGAAACAAGCGCGCTGCAGACGGACATCCCTGGAAGACATCCCCTAGGAGGTTACAGGAAGGCATTTCCAGCCAGGAGGGGTGGGAAGGGGAAGGGAAAGGCCTACAAAGAAATGGAAGTTTTTACAGTCATTGGAGATCAACTACAAAGAAGAATCTTTCTTTTCCTGATAATTTGTTTACAACATGTAATTATAAGCCCAGGAAAACAGAATTTGTAGTGGCACTGATATCCTCTTTGAAATTTCTGGTAATTATTTCTGTATCAACAGGAAAAACCGACTAATGACACCAGGAAGGATGACAAACCAAGAAAATATTTTCATTAAAAATATAGATTAAGAAGCCTGACTAACTATTCAAAAACAAAACAAATCTTCATTTTGAAGCTGTATTAGAATCTTCAGCTTGGAAATGATGTAAAAAGCCTTATCTTTGCAGGGGAAAATGACCCATATCCTTAGCACTGGGTCTCTACCCTGCAGGTAATCCAAATATTTTTTATCCATTTTGCTACAGTAACGATTGAGAAGCAAAGCTTTATTTTCATAATTAAAACGACCGGAAACACTTATAGCAAGTATTTCAATTAAAGCTCTTTGACCAAAAAAGCTAATTACTCCTGTTTGGGACAAGTAGTTTGTCCCTTTACTTAAAAGGAGTACGAAATTGACACAAAAAGGTAAAATTTTATTATTTTGTAAATATTTTGCTAGGATACAAACCTAAGGAACTTGGAAGCCATAAAAATTCAATACATAACAGATTAACTGTATCTAAATGTGAAGAATGCAAAAAGGATTCAGTAAATATATTTCAATGGTGAAAAATCTGTCCCCCTTTTGTTACACCACCACCACTCTTTTTGTGAAGAATTCAGTTTCAGATAAGAACTGGAATGGAAACGATGCAGGAAACACTATCCTGAGGAGCAATACAAAAGTATGGAAGGATATATTTGCCTCTGGTAAATGGAGAGCAGCATAAGAGATCATCAACAAGCTGAAGAAGCTCATTCCAAAACTTTGCTACAGAAAGAAGGAGCAGATGATAAGAAGATGCAACAGTTTTCTTCACTGGGGCTCTGAAGGTTTGAGGTTTTTCCTGTTACTGGAAATAAAAGATGAATATGCAACACTTGTTTAAAGTACATGGCTGAAAATTCTTCGGAATCATCCCCAAAAGACAAGAGCAAGGTGTTGACCTACTAACTAGAAAGACACCTCTGAGGAAGGACTTGAACGAGCAGTTTGAACTTTAAGCATTTGAAGTACTCGTTCAATGTGTCTTGATCAAGAGGAAAAAACTGGTCAACCTTTACGGCAACTGAAAAGAATCAAGCATCCCTCCTTACAACTGGAGTTTAAAATACTGTGCTGAAGGCATTATTAAAGCTTCAGCCACACTTATCTCATGTAAGAAGTCTCCAGGCACAGCTTACAAGGACATTTCTCAGCATGATACCTTCATGTATTTCAAGAGTCTGTGAGATGATTCATATCTAATGTGTTTATGGTACTGCACCAGGCAAAATCCTCTTTTTCCTGTCCCCTGAACAAAGACATTTGTAATGCAAACAGCAAGCACGGAGAACAGTTTCTAGGAGTAAAACCAGATCCTTTCCCTCCTTTCTGCTTTCCAGAAGTATAATAGAATTAGAAGCTTGAGATAGCAGCTTAGGTTGTGAACATTGCAGCTCAAAATCCTAGAGTTCTATTAAATTATACTTGCCTGATTGTTATTCAGAGAGTGGGTAATAGCCCTTTTGTCTGGATTAATGAATATGAGATACACATTTATTAACAAGTTAATGAATCCAATCATCAACATTCCATTTTAATACTTGTAAAGCTGTTCTGTAAATTGCAAGACAAATTTCAAAATGGAAGAACTAGAAGTCTGTCCCTGCAAGGTTATCACAGCTAAAAACAGCCCATCCTGCTCCTCCAAAAAAACAAAGAAGTTAACTGCAGCAATACATCTCCCTCCACCATAATGGTATTTTCAGGGAACAAAACCCCACGGCAAAGTGCCTGGCAGAAAAGCCTCAAGTAAGCTGAATTTCAGGCAGACGCTATCTTACTCTGTATCTCAGGAAGCAGAGAACAAACTACGTTAACTATTACAGGAGTAGTAAAAAAAAACTCCCAGCACTTAGGATCATTCCCTGTAACGTAATCCTCTCATTATCAAGAGTAAGCATATCTATAATTGACTTCTACATACGCTATGTAGTAGCATTTCAAATTAGCCCTTCCTTTAAAAAGCCAGAGTAAATGAGACTACGTACAATGCCATGGAGGCTGAATTATCATTTCTCTATCATTTCAAAAAAAAAAAAAAAAGTGGAGTTTTAGAGCAAGTAAATGCTGACAAAAATCACCAACAAAAAAAGACACTAAACAAGGGAGAGATTTCAGAACAAACAGGTTTACAGTACTGGAGCACTGGCTTGCCAAAGTCATTTTTGCTCCTCACCCTATCACCTGTACAGAGTCAACTACCTGAAAATGTTAAGGACTTGAAATAGACAAATGGACAGCCAATTTCAGTCTTTTACAATTTAATTTAAAATATATGTTTTCCTGTACAAAGATATAAATATACACAAAGTCCAGGCTGATTTTCCTCTTATTTTCCTGCTAAGAAATTAGAGCACAGCTAGACTTCTCATTACTACAAGAAGCAGGGCTTGAAAATGCAGTAGCAACTTTTCAAAGACACTGTAGCAATCCTGAAACAATTACAGAAAACAGTAAAGCCTGATGCACCCACGTATCTAGACGCATGGCACACCTATGGCAAGAGTGCAGCCGAAACTCTTGTGTCCTGTTCTCTTGACAAGGCAGAGAAGTTCGGGTGCAGAAGAAACACGCAGCTAACCTCACTGAGAAGCAATGTCCAGCTGACACTGGAGAACGCTCCTGCTCCAAAGCAGCGGTGTGCTGCAGGCACCAACATCTGTTCAGAAGTGCCGAGTTCAAGACAGCTTGGAGGAGGAACCAGAACCAGCCACTACCCAGCAGGAATTTGTGGGAGTGGGGACTTTGACTCTCAAATAATTCACTGAGATCCACTGCAAAGAGCAAATTCCCCTCTCCTTGCTCCCTCACCTACAACGCTGGCAGACATGGATGTTCCCTCCTCTGTTCCTAAAGTCTGTCCCCAGCTTTTCTTTCCCCAGAAAAGAGGCCTGGCCTCAGGCTTACAGAAATCCCAGCCGCCTCTCCATCCCCGGGCGCGAGGAGCCCAGCACTGGGAGGAGGAGCAGGGGCTGCCCTCAGCTTCTGGCTGTGCCTATTGCTTCGGAACATCGCCTGCAGCCCTGCTTTCCACGAAAACGGTTATTTAAGATGCACTTATTTTCTTTCAAGAACACGGTGGAGGAGAGGAAAAAACCCCACTAATTGTGTTACACAAAAAATAGCTGGTATCATTCACTGGCCAGAATTCGGAGGCTGAGTCTGCCTAGCGGCCATGGGGAGTCGGACACCCGCTCCCCTTTACAAGCAGCAGCCACACCGCTTTGGGCTGGGGCTTATCTCTCCTTACATGTGTATACAGCACAACTGACCGCTGAATTATCCTGGTCAGCACAATTACATGTTTATAAAAGACCAAGATTCAATTGTTCTTGCCCTCACTGTAGTGGAAAGTGACATAACCAATGAAAACAAACTAGTCTTTGCTCTATTTTCTTTTTTTCTTTTCTTTTTTTTTTTTTTTAACAACTTGGAGAACTGTTGTTTCTTGTACACTTAATACTTCCGATCCAAATTTTAATGGCACCCAGACACTTAACTGTCTCGTCACAACGCTAACGGAAGGCCTCCAAAGCCCCAGCTCAGTAAACAACTGAAACCATCACCAAGTGACAGGCACTGAGAGAAGCTCGCTCCACCTTTCTTGCTGCTCCTTCCTCCCCCTGTATTGCTCCTGTCCTCGTGCCACCAAAAGCATTTGTGCAGCCTGGCAGCGAACCAAGCCGAGACTGGGAGCTGGAGCAGTCCCTCCTCCAGCACGCTGTGCGGCACACAGATGAAACCCTCTTCTTTTGGCAGCATCAGCTTAAAGTCTTTGTGAAACTACAACCTGACACTGAAAAGTGTTCTTAACTGAAAGAGTATGTCTCCTCCTTTCAGTGTTTGCAAATAAATCTCCACACTACTTTTTGCAGTTTTTCAGTAAAGAAGATCTTGCTGCAGTCTAACCCAAAGCTAACACATTCTTAGTTTTTTTAAAGGGAACTGGACTGGCTGTTAGCAGACACTAAATACCTGGAGGAAACAGACATTTAGTTCCATTCATCTCAAGCGTTTAAGTTTTCTGTTAGATACAGAATTAATTAGCAGTTCATGTCTGTGGATTTAGAGTGTAACAGAGGTTTGTGTGTTTTTGTTGTTGTTTTTAAGATCTATGTTTCTACAGGATTTGGTCACTGCTATATCTTTGAACAAAACAGATAATTAAACAGCTTGATTTTAGAAATATATGCCCAAATTATTTTTGAGTAAGTGATATAAACATATCAAATCCTTTCAGCAGAATAAAAAAATCATTTTTTTTTCCAATGTAATAACTGAAGTTCCACTGCACACAGTTAAATCCACAGGTTCTCTCAGAAGATGTCTGGCAAAACATGAATGGTGAGCAGTGCTGTAAAGTTTCTCCAACAAGTCTAACAGTATCGCTTTTGTTTCTGATCAGGATTCCTGTGCCACACAAATCTGGGAAACATTCTCATACAAATATTTAATGCACATGAACTCAGAGGGGAAAAAAATAATGCAGCTATTGGAATCCTCACCTTAAATATATACATTTTTCTCAAGCAACAACTTAAGGCCAAATAGGAAAGTGAAACATGACCTTGTAAGAAATATGGGAATCAAATTACGCAAAAAAACTCTTTTCCAATGAAGAAAGATGCACCAATCATTTTCCCTTTTTTCCTCGTTGCATGGATGTTTAGTAATCTATAGAGGTTACTGACAAGAATTCCAGATGCAAACCAGCACTAAGACTAACCTCACAAATGAGAACTTTGCCTTTAAATCCAGACTTTATTTTTAATGACGACCAATGACAGAGTCTTTAGACTAAAGTTTAAAACATGACTGGGAATAAGAGTAGAAAACAAAGATAAAAAGGTCATGCCTCATATTTTTATATGCTTTCAGAAAAATAACTAATTTATCAGTTTTACAATATATTACATTCTCATGTATTTGAGAACTTTATAATATATTACAATAGAGAGCTATGTTGGAATGGAGTTTAAATACTAAGCTTCCTCAGGCCTCTTAAAAGAAAACATGACCTTTCTTCCTCTCTACAGCTTGAAAACCTTCATGGCCCAAAATGTAATCTCCCATTCCATTTTTTATGCTCTCTAGAATTGATTGTCATACAGTCGGTCAGCATTCTGACTCAGCTCCAAATAGGTACATATACCTTTGAAGACAGAGTGCATTCTAGGAGTTAACAGGCCTGTGCTGAGGAATAACAGAACAGCAACAGATAACATTTCTTATAGATACAGCATACATGAAATACAGTAACCATTAATGTGGAATACCTGATAATTTAGATCACCTAGTTGGGCTTAACTTATATTACCTAAATTCTCCTAGAATGAACGCGGTTACTTCTCCACAAGCTTTTTATAATCAAAACTTTGCCAGCACTGTTCATGTTGGCCAGAACGTTACAAACCTTAACAAAGCAACTGAATAAACGAGAATGCTTACCAGCAGCGACTACAGCTGGAGGAGGCGAACCTGCCTCGCCACCGCTTGTTTGGCTCATGGATGCGACAGATGTTTCTCTGGAAGGTGGTAACTGCAGCTCCTTTGGGAGAAGGTCATAGACAGATTCTGTTGAACAGATGGAAGACAAAAAAGGAAAAGTTTTTAATAAAAAGTTATTCATGTTCTGTAAAACAGAAGAAATAATGTTTTTGTCTAAAAGATACAACCTATGATCCAGCATTTTCAGAACCTTCCTAAAAAGTTACATTAGGTACTTGGAGACCTTACCATTATGGAATAAAGTCATTTCAGAAGACAAACCATGGAAACACGAAGATACACGTTCTCAAGATTGAAACAAAAAGACACAAATTTGTTCAAAGAAAGAAATAATTCATGAACTTCCACAGAAGACATACTCATTTAGAACGAAAGAGCTGACAGCATGCACCAAGAATCACGTGAGAATCGGAGACAAACCCGCTCCCAGAATCCAACCTGTGCAACTGAGTTTCAAAGGAAAAGAAACTAATTTAGTACCATCATCTCCAGAATACTCTACAAGGTCTTCCTGCGAAATAAGTATCAGCTCTCGTTATGTAAGATCCCTTACTTCCATTTATCTACACCATTTTTCTTGCCTCAAACTTTTTGGTAAACTGACGTAGATACCCCTAAGCAAGCAGTCCCCACTAAGAAAATTGCTAGTGCCGATCCACATCACATGGAAAGCTCTTTGATCTGGGCAGGAGTACAACGTGCAGGAGGGGGTTTGCAACACGCCATGGAACAGCTACGGCCACGCAGGCCAGGCAAAGCGCAGCAGCCCAAAGCCCCCCGGCTGCCTCCCTGGGCAGGCAGCGGCTGCTGGGCTATGCATGAAGAGCTGTCGCTGCACAGAACAGCTACGAATGCATCGTTAGGTTGTTTGGAGATAATTACATCTCTGCTCAGGCAGGAGCACACAACTGTAAATGCACCTTTGCAAGAGGATACGTAAAAGATGCATTGTTATTTCAAACACCCAACGTGGAGATGTAAATAACCCAGCGGAACAGAAGTAAACTGAATCAACAACTCCACGCCAGAGAACTTTACGAAAATCCTTTTTAAATATTATTTATGTACCTGAGACAGATATGGAAAACTCAAGGTGGATTTTTAAAGTTTTTTTTTTCCTATGAAGCAACAATTATATTCAACTGATCCTAAAGTAAAATATACTTGTGCAGCATTCCTTCGGTAAGGATAGATTTACCTGACAGCCCACAGAGCCGTTAACTAAAGAGTTTTATCCACGCTAGGCCCTGCAATAAATGAAACATACCCAAGACAAACGCGGAGCTATATACACTCCCAGCAATACCTAACTGTGTTAAAAATCTAACAGATTACAAATGCTGGGCATGCTGTAAGTGGAAGGGAAGTGAAAATTCTCTCGTCATAAAAAGAGCCCAAGAAGCTTTCCTGCTGGTCCCAGGATGCTGCTTGTCTGTTATGCACACAACCAGCACGACCAACAGTGGCTGCAAACTGGCCGTGAGGCGTAACCTGAGTTAGCTCCACAGCCCATCAAACCCCTTGCCACTTGCTGCAAGATTTTTTCTAATTATTTTAAGTTGTACCCACTTTTTGGAGAAATAACTCTTCAGTAACATGACAAACAAACGAGAATATTTTTTAATTTAAGCTGATAATTAAAATATTGGCAACCAGAGGTTGCCATCCTAATCCCAAGCAGAAATCTCTGCAGAGGTCTGCTCCAAGAGTTACCCTTAACAGTGAGGCAATGTAAGAGTAAAGTATTTTAGAACAGCTCAAGTCAGCTTACCATAAATTCATGGCTCTATTCTTTGGAACTATCTGGGAAAACAGTATTTACTTATGCTTACTGAAGATCATAAAAGGTACAAAAGGAAAGGGAAAAGACAGACATCCATTCATACTTGTGCTCCTGTTTTATTATGAAGAACAGCTGCATTAGCATTTCGCTCAGATGCGTTCCCTTTTTAAAGTCAACTTTTCCTCCGCTGTTAAGGCCTGATTTCTCATTCTTCTGAACTAGTCATTTTCAACACCAGAAAACTGGCTTTGAAAGCAAAATAAATTAACCAGTTTAAAATTGGTTATTAAAGATATGGTTACCATGATGCTTCTCATTTTATCCTTCATTGCTTTTCCCAGAAAAGGTGGGTTCTGTTGCAGTGACATGATAAGGTATCACACTTTATTAAGCAGGAGTGCCGGGTACTCTCTGTGTGTATGTGCACCATGGGGCTTGCAAAAGGAGCACGCCTGACCCACCATCACCCAAGGCTCCATGCCGTTCTATTCCCAGCCACAGCAACAGGGGCGGACAGTGCGAAGTCCAGGCCCGGGAAGCCCAGAAGGAGTTGCTGGCGCACAGCTTCCAAACTGGCAATATCAGGACAACAGAACTTATCGGCAAGCGTCATCATACATTCGGATCTGCTTCCGTACAAGCATTAGCGAGAGACCCCGGCAGCGTACTTGTGCTGCCTGGTCTCAGGGCTGTTCAGTCTCCGTTCTCCTTTCACAAGCCGCGAGGTCAGTCCTGATGCACGAAGCCAGTGGAGTTACAGGGGGAGCAGCCGTGTGCTCGCACCTTTTAAAACCAGCCAGTGTAGCTCAAGTTCCCAAGCTACCTCTCGCTCTGCAGGCACAAAAACGCAGCCAGCACTGCGTATGTTGCAGGAGGTCGTTATTTGTCATGCTGCATTCTGAGAAAGCTTCTGTGAACCACAAAATCCCAAGCAGTTTTCAGAGAAAACGATTGCTTATTTCCACGCTGAATGGCTCCTATAAGCTTGGCCACTGGCATTGCTTGCAATACGTCAAAAACTTCTCCAAATAGAATGCGGCATCTGGAAACCACAAGATGTGTGTGGGTCTATTTTCTGCTGAATGACAAATTTTCTTCAAGATGAGTATCTCTATTCAGGAGCCTGACGAATGAAAGGGTTAGATCTCTGTGCCAGCACTGAAAAACACCAATGCCAGCTACAGAAGAGCGCTGCTCTGATCCGCGGCCGGGGGCCTGCCGCCGCTGGGGCCAGCGAGCCCTGCAGATTGGGAACCAGCATTTGATACTGGTACCACCGCCTGGAAGAGGTTGGTAAAACCCAGGCTCACATCCGCCAGAATAAAAAACAGAAACCAAGAGCCAGAGGCTGACGCTGAGCGCTGCCCCAGGGACCTGCCACCACCTCTGTGACGGAAAGTCTCGTGCAGACAGCAACCTCCTGCAGCAGGTTCCTGCCGCCGGGCCCCTGGGCAGCTCCCTCTGGCTGCGGCCGCTGCTCCGCAGGCAGCGCTGGGCACCTCCGGGTGCTCCTCCCCGGGCACTTCGGCCGTGCCACGCGCTGCCCGAAATGTTTAGCAAGTGGCCCCACAACTAGGGATCATAGCACAGCACATGTGCGCCCATGTACATATACGAGTGAGTTCTGTTTTTCTCTGTATGTTGAATATATACACACACATTTTCACTCCTCACTGTTGCCTCTCAAGAAATCCTCCTTGAGGAGAGAATTGCTCATCTTCACAATTTTATCCAGACTCGTAAGATATTTGGTGTTAGTTACAAAGCCTCATTCCAGTTACGTAATTAGGTAAGACCGAGCTTTTGTCTTTTTTTTGTAAGTATTTTTAATTCTCAAAAGCGACGATGGTTCTGTCAAACCTGCTGCTTTAAAGGGATGCTCAGATCCAGAACTCCCAACGCATATCATTCCTCAGGGAACAGGTAATTTTAGCAGCAACTCACAATAAGCACAAATAGGATCTTTACAAATAACTCTAACAATCCGGTAAGGAGAGGGAGGGAAGGAAAAGCAGGCGTTAGGATTGAAGCACATTCCCAAAGATCACAAGACCATTAAGAGCAAACCTCTCATTTCACACTTCACTGATAAAAGGCCCAGCTACCTGACCCACGGCCCACAGCACACCCGCTCCCATCCCAGTGCACTTGGGTACGGCAGCGAGCGCTGCGGACGCGGCCTGCGCTCAGAGAGGGGCCGGGCGGGCAGCAGCAGCACCAGAGCAGGTCACCGAGGCGCAGCCAGGACAGATGCGGCACGACACGAGAGCGCGGTGCCCGACGGCTCGGCACCGGGGCTGCGGGTCAGGAAGGAGCCCGGCCCTGGCGAGGCGGCGGGAGAAGGCAGCGGGTGCTGCGGGAGGAGGGAAAAAGGACGGGACCAGCGCGTGACGGAAGTTCGACGGCTGAGCTGAACTCTGAGGAAAATCTCCTCGTTTTAATTCCGAACAGGTGGGGCTTCACAGGCTGACACACATCCTTACTGAACCGGATTACTAGGAACTGTCGTTTCCAAACTTTCTCAGGAATCTGAAATTGTCCTGGTACCTTTAAGAAAGCTTGCCACATCAAACCTGCTCTCAACAAATCAGACTTCAAATGAACTTTGTGTTTTCACCTAAACACAGGCCAATGTTTATATATGCTGCACTATAAATAGCATTAAAGCAAAAACTGACAAATTCCAGACAGATTAGAGTTGTTGCAAGGAAACTAATTCTTCCCAGAGGATATAGCTTCTCTCTATGCCTGCTGTCGTACTGAAATAGCTAAGACTCCCTCCCCATTGATCAGCTCACCTCCATCAGTACATTTGGCTTTTACACACACACACACACACACACACACACACACACCCCTTCTGCCAGAACTTTGCATTTATTCATGGGGAAAACATCCACGAAAAGAAAAAGCTGTTGTTATCTAAACGCAGTATTACATTTGAAGGAAAAAAAAAAAAAATCAGCATTACATATTTCTATCTAATTAGCAAGAAAAATATGTAAACAGAATTCCTGTCTTCAGCAGCCACTGTGTTGAATAAAGGAGTCGGGTTTCAGTCAGCTGACAGCTCAAGTGTCTCGTAATTTATTGCTTATTTTAAATCCCCTTGAAGAAACTATCAGTTGATCTCAAGATCCAGTTCTTCTCTAGCAGAAGCTCCATTTACCCAACATTCTCCTTAAATACATTTTCTTTCTACATGTAGGAAAAAAGGAATCTCCATTTCAGGATTATTGTTATTACGATGAAGTATAAACAAGATCCACACACAAGCAAAACAAAACCAACAAATGCTCATCAGCAGCCAAGAGTCTCTCGCCCATCCCCACATGCAAACCTCCACCGGTTTCTGTGCCACGCACCCACATCAGCCGCTATCACACGCCCTACTCGCAATAAACTTCCAAATCTCGCATCAGCCCTCGAAATACCTCCCTGGACCAACCAGATGAGCCCAGGCTTCACAGATTCTGCTCCTGAAATCAAGGACACACAGGGACAGGCAGATTTACAAAAAAGCATTTTAAGACTCAAGTTTCTTCAACTGCCTTTATCCGATTATGCTACCCCTATAATCTCTCATCTGAGATCAGCTGCTTGTGGCTTTGATGTGCCTGCCAGTTACGCTGCCAGTTCAGAAAACTGCATTTCATGTGGCTATACTGACCAGAACAGCACCAGATACTAAGCCAGGATCCCAGGCAGCAAAGTTTGAGACCTGGGGAAGACGAGATTTTGCCAGTGTACTGCTTGAAACCGCAGGAAACATTCAGAACTGAAATATTAATGAAAAACAATTAAAGCAGCACAGTAGCAGACTTGCTCTACACCGCAGCTCAAAACCAGCGCGTGGGGGCCCGAAGCAGCAGCTCCCCGGGCCAGCAGGAGCAGCAGCTGCTGCTGCAGACACCAGGACACGCAGCGCTTCGGGAGCTGCACGCAGCCTGAATCGGGTAGCTTCACATTCAGGAAACTGAGCAGAAGCTGCTGCGAAAGGGGTGGATACACTGGATACACTGCTGCCAGCCTGTTCACGAATACATCCTCGGGCCTGGATGATGGCACCGTGCTGGTGACGGGAGGCAGCTCTGAGGGAGGAAGCAGAGGCTTAGCAGAGGTTTGGGCAAAGCAACTCGGAGAAGGCAGGGGATGGTGGATGGAGCTGAGCTGACGGCACAGTGGCACTGCAAAACGCTGGTGGTTCATGGGGGCAAACGCATCTGTAACTGCTCCTTCTCCTATTTCACTTGCCTCACCCTCATGTGCGCACATCTGCCCCTTTTGTAGGGATGTTTTTAATTCCTACACACAAACAGCCTAACTAGGCTGAGCTACCGGCATCTGGGCTCACAGCAAGAACCAAGTCCCCCTGCCTTCCCCCCAACAAGAAATACCAGCGTTTTCAGTTCTCATCGGCACGGTATCAGAGGTCCTTCAGAAACACACGCTGCCTTGTGCCAGATTTATGACATTAGGTTCCTCCTTACTAACTAGGAAACTGTGATTCTATTTAAAGTTTATTCTCAGGAACATATCAGCAAAGCCTATGGAAGCAAAGTGAACACAACTTAACGCAACCGCTCCCTGTTCGGGAGTGCTAAGACAACTGCAAGACTCAGTGAGAATTCACTGCAGCCTGGGACATGTCCCAGAGAAAGCCCCGCTCTTCCCAAAGCGCTGTGTATTCTCACCATGGAGAGCACTCTCTGGGAACGAAAAAGGAGAACTCTCATTTCAGATAACCTCCTACTGTCAGGAGAGAAACCACTTTCAAGTAAAAGCTCTCTTGTTAAATAATAAGAGCCTAATAGTGAAATGGAGACAGATGCTATCACTTCAAGAGGATGGAAGGTGGGAAGAGGAAAGAAGTAGCTTCCCCAGAATAACTAATGAAAGTAGTTGCAGATAATCAGTTCAGCACTAACGCAGCAAACCCAACATGCATGCATGGAGCCAGCATTCCCTCCCATGCAGCACTTGCGAGACTTTTCTGCAGCTACCCATGCTGGATGCGTCTTGAATGACTTTTCAGTTGCATCCACATAGGAACTTCAGCTGTACAGTTAAAGAGTTGTGATTTCTAGCAATTTAGTTCCTTGTTAACTCGCCCTGTGCTACGACTGGCTCGTGCAGCTGCAGAAGAACTTCTTTCCTGCCCAGACTTTTGCGATGCAGCTCCAGCTCCCGCGCGCTCCTCCAGGCGGTTCCACAGGCGCAGCTGTCTGGAAGCCCCACAGCTGCCCGCCAGGCAATGCTCCTCCAGCACCGGGTCTCCTCCGGCAGCATCACCGTGCCCCAGCCCGAAAGGCAGCGACAGCCTTCCTGCCCGCAGCAGCCGTGCAGGGCAGCATCCTCCTCCGGGGCACAGCGAGGCCCAGCCAAGCCGTTCGCGGTGGGTGCGGAGTCGGGGCGTTTTCTGCCAGTAGTTGGCGGTGTTTTGCCTTTAAGCATACATCCTCGAAATCTCTCACCGCTTCTTTGGCCTCCTGCACATCAGCAAAGTTAATCCTTGTGTTTTAATAAGCTCCCTGCACTGAATGGCTGCCCGCTTGATCCCTACTGATACTAGTCTCCTCAACATGTTTTAATACCCATACAGATTTGGCTGCTTCCTCCAAAGCCATTTCCTTGCTGCAGCACATGACAGTCACACCAGAGATTAGACAAAACCTTGGTGCACTCTTCTAATCAGCTGGCAGCATGCTAGCAGAAACCCCTTCTAATGATGTATTCTGAGCTGATCAAAAAACAAGCAAGCAAACAGACAAAAAGAGCTGTTTATATGGAACTACATTAAAAAAAAAGCAATCAGAAGTACCTCAACCTGCAAGTAGCTTCAGCTACACAGGCTGTAAGTGAGAAAAGTACACTGGAGCACACCTGCTCTGCAAATGAAAGAGACCCTAGAAAGAAAACAAAGTGTCCATATTCCTCTATATCCCCAGGTAAGCGTAAAAAATCCTGTTCAAAGTACCCATGCACACATGCATACAGATTTTGTGATCAGTTTGTGTTAAGATGTGGGGTCTGGGGCTAAACCTGTACTACCAAGGTCAGCTACGGGCCTGTGACTCCTCACTCCAAAGGGAGCCGCGGTTTAATAAAACTATATGTGCAATGCAGAGTCTTTCAGAAACTTTTGCAAAAGGCACTAAACCTAAAATCTGTTCTATGCCTGAAAATCCAAGGCCTCCGATTCTCTCAGAAGATCCTATGTATTTTTTTTTTTTTAAACATGAAGTTTGGTTGTACCCAGAAGTCCAGTGCCTATGATAAACAATGTGGTTTAGTGGCTGAGCTTATCGCGTGCCAGCAATTCCACCACAATAGCTTAGTTCACAAAGGGTTTTTAAAGAATGACTGAGGGGTGAGAGTGTTACATCAGCCCTAAATATTCAACACACAAGCAAAGCCTTGCTCTGCTGCAAAATATTAGCACCATGTGACCTTCACGGATTTTTCTGTATACAAAAGCTTGGGTGTGGGAACACTTTCAAGCAAACTATTTCGCCTGTCAGGAAGAGCCTGCAGGAGCCAGCTGATCAGACCCCCGTTCTTCGCCCACCCCACAGCTCCCTCCATACGCCCACCTCGGAAAAACTGCTCCTCCCCCAGACCCCAGGAAAAGAAGCGATTGAACAAGTTTGTTGTTACAGCACAGAGAACAACAGGATATGCTTCAGAACCTGCGGGCCACCCACGAACGTAGCAGGCGTTAGAACCAACACAGCAACCGCTCTGCTACGGGGGGCAGCGACCGCTCACGCTAGATCCGGGCTGGACGGGGAGAGGCAGCCCGAAGCCCTGCTGGGTTCGGCTCTGCAGCGAGGATGCAGACGGCCTCAGTCCACGGCTTTTTGTCTCCCCGTTGGCACGGAGCAGCCACGCTGAGACGCCACGGGCTTGGTGCGCAACCAGCAGAAGGCACTCGCTGCCACTGCTCCGTCAGAGGCGAGCGGCCAGGGGCTGGCACGGGGAACGGGAACGGGGCTGAGCAGGCAGCGGACGGCTGAGCCTCACTAAGAAGCTCAACAGAGGAGGCTTTGAGAGTCTGAGGAAGGCAGCTAGAAGGGACAGAGCCTGCCGCATGAAAACAGAACAAACAGACTGAGACAGGCATGGCAAGATCAATCTGTGACCGCCAGATACTCGTGCGTTCCTTTTTTTTTTAAACATACCGCTTACTAGTCTCGATGCTTACACCTTAAAGCACTTCACAGAGCTGTCAGTGTGATTACTCCCGTTGTTGCACACGCAGAAACCGAGCCGCAGGAAGGCCGCAGCTGGCGCAGCTGCCCGGGCAGCCAGCCGCCCGCAGCGGGACGCATCCTGTCCGGCTCGCCCGGTGCTCAGCCCGCTGGGTAACAGCGGAACTATGCCTGTAGTGCACCTCTTGGAGCAGCTCTCAGAATAAGGTGATTAAACGTAAGCCTCGGTTCAAACTGCAAAGAGGAGCAAGTCCTCCCGGCAGTGCTCCTCTTGTTGTCAATACTGGCAGAACTATATTGCTGCTACAGCAACAGTGGCAGGTTTTCAAAGAAACTGCAGTGTATACAAGGATGTTTCACACAGCCAAACATAAAATCTTCCTTCCAGTTCCCTATGGCTTCAGACAAAAGAAGCAAACCCTAAATCAACACGATTCATGAGCACATAGGGAAAGGCAGATGCCATCATTTTGCCTGCACTACAGAACTTTGATTAAAAACTTGATGTTGGTGCAACCCCACTCTGAAGAAACAGCCGAGGATTGGCACTCCGTGGTGATGATGTAGCACCAGACGCTGCAAAACCCAAATCTTGCCTGCAAACGTTGCTACTCCAACACCGAAATGCACTATGAACGTTAGTGAAGAAGAGAGAAGAGTTTGCTGAAAGACAGCCGCTTCTATTTTAAACAAAGGTGATCAGTAATGTATTATTAACCAGCAAAGTCATTGAAATTTTACCATAACTGCCGTATCATTGCCTCTTGTATTTAAAAAGAAATAAATGAAATCTGAAAGTTTTTTCCTTCCTTTTTTAAAGCAGCAAAAATTAATACCCAAAATGCTAGTATTAAAAGGGTAATCTTGCAAACAGTTTATAACTGAACAAAATTCAGTTACTGCAGTATTCCACTAACCTTCAGAAAAGCTGTTAATATTCAGGATTCTGCACAGCAGGGTAGGGTTGAGAAATTAATCCTTTTAAAGTTGAATTTCAACAACTGACAAAGGCATGTGTTAGCTGGATTCTATTTATGGCATACATCCAAATATCAAATAAAGCTTTCCTGGCTGTGTTTCAGCCATCCCCATTCACAGCTCAAAGAGTACTTTTATAAATGCAGACAGACAGTATAAATCCTGTGTCTTGTTTGCATCCAATTTTACAAATCTCAGAAAGAGAGAACAACTTTATTTAGTGAGTGTCACTTCGAGAAACGGACCGGTAATGACTTACTATAAAGTCTATCCTGTGCAGTTGTAAATTCCAGACTAAACCCCAAGAACTCAGAGAAACTAATAAAATACCACGAGGGACAAAGCAGCGCAACCAAGTAATGACAGAACCGCAAGCACATGAACACAACAGGGCACCACTCCGCAAAACAGTCAAACCCTTCAGTCACGTTTGAACGACGTTACTACACGAGTAGTAGTATGTAAAGATGCACATTTCTCATAACCCAAAACGGGAAGAAAAAAAAAGCTGTTAATAATACCTCAAGAATTAAAAGAAAAATCCAATGCTGCCATGTTTTAATCTTCCAGCATACAGGAAACTGAACTTACCTTTTGGAAAGAGCCCAAATATGATAGGTATGACAATTCAATTAAGGAATTCAAACAACTCCATTTTGCCATGTAACAACTGTATATAACAGTGTTATTACAACGGCGTTTCTTATTTGTGATTCTACGCTAACCTGTATTTTAAGGACGATTGGTTTTCTCCCCACCTTCACATTCTGCCACTACAAGTTCTTAAATTCATTTCTCAAATGCTCAAAGAAACACAAATGCAGTATGACCAAAGAACAAATATTAACAATATCTATCAGCCACTTCAAAACATTGCTATTGTTTCAAAATCATAATTCACCGGAAACACAGAGGTGTAATAGAGGTAACAGAGGTAATCAGCTGCTCCAGCCAGTTATGCCAGTTCTGTAGGTGCAACGCACCATCCAAATTAGAATCACATAATCTCCCGAGATGGAAGGGACCCACGAGGACCACGGAGTCCAACTCCCGGGTCTGCACAGGACCACCCAAAAACCAGACCATACGTCAGAGCGTTGTCCAAACGCTTCCTGAACTCCAGCAGGCTCGGTGCCATGACCACTGCCCTGGGCAGCCAGTTCCAGTGCCCTCAGCTTTTTCAGGTTTGTACAATTTCTTCCAAGGGGCTTATTTTTGCCATCTCTTACATTTGCTGTAGAACAACTGCAACACCAGCAATGCAAAAATATACGCACTTTTTTCTTTTGACCCATACCACGGTATCTGACCTTGAAGAATAAAAGCATGCTAGAATTCAGACAGACTTTCAATACACTGCAACCACCTCTCGGATTCAGTATTTTAAAATAAACATGGGTGTAGAAGCTACGTTCATGAGACTTGACATTTCTAGTACTTCCCAGTGCATGTACCATCTTGAGCCCAAAAACCATCTTCGCGGCCCCTGTACTCGTTTTAGTAAGATATGGATATTGAAAAGTATTTTCATACATCTTCCCCAAAACTGAGAAATATTTATGCTTCCTACCATCACTTCGGTTTCTACTTATAACTCAAGTACTATGATAATTTTTAAAAACAAACATGAAGTAATGTTTAATAAACAATACTCCTTGGCACAGTTAGAGTACAGCTCTTCCAAAAGCCTGACATCAGTAACACCACCTCTAACTAACGCACTGACCAGCTACGAGACGTGTAGCACTGAAGCCTACGAGACTCGCCAACTTCTCCCTGGTATTCCAAGATTCCATACTAGGGGGTAAAACTGCACCAATGCTGAAAGACACGGAGCAATGGAAGGTGGCCTGGATGCTTCACGCACCTCTCAGGGCCGCAGGGCAGCTCGGAAGGCGGCGCGCGAGCCCCGGGTCGCCTGCTCAGCTTTCTGCCGCGCTCAGCACTCGCATCAGCACGGGGTGATGGGCTGCCCTGAACGTGCTTGGGACAGAACGTGAGAATAGGAAACGGAAAAAAAGATGGGGCATAGAACCCTTTTTAGCGAGCGGAATGATGTAGCAGAAGCACGTGTTACCAACAGGACTTACAAAGCACGAGGTCCTGCTCCCCCTCCAATGAGCCGTGCTGCTGACACACACCGGGCGTCCCCAGGTAAAGGTGGGGGCAAGCCACGAGGGACACACCAAAGCACGGGCCAACCCGTGTGACAAATACCGCACCTGGAAGGAATTCCTCATGGAAACCAAGATGCAAGTTGTTTATAAAAACCGGTTTTGAAACTATTAAGCAAGTTCTTCTCCAAATATATTCACAGATGACTCTCAGGAGACAAGTGGAACCTGAGCCAACCATTTAATGGCAAAACGTGGATAAAAATTCTTTTCTGTACTGCAGAGCTAAAACCCCAATGGAATCAGAGGTAGAGCAGCAATGACAGAATCAGTAGTGTAACTAGTCTGGAACTGCCAAGTCATATAAAACACAAGGATGGTAATACCAAATCAAACCAAGTATTCATGAGGCCACATCTTTTCTCTGACAGCAGCAAACTACAAGGAAAAGTTTACAAGAACCAGTCAGTTTAGAATAGAATACCTTCCAGATTCTAACAATCAGCTTCAGACTAGCTCCCTATCTTACAGGCTGCCCTAACCAGGTGTATCCCCTACAAATCTAACAGCTCTGGAGTCATTTATCCCTTTACCACCCAAAACATCTATCAACTGTTTCTATAATTAAATGGTGTACCAAAAAAAAAATAAATCTTGTCTTAAATTGCTGCCTGGTCGTTGCACTGGGTGTCTTTATCTCGGAAGCCATGAAAAATAATAACCAGGCATGGCCTGTTTATCTGTGGTATACCATTCATGGCTTTCGTACTCTTCTTCTACCCCCTCCACCCAACTCTTCTTCAGTTCTGTATGCACAACACTTTGGATACGCTAAAGCTTGATGTGGATTCAAGGAAAGACAATTTAACAGAAGATAAATCCACTGAGGGTTAGAGTTCATGGGGATAATCAGCTAGCATGCAGATAATGATCCTATCTAGACCGATATAGCATCCCTGTCAAAAGCTTCTGGGGATTCTGACATGCCTCGTCTCGGGCCATGCCCCTGCCCCAGCAAGCTGAGCTGTTGCAGTATGCCAAGACCAGCCCCTCAAGAGTCCTAAATCATACGCTGTTATACTTAGGATCTCTCCAGCTCAATTAGCGTGCCTTTCCTTACTGAACTTCCACAGGGGAACCTTGTACTCAGAGTTTCTTCAACAGGTAACTAGGATCCCACTACATCAAGTGTCTGCTTCAAACTCCCAGGGTGCTTCAGCTTTCTTTCGTCTATGTCTAAGAGCTTAATTCAGCAAATATAAAGCCCTGTAGATTCCCTGGCTCAGGGGTAGAAAGGTCATCTTACCAAATGAATTCTTTTGCTATTGTATTAATGTATTGAAATACCTGCACAGCAAGCAGTACTTAATTTTACTCTAGACAATATAATCCCTTCACTGCTACCACACCTTTAAAAGCACCTTGTTCACTTAAGTGAGAGCACATAACTTAAAGTACTGAAGCTTAAACTGAATCCTTTCAGGCCACAAAATAAGAAACCAAATGATTTCCCCATCCGATCAAAGAACAACTCCAGTCCAGGTACGGTTCAAGTTTCAAGGCGAGGCAGATGGCTCTGTCTACAATTCAGATGCCCTACAAGAAAAACAAAGCAAG
The DNA here is from genome assembly GCA_013399115.1 of Anseranas semipalmata. Taxonomy (NCBI): domain Eukaryota; kingdom Metazoa; phylum Chordata; class Aves; order Anseriformes; family Anseranatidae; genus Anseranas; species Anseranas semipalmata. The sequence continues at coordinate 453,349 of VXAA01005663.1, forward strand.
TTTTATACCCAAATGAAGTCTGCACCCAGGTGAAGGAAGGGCACTGACCACGCTCACTCGAATATACGTACAGACAAGTTTGGTTTTTAACCCGTGGGGCTGCTCAGACACTGGCACAGGTTGCCCAGAGAGGTCGCGTGGCCTCCATCCGCAGAGACACTGAAACCCGAGCGGCCGTGGGCGCAGCTCGCACCAGCTGATCGGCCTCGACCCTAGCGACAGGGCGGGCGCTGCCTCCCAAGGCACGCGCTCAGCTCCTCTCCCGCGCCTGCACAACTGGTACCTCACTGCCTTCAGAAGTTAAATCCAGTTCCTGGGGTCCGCAACGTTTACTTCGGAGATAAAACCAAGACTATTTGGTACTGTAATTATAAATTCCTCCATAAATCTGTTTTAATTGGAATGCATATTCTAAGCCAAGACACTTTTTTTCCCTAAAAAACAAAAACACTCAGATATTTTAAATTGGGAGACCTCCTCATTCCTAACATTAAACTGAAGAAATGAACTTTAGATAGAAAACAGGAAATACTTTTTTCAATAAGCATATAATCGCACTGCAGAACTTCTTGCTGAGTCTAAAAATTAACCAAGAGTCGAAAAAGAACGGAAAATTTGAGGTTCTAGATAGTCCTGCTGTACCCCCACATAATTAAGCATACAGAGGAACGTCGCTGCAAAGGCAGACGTACCCAAATCGCGAAGCACGCAGCCTCAGCGGTGCCCGCGTTACACAAACGTCCGGATGCGCTGCTTGGCACGAGCCTGCCGCTGCCTGCAGCTCAGGAGCCCCTGCTGCCAACAACACTCCGAGGGGAGTGGAATCTGACTTCAAGGGAGGCGGGTCGGCACACACAACTCCATCTTCCCGCCCCGTCTCACAAAGCAGCTTGCACAACCACAATCAGTTAATAGTCGTACGAGGAGATCGTGTTCCCCTATGCACAAGGAAACATAAACCGTCATCAGTTAATGGAAACCATGCAACTCCGCAGCTTACTATTTTCCAATCACTCCGCAGGGCTGCTATCAAAACTTACAGATTCTTCAGCTCAGCAAATCCATACAAAAATTCAGGCCTGTAGACCATGAGAGACTGAAACAACCGGCTTGGAGGTGCCCCTTTTTCTGAACTGGAGTGGAACTCCAACATTTGAGAACTTTTTATTATTGTCTTTAGATCTCTTTCTTCCCTGTATGCTTCACCTTGCTGTGCAGTAGTATCAATTGCTATCCATCCTCCTCCTGTTTGCCAAACACCCTGAACTTCAGCACAACTCAAAGCTGCTTTTAATAACAGAACTTTGCATTACTTTGGCATATTGCATTTGTTTTACAAACTTTGTAAGGTGACCTGAAAACGTTTCTAATTGTTTACAAAGCAACCGTAAAACCTGTCCAACTGCTGTAGGGACAGCTGATCAGCGGGTGGGAGGGCGATTCTTCAGTGCTTTGACACAAAGAGAAAACACTCCTCTCGGCCTGCTGCGGTGATGTTCGCCACACACATCACCAAGAGCCACACAAGTTACTACCATAACATAACTGATGTTACATTTACATTTCAAACACTGCTAAAGCACTACCTGCTTTTGGACATAGCAGTTACTTAGGATTTCACTACGTGCCCAGCAGAATCCGCTGTTACAACACAGTTCAAAGTTAGACCCACGAGTTCATTTCAGTCAGTTCCTAAAACAGTTGCTGTACTTACTGATGAGAAAGCCCAAACCGGTCCGAATACTGAACCTCATCAGTTTACTCTTTACATAAACACAGGGAAGATAACACATGATAAGCTGCACAGAGACGAGCACATACCTTCCTTCACCTGCACTTTGGCCACTCATCAATTTCTTTCTACTAGGCTTACCAGCGGATCTGAACTTCAAAATGAGGTCAGGCCGCTGTCTTTTTGTGTAAAAGAAATCCTTGCTATTCTTTCATTTTCTCCAACTCAAAGGAATTTCCACCTCAAAGTAAGTAAGCCTGTGTATCAATGTAAAAATCAGATCAAGACTCCGTATGACTCTCGTATGAAGTTTGATAATTGTTTCTAATCAACAGACCACAAAAGGCGAATATTCTGTTGAAAGCTTACAAATAAGCCAAGAAAGATCAGGTGCCTTATAAAAGCTGGACAGTCTTAACCTACAATCTGGGAAACAAAGGAAAAAAAATTATTTTCAACTATACTGAAAAGCAATATCCTATAGATTCCCCTTACAGCAGCTATGATGGATTTCAAATATGCAGGTCCTGAAGCACAGATCTGTTACAGTAAGCATCAGAACGCAGACAGAACTTTCCAAAGCGAAACAAAGGATAAGGGACGCAGGGTGGCATAACCTTGTGTCAATGAAGAACACGGTGAACTGAAAAAATAAAGATGAAGGTGGGAGGAAAAGCAAGTACTGAGAAAGACTTTCTTCCTCTGTAGCTATCAGCAATCAGAAATACCTGTACAACAACTGAAGACAGTTTCTGGGTCCCTGAGAACCCTTCAACGTAAAACGTACCCATCTGAACTGGCAAGGGGGGGATGCCTGGGCCAACCCCCCCCCGACCCGTGCGCTCACAGCCCCCGGCCTCAGCGGCACCTTGAGCCGAAGAGTCCCGCAGCCTGGCTCCTCCTCGCAAGGCAGGGAACGGGAGGGAAGGCAGCAGGGCGCCGCTCCACCCTTCCAGCGGGGAGCGTCCCGCCCGGCTCCAGGCTCCAGGCTCCACAGCCGGGTGCCTCGGGGCTGCCCGGACGCCCGCCCCTCCTCAGCTGGGCACAGGGCAGGCAGCGCGCGCCAGACACAGCTCAGGAGCGTCGTCTTCCGTGGCAGAGCCGGTTCAGCAGTTCTGCCTCAGCTGCTGCTTCCTCCGTCGCTTAATCCCAGCCCTTGAGTCGCCCGGTCTTGTCTCAACACCACTACTTGTGCAGCTGCGCAGTGAACTAGATCGGGGGCAGAACAATGTCAGAAAATCCTATCAAAAGCACAATATACTCGTTCTAGATTGGTTTCCCAATCCCATTCATCTCACAGACACAAGAAAACAATTGTGCTGGCACAAGCTAGGGGACAGCACATGGGTGGGAACAGACAGCAGGGAGAGGGGCTGTTCCAACAGCACCCTCACTGGAATTTTCAAATTACGGAGTGAAGAGCTGTGAAGTCAGTATCCTCCCCCGCCCCAAATCCAGACAATTTTTTTGCAGCAGCACACTCCGTGGTTCTGATTTTAAAGCCAATAAGCTAAGAAGATTCAAAGGAGAATCACACGTTCACTCGGCTGACACAATTTAAGGAGCTCTGGCAGAATCGATTCCTAATTGCCTTCCGCCCGAACGCCCCGAGGGCGGCTGCCACAGGCGGCAGGGGCACGGCTTGTCCACTGTGGCACCTTCTGGGAGCTGCAAAAAGAAGCTAGGAAAAGTGTTAGTTCTGTTCCTAAAAACTGCTGGTATTAGTTCTAAAGTTCAAAACTAAAAGCAGACTTTAAGATTTTTATAAAGCGCCTGTTCCTCCTCTCTGATAATTCATCACCGTCTTGCTAGAGTTACCTCTCGGATCATGGAAAGAAAAAAGTTCTAGTAGAAAAAAAGATGCTAGAAAGCACGTGTCCTGTATCAATAACTCGCAGCAAACACAAGAAGGTTACAGTCATTTAAAAGTATGGAAGGAACCGGAGTCGTGACTATGTGACATTCCCAGAGCAAGAGAGCTATTCAGGAGGCTGCTAGCATTTTTCTTGTTGCTCCCAGTTCCAGTCTCACAGCTTTACAGTTACTCAGATATGTAAAGCAAAAACAGAGGGCAGGGGGGATAAAATGTTCTGATCTCACTTGCCCCAGTGAAAAAAATGCAACTTTTAGTACACACATTACTTTTTAGTTGCTTAAAATGAATGCATTAGCTAAATTAGCATATTTAATCAGTTCAGATTTAGTACCTGACATTGGATGAACTGCTTTAATCACAATTTTTACCCCTGCCTGCTCATAATGAATAGCTAACTTTGTTACATTTGAATGTTGCATATGATAGTCAACCACAGAACAACTAGCCTCAAGGTTTTCAGTTTTATGCTCCAGTGATTTTTCTACTACATTACTAATTCGTATGCACATTTTGGCTGTTTTATTTCTAGAAGGACAGTGTGTTATGTAAAGATTGGATGACTGCAATTTATAGTTATCTCTTATGAGCCGACACCATCCTTCTACAACGGTTACAAAGCGTTTACTTTTTAAAAATACTGATTATATATAAGAAGCTGGATTTTTAGTCCTCGGCACAAGTCATTTCCTCAGATGGCGTGGGGATGAGCTTCAGCAGCAGGCCTAGGAACCAACACTCAGCATTTATTTTATTTTTAACAGCTATAACCAGTCATATTCCAGAGGCCTGCAATTTCGGTTGTTTCACTATCATTTTCAGCCAACGTAAGCTGGCACGGCTGCTGGAAGAGTGGTCCCACCCTTCCCCACTGCTAGTTTTCACATGCCCCTTCCTTGAGTCAGCACAAGTCATTCATGAAGACCCAGGCAAACACCATCAGGACACCCAGCTGGTTAACATCAGAGCTTCTCTTCCTCTGTTTTGGGGGGGCGGGGGGTATGCAGAAGGGAAAAGATGAGTTAATTTCAACAGGATCGGTTCCCCAGCCCAGTTCCTCGCCTGGCTACAGAAATGTTGGCACGAGCAGAGCAGCAAGGGAAAGGCAGGGGACAAGAGTGTTTTAACTCAGCAAGTGTGGATTCGTACTGGCTGGAAGTGCTCATGGAACTGCACAAAAGTATACACTGGAAGACAAAGTGTTTGGATACTCAAAGAAAAATATTCTCCTTCCCAAGCTAAACATAAAAGGAAAAAAATAACTCAAATGGATAATCGGATCAAATTTTAAATTAATGACTCTCGCTTTGTATTGCCATTTTACCTTAGGACTATGTGTTTTTAGAAGTTTTGCTGAGCATTGTGACAGGAATATGAAAACAAAAATCTAATCCGAAAGGGCCAGGCAAGCGAAAACGTTAATGCATAGCGACAGCGTGCCCTGATGACATAACTCAGTCTCTCCAGGGAACGGGCCAAACTATACCACAAAAAAATTGCGCTAGCATAAGCTACATCTTGAGTCACTGGAGTCACTGGATTTTTTAAATATAACTTCACTTTTTTTTTTTTTTAAGAGCAGCCAAGCACATTTTAATCCATACACTAATAGTCTTCTGCTTTAATTCCAACAAACTAAGTAAGATCATTAGAAAGCCTCAGCAACTCCCCAGACGACCCCAACGTTCCAGCTCTGCTCACGTTCGTGCTCCTACTTCCAGAACACCCGGGTGACCACGACTGACCAACTTACAAGGCCGGCCGCAGCGCAGCCATGCCGGCGCACACGGGAACGTCATTCTGCTCACGCTGCCAGATTCGCAGCCCAGGACCCAGAGGAGAAGTTACTGGCCCCAGTTCAACCTGCGGACAGGATCCCGAACTGCGGGGCAGCTGCAGCTGGGGGAGAGAGGCTGGAAGAAGCTCCTAACGCCCTCAGCACAAACGAGTATTTGGGGCTTTCTCACCGTGCTCACACCTCACCCTTTATCTCATCGGTTGTACCCATACTCTGATCCAAAGGATACGTTTACAGGATGAGTTTATCCAGAGTGTAAGTCCACAGGATAAGTTTATCTGTATCTATCTATAAAATAAAATGAAAAGGCAACCAAGAGTGTTCTGATTAATCAGATAACCATTAATACCTTTTCCTAAATCCAGCTAAAATCATACTAACGTACATTGCAGCAAACAGGATAGACTAATTATTCATTCTGAAAAAGTATATTCATTCATTCAAAATTTCAATTTAAATTAAAATGCATTTCAAATTAACATCTCCTTGATCTTTTATTATGACAAAATATAAAAAGCAATCCTTGCTTTAGCCTCTTTATCACCACTCACTGCTTTATATGCCCCTATCATATGCCCTCTCGTTTGCACCAAGAGGCTCATTATGGCCACTTGAAGCATGAGACATCCTTCTCCAGACCTCTGCTAGCTCTGAACCCACACCAGTGGCGCTGGAGGTAAAAATATCCTCTTGATTAACCCGTTTGAGAAGCTCTTCCTACCTGAAACAGACACTCAACCATTCCATTAAATAGAAACAAATTAAAAATTTTGAGAATTCACAGTAAGATTAGTGAGCTCACAAGTTCTGCTCAATTAAGCACGAGCTCTTGAAGAAATTCCATATCCTACACAGAACCTTTTTATTTTAGATGTTTTACAAATTATTTTAATAACGTACAGTTTTCAAACTCCCAATACAATCAATAAAAAAGATCATTTTGACGGTATATCCCCTGTTTTTTTTTTATTTTATTTTACTAGAACTGCCCTGTTTCAAAATACTTCTCCCTTGTATTGTCCTCACCAGAACTGAAGCCAACTGGAATACATGTTAGACGAGAGGAGGCCTTAAATCCCCCGTAGCAACACGTCTTTAAAGAACTCACAAACTGTCCTACGCTGCTGCTGACTTTAAGGCCTCTGAACAGCGAGACAGGGACTGAGAGCAGTCCGAGAGCTCTAAAGTTGTACTTTCATTCTTGAAAGCGTTTTTATTTCTTTTAGCTTCAGCACTAATGACACATGACTCACAGTTAATAAGCATATTATGATCAGCTCCAAAAACCCTAAAAAAAACTTTAATCTTTGCTCTAACGTTAAACTCTGATGAGCTGCCTTCCCTTCAGCGCAGCCAAGGCTTCCCACTCACGCCGCGCGTCCCTGGAACTGCTCCCCCGCCGCTGCGCTGCGGGCAGATGCTTCCACGGCACTCCTCGGGGCGGCTTCCGAGCCCTTCACGCGAGAGCGAGGAGCCGGCAGCTCCTGGTGCCAACCCCGCGCCCCAGCGGCCCGGCCGCGGCCCGGGCACCGGGCGTCACCCCCCGGCCCCCCC
>VXAA01005663.1:461493-485616 GCA_013399115.1 Anseranas semipalmata
TGGCTGGGGCGCGTGGGGAGCCCCCGGCTCGCCTGCCCGAAGCCGCCCGGCCGGGGGGCAGCAGCCGGCTGCAGGGCGGCCGCAGGCCCCCACCGGGTGCTGCTCCTCGGGGGGCAAGGTGCGGGGCACGCGGTGCTGGGGCAGCGGCCGTCACCTCGCTGCGCGGCAGCCCGCCCGCTTGGCTGCCCTCTGTGTCCTGCCGTGGAGGCTTGCAGAGTGTGGCCAAAGCAAGCTCACGTCTACATTGTCCCAAAAAAGCAGCAGATAGTTCTAAGCAAATACAAAGGAAATATACAAAGTGTACGCTGTTTAATTAAGGAAAACAAAGGTGGCATATGTCTTGACAAAACAGGTACTCCAGAACAGGGTGATCCGGAGAACATGAGCCTACTACAAAGTTGAAGTACTGAGGGAGTTTGGGAACGCCTCGATTTCCCTGACCCATTTCCCTGCCTGAGAAGGGGGAGGAGGTAAGGGCAGGTCAGCAGCACAGGTTTAAAGCTACTTTTCCAAGGTGATAAAATCTGTCTTGGAAATGAGGAAGGGCTGAAACCGAAATGGCTTGTGGTGAGAGCGAACAGAGGTGCTGGGCAAATGATAAGCTGTGAGAAGTGCTTCACCTCACCAGCTCCGTTGGTGAGGGTGCAGCTGGAATACTGTGTTCAGTTCTGGGCCCTGCAGTACTAGAGAGACCTGGATGTACTGGAGAGACTCCAACAGAGGGCCACCAAGATGCTGAAGGGACAGGATCCTCCTATGAGGAGAGGATGAGAGAGCTGGGACTGCTCAGCCTGGAGAAGAGGAGGCTCAGGGGGGTCTCCTCAGTGTCTGTAAATACCTGCAGGAGGGTGCAGAGAGGATGGAGCCAGGCTCTGCTCAGCGGTGCCCAGGGCCAGGACAGGAGGCACCGGGCACAAAGTGGGACACGAGAGGCTCCTGCTGACCAGCAGGAAGCACGTCCGTGCTGGGCGGGTGCCGGAGCCCTGGCACAGGCGGCCCACAGAGGTGCTGGGGGCTCCTCCTTGGGGCTCTCCCAAAGCCGCCTGGATGTGGTGCTGGGCACCGGCTCTGGGTGGCCCTGCTGGGGCAGGGCTTGGACCGGATGGACCCAGCGGTGCCTCCAGCCTCAGCCGTGCTGCGATTCTGTGAGGCGCAGAGGAGAACGAAGCTGTGACCAGGCAGCGCGTGCCCCCAGCCTGGCAGAGGCTCCAGCGTCCCTGGGGGGCTGTCACCGAGCGCTTGGCTGCTGGCCCTGCTACAGCCTGCTGCCATCCGCGCTCCTGCTCGTGGTGTCGGAGCACGGCCCCGCTCACAGGAGAACTGCTGAGTGCTGTCAGTGCTGGGTTTCGTTCTGCTGTGCTACGCGCGCAAAGGGCTCCAAGGCAGCACCTGTGGGCTCCGTGCCTGGCGTGGAACGCGCACGGTGTTGCGGTCTCATGGCCACACAGAAGGGTGATGGCAACTGCGCGGTACATGCTTAGCGTTCACGGTGCCCTGTGCCTGGCACTGGAGTTCCCCCAGTCCTGCGTTTAATAAATGCTGCCTAAAAGCCAATTGTTGGTTGTTGTGTGGGAGCGCCGGGGCGGGAGCAGCTCGCGGCTGGTGGGGCGCAGCCAGGGGGCACGGCCCAGGCTCGGCTGCCTCGGCTGCTGTGGGACCCCGGCCTGGCACGGCCCCGGCCTGCTGCCGGTACACAGCAGCAAAGCGCTCTGCCAAGCACAGCAACGCTAAGTGACAGAAATCAGGTAAAATGTCAGCTCTAAACCTAGCAAAGAGAATTTCAGCGTGCCAGCCTGGAGGTGTTATTTCGCGGAGCTGCACGAGGGCCTGGTGCAGCCGTCAGAAGCATGCAGCGGGAAAACGGGGGCTGAACGCACGCAGCGCTGCGCAAATTGGCAGGCTTGGATTATGCAACCGTGGATTTAAAGGGATTAGCTGATAAATTTACTGAACAACTGGCAATTATTTTTATGATGAGAAGTTTAGAGAGGGAAAAAAAAAGCTGTGGAATAGTCATGTTCAGAAGGGGCGAACGGAGAGCTCGCGCGGGCAGCCACCTGCCTGCCGGCCCCGAGGAGCTAACGAAGCGGGGAGAGGCCGAGCTCGCCTGCGCTCGGGCCTGGGGAGGCGTGAACACGCGGCTGCCTGGCGGGGAGGGAATGCCCTTCCCCTGAGGAGCAAGGGAGCTGCTCTTAGGATGGCACTAAGAAATGAAACCATTGGGAAGCATCCAGGGAAAAACGCCAGGCTGCCATCCAGTCACCTCCTGCGGGGTACGGAGGGGGAGCAACGGCATTCTGAGAAGGTGCTGCTGGCGGGTGGTCGGAGGCAGAGAAGGAAAGCAGATCTTACTCCTGAAAGGGGAAGCAATGAGGGACGGAGCACTTCGACGTAAAGCAGGTCAAGACTGACCTAGGTAGAGCATGGTGAAGCACGGCAAGAGAGGTTTCCCTGGTCACCGTTACCAACCCAGCCGGAGTCAGGACCTTCACCTCCAGCCTTGCCCAAGACCTGGGTGAGCTTTAAGCTACAAGGGCAGCTACAGGGTTTAACCAAAAATTTCTTCTGCACGTTCCCACCAGCCCACACCAGCTGTATTGCTGGGCTGTGTGGACAAATGAAACCCAGCGTGTGTTCCCTGTCCGGAAAAATCAGGGGACGGTGTAGGAGGAATTCAAACCAGTTACTCTTGAGGGCTTAAGATCACCAGTGGCTGGCACTGCCCGGCAGTTTTGGTACCAAACCCCCAAATCTGCACGGCTTTTACAGACTGGCATGACTTTGGGGCTTGCCTAATGCCACAGGCAGACGGACAACGGAAAGCTGTCAATGAGTGAGCACACTGGCGCCACAAGCTTGGTGTAAGAGCTGCACTGTCTGTGCCACCCAGACTGGGGACGGGGACTTTCTGATCCCGTTTGGCCTCTCCTGCCCACGCTTGGTGCTGGGTGCTAGACCTGGGTGACAAATACAACCAGACACCAGGGGCACGTGTGCTGAAGGAGGTTGTGGATTATCGAGGGCTGAGCTTGTGCGTTTTCCTGTACTTTTATGATTTTTTAACATTTTGTGCCTTTGGCTTTAGGTGAACATCCAGCTTCAGGTTTGCTAAGGGTGCTCGGTGCTTTGCGGGTCCTTCTCAAACGTCGGCTTGGCTGATGGGCAAGATCTTTCATGTCCCAAAAGGGCGAGCTGCAAATTGTGACTGTAGTGGAAACAGTGAGCATGGTCGTAACTGTGCAAACTACGCAAACAAGGGAAGTTTAAACAACAAGGGAAAGGAAACCTGCGCCCCGTTTGGAGCTGAAGGGCCCCCAGCTGGGAGAACACGCTGGTTCATTTTTTTCCCAGTCACTGCAGCAGACATTTGCGGAAAGACCAGCTCCATTTGGGGATGCTGCCCTCGACGCATGGAGGTGCTCGGTCCCGTCCCTCCCTGCTCTGTTCCCACTCACCAGCTCAGAGCTGAGCCCCACCAGCAGCCCACGCACCGGCACCGGCAGCTCCGTCCTCCTGCCGGCGCTGCCCGCTTCTCCTGCACCCCCATCCCTGCCGCCCCGCGCCCCGTGAGATGCAGCGGCGTGCACCGTGGGTGCCTTGGTCTTGCCGCTAGAATGTATGGAATAAACGTAGCTGAAATGCACAAAAATCCTAGCCAATTCACTGCCAGGCACCGAAATGGGAGACTTCCCATTAAAAGTTACACATTCTGATAATTAAGGTATTTTCTCGTTTTATAATTAAGCTCTTTGCCCTGCATAAGCGGTTGGATAGTGGCAGGTGTGAGTGGGAGGCAGTCTGAGCCGGGCTCGTGCACACGCTGGCAGGTGCACGCGTGGCGCTGCTAGCCCCACTTGTGAGGTCTAAGCCGTGTAGGTGGTGTATTTTCTAGCTGCGCTAGAAGGCTGTCAGAAAATAATTAGGCTCTGTCAACAGCTCCCCTATTCCCAGATCACTGCTTCCTGACTCATTAGAGCTGCTGAGCTTGGCAGGAAACTTGTTTTATAGTAATTTCTGCTAGCAGCGTCCCTGGAGATGGGGCAGCAGCACGCCTGTGCCACCAGTGTCCACTTCAGCCTCGTGACAGAGGCCCCGGGCCGCTGGAGGCCATCTGGATGGCCGACCTCTATTCATGGGGCGATTGTTAGTGCTGTCATTAGCAGCGGTTGGGAGCTTCCCACCCCAGTGCCCGTGATGGCTCCTGGGCTGCTGGCTGGGCGCTAGGGTCTGGCATGCTCTATTTACTGTTTTCCTGGCTGTTTGGCCGGCTTGTAGGGTTTTCGAAAGAGGAAAGAGTGGGGCCATGTAAAATGCAGAGACGTGGGTCTCCCACGGACAGTAGCGTGAGCCGTGGCAGTGCCAGCCCCACAGATCCCGCTCGCAGGAGCCCCACTGGGGGCTGGCAGGGGCTGGGGCAGCCGAGCCCTGGGGCTGCGCTGGGGCCGAGGAGCCCGCTCACCTCCCCGCCTCGCTGGCCTCTGCGGCAATCCATTACGAACCAAACGTGGGCCCACGCCTTCAGTAAACGGTACGCTTTTAGGAAATTGGGCGAGTTAAAATCTGTGCTCAATGGTTATGAATTTCCACGGTGGTTAACAGGAGTGAAGACACAGCGGCAGTGCTTGGTCTGCGAGCGGCAGCTGTGGCTTGCAGATGCGCATCAGCTGCATAAACGTGTGCCCCGTTTTCTGGTTGTATATTTGGGTTTAATATGCACAAGTGGTACTTCTGCCATTAGAAGAGGACTCAAATATATTGTGCTTTTTCTTCATATTTAGTGAAATATTTCTGAAGGGACTTGTGAGGCAGCGGGCGGGCAGTTTGTGCCATGCTCTGTGCAAAGCAGGGAATAACAATGCCCCGGGTCTTCATGCGGTGGAAGAGGACAGAACAACAGGAAGGCCAGTGCTTGTGAATAGCAACAGCCCAGCACGTCACCCGTATGGGGCAGAGCCAGCATAGCATTCAAAAATAATTTTATGACCCCAAAGAGCGGAGTATTGGAAGTGACTTGTAGCTGAGCAGCAAGAGGTCACAAAGGGAAGAACCAGTGAGGTTTCTGTTATAAATTATTGCCCTGCTGGTTGGGAACAACGACAGAGGAAACACAACTGCTCCAGGCAGTCACGAGGAGGCTTGGCCGTTAGCGCAGCGTCTTTGTTAAAAGCCTGTGTACGATGTGACGGGCAACGTAACTCTCATACGGATGGAGAAATAGGTATTAGGGGGTGTGAGGCTGTGGGAAAGCCTCGTCGGGAGTGTTTTATACATTGTTATGGTCATGAAGGATTAATTCCAGCTGGAGTAACTGCAGGAGGTGACTGAGGGAAGCTGGGGAAGCAGAGCCTGGTTCGTAAGGGGAAGAAAAATACATATTTTGTTTGTTTAATTTAGCACAATGGAAGAGAGCGGGTGTAAATGAAGGGGCAGTAACAACACAAGACCCGCCGCAGCAGGGGCACTGCCCCACGGCACAGTGGCAGCGGGCGCTGAGCTCATGGGGTGGCGAGGACAGCACAGCCGTGTGGTGGCACACCGGCACACTGGCACACTGGCACGCTGGCACACCGTCACACCGGCCCACACAGGGACACTGTGCAGGCTGGAAATCTTAGCACAACATTGCAGGTCATCTTCGTTAATCCAGCAAAAGAAAGTGTTGCTCGGTCTAAATACGAGTGAGGTATGGCCCCTGCCTGCACCGGACAGTGCCTGCTGTCCTGTGTCGTTGGAGCTGTCTCGGTAAAAACAAGTTTATTTTGTTTCAGTTGAAAGTTTTACTAATTGACTCCAGCTACTAGGGACACTTCCCAGTCCCAGAGGTGCTTATGATGTTTATCAAGACTTGTTATCAAGATTGTTTTGATGTTATATGATTGGCATTTATATGAAGTTACCGAGCAGGCGGCGGTGGGGCCCGCACGGCCGCCAGGTGGTTCAGCTGCTCCTGCGGCTCCTGTTTGTCATCGGCTCTGTGCAGGACTCCCCGCGAATTCTCCTCGATGCCTGGGTGTTGTTAACCCTGCAGACTTGGAAGCAGATTTAAGAGCAATTCAGAAACCTTCTCTGTATTTCTGTGGATTTTGGATCCAATTTCTCTTGATCAAAGATAAAGCTTACAGTGAAGGAGTGCTTGCCAAGAAAATAATCCACAACCTTGCTCTGTATTGTGAATCCACTTTTCCTTTACCAAATGCGCTCTGAGGATGTCCTGTTCTGTGACCACAGGCTCTGCTTCCTGGACCATCGGATGTTTTAGTACCGGACCCCCACAGTTGGCTTCATGAATTATCCAGCACCTGTTATAAAGTGCCCCCCTGCTGCCCCCAGCTACAGAAACCCCCACTTCCAACCCAATTATTTTTTTTTTTCCCCAGGCGTTTCATCCACGCCCGTATTTTAGTGCCTTGCTTTGTGCGCATTCTGTCCATGAAGAGTTTCAGAGCTACACGCAGGTGACCGGTGCTACCAATTCCATTGGTCCCTAATTTATGTCAGCTAAAAGCCAGGACCAAAGCAGACAGTTCTCCCTGACTTTTCCTTGCCCAATTACCACATCAGCAGCTGCTTGCTCATGCCCTTGCTGATGTTCTGCTAACTCCTGGGATGCCCTGACCAGGTGCTGCCTCCTCGAAGCTGCTGCAGCTCCCACGAAAGCTACAATTAGGCAAATTTGTAAGAGCTAGATTCTGCTGACAGCTGTGGGAGTGGGAAGGTATACTCCTTCAGGAGTATACATGTCAATAAAAGCTGTATTTCGCGGTCTCCGTTTCATCTTGCCATTGAAAACCACCCTTCCACCCAGGTGGTGATGACGGTCTGTGCTCTGCACACCACTGGAGCGTCACCGAGTGTCTGGTGGCACAAGGAGACGTTCTGCTGCCCAGAACGCATCCCAGAGCACATGGGGCTGCGCTCCTGTCACAGGAACAGACTTCATGGCTTCTTATCCGACAAAATTTGCTTCCATAACCTCTTTGCTGCTTGCTTATCACACTTCCTGAGTGGGTGACTGGGACTTATCAGGATTATGTATGGGGCTCTCGTTGTGCCCCTGCTGTGATTATAAAAAGTCACATTATGATTATTGCATTATTGAACACTTCCATCCCTGGAGGTGTTCAAGACCAGGTTGGATGAGGCCCTGGACAACCTGGTCTAGTGGGCAGCATCCCTGCCCATGGCAGGGGGGTTGGAACCAGATGATCTTTAAGGTCCCTTCGAACCCAAACCATTCTATGGTTCTATGATTCTGTGATTAATACTGTGCAGAATCAGCAGCTGCTGACTGTAGAGCACGCGTTTGCAAAACTGGAAAAGCAAGACAGTACTTAGCCATGTAAATGCGTTGGCAGCTGGTCACAGAGGTCTTCCTTACAAATAAGCAAGTTTAGAACAAGGAGAACGATTGCACCATGTTTATTAGCTGCAAGCTTGAAAATGATCTGCATTTAGATCACTATGGAATGAATTCTGCAGAAAATCCCCACTCACCCCCCAGAAATCAGGGCTGCACTGCTCGCACAGGGTTATCCACAACTGCTGCTTCCTGATGCGCTGCGAGAACGAGCGCATTGAGCGGTTCCAATACTCGGAACAAGACCTTTGGCACAGGCTCAGTTTTAACTGATGCCATCTGAAGGATTTTTCCTCTGACAGGAAGACAAATCCTGCATCTGCAATAGCTCAACATTTTCTCAGCTTTAACTCATTATTAGTTTCAAGCAGAACAATTGTCAGGACCAAATTTTTCCTGCTCAAACTGCACTACATCTGTACACGGTCATTTTGAAGGACTCATGTTACGGCTTAAGCTCCCTTATTCTGACGTAGCACTGCTGATGCCGGTGTCCCCCTCCCCACAGGCTTCAGTGGCTGGGAGGGCTGTGCTGGGAAACAGCCAGCAGCCGCTGAGTGCCTCCCCCCAGTGCTTTCGCCTGGCTGTAGTTACCCTGAGGTGCAGTAGAAACCCTGGGCCTCAAATGCAGGTGATGTGAGCTGGTCACATTCGTAAAACATACCAAACACTTCATATTTGGCAACTGTAACAGCGGGTGGACCTCCAAGAGTGCAGCCCGTGCCAGCCCCGCAGCCGGCATCCTCCCACAGCAGCGTCCAGCACCCCCAGGTCTGAGCCCCGATGTCACGGAGAGCTCCGTGCCTCCTCCCCCCAAGTCATTCCCTTTATCACCTAATTTCAACAAAACTGGGAGCGTATTCAGAGCTCCCAGCTCTCCTCCGCCTGCCATCAAGCCAGCGAGCAGCCACGTTCTGTACTGTCAAGGAACCTGGGTTTAGGAAGAGGCAGAAGCCGCCAGCGCTCAGCTCTGCGGGCATTCCCGCACGGCTGCGGTATGGTTACGGTGACCACGCACGCTGCCTCCGTGCTCGTGTTTGCAGTTCTTCACCTCTCAACCTCTCCTCCGAGGCACCTGGAGGAAGCACATGGCGCACGCCCAGCTCCCGCTTCAGGGACTTTTCTGGCAGGGTGAGAGCCGAGGCAGCGCCTGCGCGGTGCGGCCGCACCGGAGCCAGCACTGGCTGCGCGGGAGTTCAGCGCCAGGACAAAGACTTGGAATCCTCCTTTTTTAATCCTCAAACAAAACGGGTAAACAACTTTCTTAATGCCTCCTTTGTGCCCCGAGCGCTTTCACACCCACTGGACCCATCGCTCGGTGAACCGCAAGAGGAAAGGGGGGAGAAGACAGGGGCTGCTCCCAGCCCCAGAGCCCCAGGAAGGAGCTGCAGAGCAGTGACGCCGATACCGAGCCGGGCACGCTGACAGCCACTGCTCTGAGCCTGTAATTTTCGGAGAAGGCCTCGAAGTAGCTCCTGCAAATGCAGCTCAAACACCTTGAGCTCTTTGAAGGGGTCAGCACATGCAGGGAAGAGGCAGCTGTTTGGCAGAGGCTGCTTGGGTTTCCATAAGGCATTCAACAAGGCACTTAAAAGCACCTAAAAGAAGCCACAGAACAAGCCTGGATGTCTTCCCCAGGTACTTAACTGGTTAAAAGGAAACAACAACAGAAAATAGGCTACACGACAAATTGGAATAAACAAGCAGTTTTCTCAATGGTAGGCAGCAAAGGGACAAGATTGGGTGATGGCAAAATTTATTTAGATTAGCCAAAATGCAACTGAGTGCAGAGAGCACCAGGAAAACTGCATTTAAAAAAATGAAAGTATGTCAAAATGCAGGTGAAATGCCTATGGAGAAGAGAAACTTGTTTGCACCATCCCAGCAGGCAGCATCCCAGCGGCCCCTTTCCTCAGGCCAACCCCAGGTTCCTAAAAACAACCCATCTGTCTTCTGCAGAGGGCCCTGGACTCCCCTGAACTAATCCCCGCCTGAGTAACATGGTGTTTGAAAAACACACCTTCCAGCTTTAAAACTCTAGGTTGATAGAGAACCCACTATAAACCTCACTAAACTGTTTCCATGGTTAACGTTAAGAATAAATGTGAAAAAATAGCCATTTCCAGTTTGAACTGCTCTCGCTTTAACTAGTGGACTTTTTTAAACTGTCGTCTTCGAGCTCAAAAAGCCCTTTGACAAAGCTTCTATTCCACATGCAAGCACTTCTATGCTATGATTTTGTAACCTTTTCTTCGATAAGCTAGACTGAGCTCAACTCTCTCACTGTAAATAATGTTTTCCAAGCTTTTAATCATTTACATGTTTTTTCTCTGGATTTTCAAAAGCCAAAGGCATTTGGCATATGGCACAGCCACAGCATTAATTCACTGCAGCAAGTGCCAAAGGCAGGCGAGGGCTCCCACTGCCGCAGGAGAGGAACACGCTCGACCTTTACCCCGCGGCGTCACGCTCTGCCACCTCCCTGGAGTGATGCCGCATGCACGCTCCTCGGGATACAGCCCGGCACCCTGCGCTTCCCAGCACGCAGCCTTGCGCCGAACTTGTGCCAAACCCCCCTTTGCTGGGTTTGCCAGGGAGCATCCCCCTCCTTCCAGGTCATTGCTAAATTTCCAGCAGCACGGATTGCTCTTCGGGGTAAGTCTGGAACACGCTCACTGGGTGATTATGCCCTTTCACTGTTAAATCAAATCTTTCCATTTTCACTTTGTCCTTGTGTTTTGGTTTTGTATTGGTTTTATTAAATCGGGCAGGATCAACTTGAATGCCTTCCAGAAGCCTAAGCAGCTCAACTAACCTCGAATATAAAAATATCATGTTAGACTGATAAGATCTATTTTCCATAAACTTAGATTGACTGACCCATTGCTTACTTTAAGACCTGTACTAATGTATGACTATGTGGCCTGTCACCTTTATCCTTTAAAAATATACCTAAATGGAATTTCCCAGATCTTTCCCACTAGTTTTTCCTTGGCTCAGATTTATACTCTTGCTATACTCTTGTTAGGATAGAATAAACAGAAACTAGACCACCAAACCAGCCAGGACACAACGAGGGGCAAATGTAACTTGCAATAGGATATTCAAGAGCCCCTGTGACAACGGTGAACTTTAGGTTTCCCTACCTTGTGCACTAGGTTGGCCAGGTAATTCACTGTACGAGACAAAACAATCAATGGCAGAGAAAAATGTCCTGCAGGAAAAAAAACCTCCCTGGGGACTTGTGCTGCACCTCTGCTACCACTGTTTGAGGAAATGCGACCTGCTGCTGCGGGGAGCAGCCAGGCCGAGCCCGCTGCGGGAGCAGAGGGAGCGATACAGCCCCAGCAGCGCGGTCTGCTCCCAACGGCTATGCACTTCCTTGGCCTTCATTTTTAAAAAGGTAGAGTGTAATTCCAAGCGCAAGAAAACTCTTCTAAACAGCCTTCTGGGGAGCACAGCGATTTCATGGAAGAGAGAAGCAAGAAAAGCCACAACCTACAGGAGGTTTTCACAAACAGGACCACAGTATATTGCTTCCCTTTTTGCTGCAACTCAGAAAGGTGATCTGCTTTGGATTAAGAGCCAGTGTCAGACCACTGAAGGGTATCAAACACCAGAATGCACGTTCCCTTCTGTTAGCAGATCCTGAAACCACAGACCAATGTGCTGGAAGAGCTGGAAAGATTCGTGCCTCACAACGCAGGAGGCATACCTGACCTTGTCTGTGTGCTGTTGGAGGCTGGCTACAGAACACACAAGAACAGAAAAAAGGAGAAATATCCTCCTCTATTCCAAGACAAAAACAGTACTATGCACAAATCCCAAATGGATTCCTTTTCCCTTTTTATTTAGGAAGAAGCAGGATTTATTTGTGGTGTTTGTGTCCCCCCCCCCCATCTGGTGCAGATTCACAGGCAGTAATAATGAGTTTTGTATCCAACACATGTGTTGGATCAAGGTCCCAGGGAGAAAAAAAAAAATCTCTATTTCAAGAAGCCACATGTCGGTTCCCATTTCTGGTGTTGCCACACGCAGCACAAAAGCACCCAGACAAACCAGAATCCAAGGCATAAATTGTTTCACAGAATATACATGTTAAAGGAACAAGTACAAATATTACAAAATGAACAGAATCACTTTTAAAATACTTATATTTGTTTAACCGTTAAAAACAGACACAGAAAGAGGTAGCAAAGCTAACAATTTCCTGCTGTTCCAATTAGTGTTGCCTGCATGCACTTGGAAAGTTACTGTGGAACTGAATCTCTCGAAATCTTTTCTGGAAAGGACTGTAGACAACTTGCAGTTTATTTCTGACAATGCTACGTGAAGTACTGAGGCAAATCCACAGACTCACTAGCAGCTGTTTCACGTTATCTGGCTTAACAAAAAGGCATTGAAAGAAAAAGGTTATCTGCGTTTTATTTCAGAGAGCAAGAGAGAGAGAGCGCAAGAGAGAGCACGAGCACGCACACGCCAGGGAGACCACACACAAACGTAACAGAATAACAGGATGCTGCACTTGCCCTGCCACAGTAAGAGGAAAGCGTGACAGGTCTGTGGGTCCCAGAGTTAGGATAGACAGTTTGGTATTAGCTTGGTCCCATGGATATCAACATCACTTGACAAACTCAAAGCTAAAAGCAAGGCATAAAAGGCGAAGGGGACTAGAATTCCACGTGCTGCATGCATGCACTCTCTCTCACACCCGCTCTTTCAGGCTCTGAGGTCCCATCAAGGTCAGTTCAAGATGATCTCCCATCCAACATGTAATAGCGATACATTAAACCTATGACCAGTGCTCCGAAGATGGGGATTAGCCATGTTGACCAGAAGCTACAGGGAGGAAAAAACAAAAACAAAAAGACAAAACACCCACGCACAACATGAAACAGAAGAAAGTATCAAGTTAATAAATCATTCAAGATGTTCATCACTCGCTACACGTCTGTTTTCACCCAGGGAGCTCTCGGGACCTGTCTCCCACCAGCTCACAGAGCAACCGCTCAGGTCACCGGGCAGGACAGCTCTAGCGGTCCCATGCTCAGTGCTCTCCTGTTCCCTGTGAGAGGCCCCTGCGACTGCAAGGATGGCTTGGTTGCTTATAAAATAGCAGCTGGGTTGGTGAACTTTCCAACCTGGCACATACAGAAACCAATTTGGCTTTTTTGTTGTTGTTTTTTCTTTTCTTAAATAAGCCAGACTGTAATTTGCGCTACACAAACAGCTGAGTTGACTCAAGGATGGAAATTGCTACAGCTATCCCACAATAAATCATCCTCAGTCATAAACCTGAGGCCACAGGCTCACCTTCAGCAGCCTCCCAAGCAAAAAAAAAGTTCTGCATCAGCTACGAAAGACTAGGGCCCTGTTCTGGTTGTAAGCACTACTGCATTTTCAACTAAACTGTGCTGGTCACAGTAAAGACCCTCCAAAAAAACAAAAAAAAACCAACACACATTGCTGCGTTGCATCATGCCTGGCCCGCAGTGACCACCCAAATAATCACTGTAGTGCAAAGGGACTGCAGCCGTAGCTGTGTAATACAAGCACGTGGGCCAGAGAATTCAAGCTGCAGAGCACCAGGACGCCTGCTCTGCCCAGCGTGGAGCTGGGGACTTCTCAGCACCGGCTGCGTCTCCATCTCCAACCAGGGAGGTGTAGCCCTGGCAGCTAACTCAGCGCCATGCAGTTTGGCAGCTTCTTCTAGGGTACCTGATTGCTGGAAGGACAGCGCAGTAATAGCCTGTGTTTTTTTTCCTGCCCATTAGAGTTGATCTGCAGTTCTATGAATGGAGCATCCCAACCCCTCATTTTCTTACTCTTATTTTTTTTTAATTATTTTATTTTTTTAATTATTATAATTACTCTATACTATACCTTGCTTGGCCAGAGGATGTCATATTTTGATCCTGAAAGAAGAAAGAGGGAGTTAGCAGGGAAAAAAAGAAACATTATACATGTTGTGCTAAAAAGACTGCAAGTCTGGACACGTGCTTGCAAATACAGAGGAAAAATAATACTCCTCCCTCCTTTCCCAAACATCCTCTCTATCACAAGCGTGGATGTTTCTGGGGATGTTTGCCCTCCTCCCCACCTCCACATTCTTTCCATCAGTCCAATCCCTCCCACCCAGCCCTCAGCTTCGCACTGGAACTTTAACCTCTCAAAAAACGGTCTTGCTCATTGCCTTGCAAGCCGCTCTGTTCATTTTACATGATATGGACGATAACTGATGACCTGATGCAGATAATTCTTTCACCAGGATCCCTTCTCCAAACCTTCTGTCCACATCCCCATTTGCTATCCTACTGCCTGGCCACTGAAGCACATAGCCACAAAGTTCTCTTCAACTCTTCCTTTGTATACAACCCGTTTCCAAACTTTCATACTTCTATTTTCATAAAACTCTGAGAATTTAAGTACTTTTTCCAATCAGTTGAAATTCTTATTTAGACTTTTATCAGCTCTACATCCTCTTCCTCAAGCACTATTGCTGGTCCCCAGTTTAATCAATATCTACCAGCCAAAAAATCACCTTTTGTGCCCACCCTAAACAGTATTATCTCCACTTCCTGGGAGCCTTAGTGCTTTATTTTCTGCCACAATACATTCAGTGGGTATTAAATATTGACACTTACCTGTGGGGAGTTACCTCTAAGCTGAGTTATAAGAGTATACAGTCACTACCTTTTTTTGTTTGTTTGAAAACAAATAATATGGATACCCCTATTTATGACTTCCATCTCTTGCTGCTGTCTTTAAATTATACTTGGGCCTACTTTAAAAACAGATGTTGCACACTAGAGAAAGACCTTAGCTGTAGATAACCCACTGGACTTTCTCCTTAGAAGAGAAAAATATTTGCAAAAATATTTAACTCATATCCAGGAGTACTACTTAGATTAATATTTATTTCTATGCACATTTTAGGCACGTCATTCTGTTTATGAAACAGAGTTCAACCAAACAATAGATTTTAAGGTGAATATATGCATAATCATGCAGCCTCGCTTTATAAGCTTTATAACTGAGATTTGGCTTTACCTAGCCCGAGTTACTCTTTCTATGGCTGACTGTAACAAGCAAACCCTCCCAAGGGCTTCAGTCACTGCTCTCTGTTGACAGCTTCCTTATTGATTCCCGGTACTCTGCAAGTGGCCCTGCTTTGAACGACAGCTAATGAAAGCGTTGTGAAAGAGCTGTGCCTGGTCCAAGCCTCCAAGCCAAGCAAGAAGAGAAGCCAGTTGGAAGACGCATGTTTACCTCTCAAATAGGATTCTATTTATTACCATTTCCCTCTACCCATCAATTTCAAAGGCATTTTTGCAACACTGTGTCCCATTCTAATCCAGGAGTACCTGAGTTTTAACCAACACCAATGATTTCTAGGGCAGTTAACAGAGAATTCTTGTTTTACAGCCAACCTCATGGTGGCTGTCTCCTGGCTTGAACGTAACAACACCAACAGTTCAGTGACCAGGACGTAGCAAGTACTGCAAAAAAACAGCCTGTGGCTCAAGGTGTGGAAATAGCATTGCTGATATCGGGGAAGAGAGGGCACAAAAAAAAACACTTCCAACTGCACAGTGAGGTGCCTGCTGAGCTTCTGAACAATAAATAAATAAGGAATAATTTGCCTGGAAGATCTATTCATTATTGTACTTTGTAAACATAAAGCCACAAGCTCCATAGGGAAAAAAAGAAAGCAAAATGAAAGGCGTGCGGTGACTTCTTTGTTCATTTTGCGAGCATAATATTGTTTCCTCAGCATTAAATAAAATAGAATAGTAAAACACTAATAGCTTACCTTAGAACCTTCCGTTTTACGATCATGCTGTCAAGGGGAAAAAAAAGAAGAAAGAGAAAGATAAGCACTGACTTCAAGAGAAACCTGAAGTCATTATGAGGGAATTGTTCTGTACACAGTCCTCATCACGCAGGCAATTGCCTGGACTCGTTTTCAAAGCAGGGATACCTACAGCACCCAAAGGCATCGTCTCTGTAGCAGGCAGGAACCTGGTGTTTGTTCCATGCCCCTGTGATCTCTCACCCTCCTGAATTCTAAATTACAAGGCAAGGGGAAGGTATGGTACCACCAGCCAAGGAGGGAACTGATTAGATTAGCTTCTTTAAGTGCCACTGATTTAACTGTAGGGAGAAATCTGTTCTGAATGGTGGAAAGAGAAGACTAGTCTAGTTTTGTTCCCTCAGCAGAGATCTCCCCTCATCAGAAATCCTGGGCAACACAGAGACTGTACAAAAACTTATTTTGCAAGACATGTCTTGGTGTACGTTTACTGGGTTACATAAAGGAGAGTCACACTTTTACACAGTCCCATCCTGTGTTTGAAAGAGGGCTGTCCCGCCCAGCTGGTCCTCACCGGGTGGATCTCCCCAATGTAGTACTGCTTGAGCATCTCCCTGGCATCTGTGGAATGCCCAACGTCTTCAAAGCTCTCTGTGGCATCTCTACCAGCTTGTTCGAGCAAGACCTCTTCTCCACCTGGATGCTGGAAGACAAGACTTCAGGTGAGTGACAGGCTAGGTTCCAAAAAGCTACCCAGAGCCTCAGCAGCCCTTCTAGCCCTTTTCATGCATTACAGATGCCTCAAACCAACGTCATCAGTAATATCTACCAGAGATTCAATCGCCCAACCTCTCTCCTTCAGGAGGTCACAGAGAATATGTGAGCTGCACAGCCTGGGAAATACCTTCATAAAATAAAAACCCTTCCAAAGAGGTGAATCTCCAACTTACACAGGGAAGCACAGCTTTGTCCCCCACAGCCAAGCCATCTCTTTTGTGATTCCGCAAGTGATTTGGGCAAGAAAATAACACAGGAGAAAGCATATCCTCGTGTAGCTTTTCATGGGCTTCACTGCACAAGTCAGACTCACTTGCAGAGGAGCCTCTCCTACCTGATTTTCTCATTAAGAACTTTCCCGAGACAACTCAACTGCTAGCAAAGCACAAGACAACATGGCTTTCACAGACACCAGTGGAGGAAGTGATGTTCTATTTCTTCAGATACTACAAAAAACAACAGTATTTGGCTGACGGCCTCTCTTTGCACGTAGCTGTACAATGAGGACAGGAGGAGAACACTAGTTTTCTAGGGGCATAAGAAGCTACAACTCCAGTGTAGCTCCATCAGTACTGAACTTGATCCAGTGTACAACTACTCAACGACCACAGGAGAAAGCAAGAAAAGTACCAACAAAAATTTTGCTGTTCAACATCACATACTTGTTTCAGAAATTCAGAAGTGGCAACAACAGAAGACACTTCTCGGTGACATTGGCATTGCTGCTGGTAGCAGACGGTCACAGACACGACCAAGTGGTATGGACTGACAAAAATATCTGGTGCAATTCTGTTCTCCTTGATGGTCTGGGCTCTCCTCTAGCACTGTCAATACCAGAATTCCAGGAACAGACTGGCAATAGAAAGAGCTAACCACAAGGCCAGCAAAGTACAATCTCTTTACAGTGCGTGTATGGGAACAAATAGTTCAGTTTAAACTACCAGCTAATCCAGTTAAACCAATAAAGCGATCAGGCTGCTGCGTGCACACACAGGGACTAGCCCGGTTTTGCAGAACACCAGGCAACAAGCACTAAACACACTAGTTGAGAAGATGGGACTTGCTCACTGCTGCCTTAAAGTCCTCTAAGGGCTACAAGCCTGGAACTGGAGAAGAGATGTTAGACTAGGTTTCAGATCAAAGGACTAAAACACCTGTTTTTCTCTGTAATATCCTTTTCCTTCCCACAGACACAGAACAGTTGTCATTGCCCCTCTTCCTTCAGCTTGTTTGTTTTTGCTGCCAAAAGTCTAAATATTCCCACTTGGCTATCACACCTCATACCAAACATACTCGGTGTGGACACACAGACAGTCCAGTTGTTTACTCCAGTGTGTTGCTGCAGCCAACTCTGCAATCCCCGTATCAGAGCTCTTTATTCCGAATAAATCCCTTTATTGTGCAGGTATATAACATAACGCAGAGCTTTCTCAGCAGCCATGAAGGGCAAAGTCTGCAGCCCCAGCAGGCAGTTGGGTAGCACTCAGTTATTAGATTGTCTTAGCTGTAAAAACCAAGCGAGGCTCTGCTCTGCTCCTTCCCTCCGTGCCTGGCTCCGTGCCTTGCTGCCACTTTTCCTGCTAGCGCTTATTCGGTCTCGGAGGGAGTCAGGTCAGGGACTACCCCAGCAGAAAACCAACCCTAAAAAAGAGGAAAGGAAGCGATTGCCTGCTGGTGTCATGAATGAGCTCTCTACAGACTCGGATGCCTGTCTCTGTTCACGCAAGAGAGTGAAGGGGGCACACAGGCTGCAGCAAGATCCCCCTCTCGCTCATCCCAGCACCCTTCAGCTCACGCTTTCAGACCTGGCTGCAGTGGTAGGACGCTGTACCTTGTTCTGCACAACATGCACAGACAATAATCCAATTTTCAGCTACTTTATTAGCATGCTTGCAAAGATACACAGAAATTAGGGGATGAAGGGCTGATCATTCACTTTAAACCTTCTACAAGAAGTCCTTATGGACGTCTCACCAGAAGTCTCATTTCAGATAGAAAAATACCAGAACTGAGATTTTAAAAAGATAACCTTGCTTTCCTAATCAACCATCCTAAAAAGGCAGACAAAAACCTGCAGTAACAGGGAACGTGGAGTGGCTATTGGCTTTCAGAGGCAGCCAGTCGTTGCACGTCCAAGAGACAAGAAAAACGGTAAAGTGCAAGAGAGAAGAATGGTAAAGTTTACTCTTTTTATGTGTTTGGGTCTGAGGCCTTTCTATGCACTTGCTAAATCCACAAGTAAGAAAAAGAATTATTTACTCATGCACATCCATCCTTAATTATAATCACCAAGCCAAAGGACAAAAAACTTAAAGAAATTTTGGAATATCGTATTTCTGAAAGGACTCTCTAGTCTAGACAACCACAACTGCAGCCAGACAGTTCTTGCCTTGTCATTCCCGAGCACACGTAAAACCAGACTATTTATACAAGAAGTCATTTACTCTGCCACAAAACTTCCCAAAGCTACAGCTCCTGCAGAAAAACATAAAAACTGCAAGAAGTGGAGCAAACTCGGAAAATAAAATGTACTTCCAGAGGAAATAATGGCTGAAATGAAGCTTTCCTCCTTCTGAAAAGGAGCAGACAAAAGCAAACAAGGACGAGGGAGGTGGGCCCAATGCCAGCCCTCAGAAGTCTTCCTCAACAACATTAACATAGCTGCAACCTCCTTGCCACTGGAGCCTCTAGCACACATCACACACAACGCACATGTTGACAGCAACAGTCACAGTCGTGAAGCACCAGCTCTGGAAGGACAGGCCCAACTCCACTAAGCAGAGAAAAGTTTTACGGGGAGAAGCCGCCATCTGGAAGCGAGAGCCCCAGCAGCCGCCTCCAGCTGGAGGCACCATCCAGAGCCCCAGGCGCAGAGGGAAGCCGGCCTGCCCTTCTCACAGTCGGGAGGCTTAAGGGGGAATAAAACCAGACACATGCACACTCTGCAATACTTAGGGCTGCAGCAGATGCTCTCCAAAGGATCACTTCAGAGTGATCTCTGAATCAAGCTCTCCGAATTCCAGACTGGGTCCCACAAGGCAGAGAACAGGGCGTTGTGTGACCCCATATTCATTCCAAACTCGCTTTAAATACGCCGCTGATGCTCTAAGGTAGCGAGTAAAAAAAGTTTGCCCTTGATGACTCAAGGAGTCATCATGACCCATGGAGCAGATCATACAGCTCGTGTTCTGTGCTCAGCCAGCAAGGTTTATTTTCTTTATTCACGAGGCCTGAGGAGATGCTCTCTCTGTGCAGCCTTTGGAGAGGCCATGGTGCAGCAGCAGCTCAGAACCATACTGCTGAAAGCATGCGGCAAACAATTCCGAGAGCACAACACAGAAACTCACTGCAGAAGGCGAGAGCCTTGAGTTGTCTCTTTGCAAACTCCAAGTGCCTGTCCGCACCTGTGTGGCAGCCGCTGTTACAGACCCACTGGGAGCTACAAGTGAGCTCAGAAGCAACGCTAAGCTCTGTGGCTAATTACATTGCTGGATCAGATAAGACACAAGATCATCAGGTTGAGAAGAGATGCAAAAGCTTTCATTTCCAGCCCCCAGTATTAGAGAAATAAGCCACAAAAGGGAAGAGTATTCCTGTGCAATAATAATGTGTCAGTACCATGGAAGCCAGAAAACAAGGACAAGCAACCACCGAGACAAATGGTGTTCATCAACCACACATCCTTTGAGGCTTGTTGTAAGACATGGAACAGGTTTCCCTGAGAACGTCCCTGCAGCGCTGGTGCAAGTCAGCATGAGCAAAACCAGATCTCTGACATTCCTCCTTCTTCCTAGCAGAGTTCTGGTTTCAGACACACCCGAGCACGCAGGAATTAAATGCAGAAAGACAAAGAAAGATATTCAATAGTTTTCTGACTGCTGGTGCAGTACAGAGAATCTAAAACCTTGCTGCCTCCTTGGTGTGAGCAACGATCTGACACTTCCCTTTATCCGTCCCACTTTACTTTCAACTCAAATGAAAATGCTCATAACTACCAGCTCTTCTAAGCACGGATCCTTAGCCTTATGCTTGCCTGGAAGAGCACAACATTCTGTTAGAGCCACACAGCTTTAAAGAGAAGCTGTCGTTGGTAGAATATTTCCTTCTTTTGAAACGTAGTTTGAAGAACACTATACTTGTAACCAACTGACCAGTTTGGGCTAGAGTCATCACAACTTAGGCCCATTCCACTTGGAAACTGATTCAAATAGATTTCTAGGCACACATATCACAGGTGTCACAGCACCAGCACATGCCAAGACACAAGGCTGTGGTGGCTGCTCTGTCTTGTAGACTGAGATCTAAGTTGTGGTGGACTTGAATAACCAACAAAAGGCTATGCTGAAGAAACATGCGTCTCCAAACTCTTCTGTACGTATGTAAAATGGAGATAAAATACATCCCTCTATCACAAGAAAGCTTGTGAAAATAAATAAATGAGATTCTGCACAGGTTAGAAGCCACAGATTATAACACCAGTGTGACAAGGGCACAAGCGTGAGCAGGACTGGCCCTCAGAGAGCCCGTCAGGGAGGCTCAGCTGCCTTCCTCGTCTTCCTCACTAATCATTCACACCTACCTGACAAGCCAGCCCTTTTCGCTCCAGCCATAGTCTACACTTGCTTTTCTAGCCTACTGCAATCAGGAGTAATGATGTGTATTCTGGTGGTCCAGTTACCTAGATTTGGAAGAAAATCAGATAATGGCTATAAGACTATCTCAGATTTCAAATAATCTCACTTCATTTCAGACACTTACAGGCTTTCTGAAGTATGCAATCCCTCAAACACCTATGAAATTTCAGTTGCTCCCTCCACACGTCTCCATTTTGTTCATGCTCTCATAATTCAGTAGACTTTTGCTATGCGATAAATGTCTTAATTGGTGTGCCTATTACACAGGAAATGACCAAATGTAAATTGGAAGTTTAAGCTGACCTATATTTCAAAGAACACAGATTTCGAGCTGGGTAGCTAACGGCTGACCTGCTGCACCCAGTCTGCAGGAATCGTGAAGCAATATTCGACAATCTTTTAGCAGTGAGGCTTCCTAGAGATAACGCAATCACTCCGAGGCAACGCTCCAGTGGAATTCAGCAATCCTGTTCAAATAATCCATGGCCAAAGGCCAGAAAAGGCAACAGTTAGACACCGCTTCAGTGACTACACAGGATCAGGGGGAAATATTTCCCACTGAAACCCTGATAGCTGCAGTTACAACTTGGAGCTCTAAAGTAGAACAGTTTATCAGACAACTGTAACCTTTAAACAAGACAAACATTCCTGGTTCTGATCAGCTACACATTGTTCTCCTGTCACTGGACTGATTACAGTGGGGTAACAGATATAAAGTGTATTTTTGCCAAATTAGGCCTTGATCTATGTTTACAAACTCACTGCGTCAGCAAGGGGTGCACATAGCAGTTGTACTAGCCATGCCACCACAGTTACCAGCGTAGCCTTACTCTTCTTCCCTTCCCCAATCCAAGTAAATCTTTATGTCATAAAAACACAAATGTGATAAAGGGCTTGGAAAGGGCAATGTAGAAACATCGTCTCAAGGAAACACTCAGGGCACTGCTAAACCTTCTGTTCATCACCCAGCTTGCTGGGGTGGAGTGAAGCGTTTTTCTGGGCTCATTTATAAATACCGAGGGGGTCCCAGGCAGCACGTCCCAGATACCATCTTAAGCAGAGAATGCTGAGATGAAGACTGTGACCTCCACGCAGCATCCATGCTTGGAAACACGGCATCATTCACACCATGCACCTGGGGGTAAATACCTCAACAATTTTGATTTTTGAAGAAAAAAAAAAAATCTTTGAAGATCTTTCTACCTCTTAAGTCTGAAGAGCAATAAGTAGCAACTGTAATTGAACACTGAGGTAAGTGTAAAACAAGGCATGCTCTTTTTGCAAGAACTTTCCCAACCTCCAGCTGTTTGTTGGGTCCTCCTAAGCCCAAGGTGCTCTGTTATTTACAAACAAGCAGTGAATTGCTTTTCCACATTTGTGTCCTGTCTTCCTCTGACTCTACTTAAACTTTTTGCACCTGCAACATCCTTTGGCAAGGATGATCCGCTCCCTGTTGTGTGAAGAAACACTATTTGTTTGTTTTGAAATGAGCTCCAGCCAGCTTCCTCGATGTCCCCTGGTTCTTGCACTAGGCGGTTAGATGCAGCCAAACATGAAGGCTGTCAGAAGCTCACGGAATAGCAAACGTTCTTTAAAATATCCCCACTGCCCTGCCCACTTCATTTGGTCAGCAGAGCTAGCCGAGCCCACAGCTTTGTGCTCCACTGCACTCCCTCAGGAATTTGGCAGGTGCCGGATGACAGTTTGGGCTAATGTCGGGGAACGCAAGCACTGGAGGGGGTGTGCGTGTAAAGGAGGCATTCAGCTGCTCGAACAATCCTCACGTACCAGCTGGAAAACTGGTCTTGTGAACTGACCCTGGGCTAGGAATCCGAGTACCTTCATTCTGCTCGTAGCTCCACCGTTTAACGGCTTCCTGAGCTAGAGTCACGCTCGGTAGTTCCCACCCTGACTGTAGGCTCTTCACAGTACCGTCTGCATCTCCTTGTGGCTGTACGCAGCTACATGCACAACCGGTCCCTCACCTCAGCCGGACCTGGGGGCTCTCCTGTAAAACAAACAGCTGAGCATCAGCTGACAACTTTCCACTGCACTGCCGCTGCGTAGCGCCCAACAGTCACGCTTCCACAGGGCACCATCCCACTACCCCACATACTTCTCCTTCGAGCTTTCCAGTGTGCTGGGTGCCTGGAGGCTCTCCCAGGTATCAAATACCCAAGAACAACAGTTGCTCAGCAGGCTGCTTTTCAGACCCTGCACCTGACAAAGCCACCTGTAAACACTGCTGGAGTATCAACAGCTGGCAGAGGTGAGCAAGCGAGCTAGAAGCCAGGATCCATTTATGGTCCTGAGAAGGAAAACAAGAATTTTTGTTATAAAATTGGTAAACAGTGAAACATTGACTACAGCAAAGGGGATCTCAAGCCACCATAGTAAAGAGACTCCCTCGTTTGTACACCGAAATATATTAGATGCTCTCTGAAAATAAGCGTTGGGAGGAAGACTCAAAGCGCGAGTCAGATTCTGAATGAAGCATTATGACGCTGGATCCAATGAACAAAATAGATCGTGGCCTTCTATCTATAAAATAAATACCGGAAAGCTACACAGAAAACCATTACTTCCAGCTGCCAGGCCACTGTCAAAAAGAGGCCATATTATTATTCGCTCCTCCTACCTGGAAAGCCTCTTATACCCCACCAAAGGAGGCTTGTAATTATATGTTACATTATGACTACATAGCAGACGTGCTTTAATCATATATGCCTGAAGGAAAACTGAAGTTTAATTTACACAAGCAAAACCAGCAAGCAGGAACTTGCACATTTTTAATGAAGTGCTCTTCTTCTAAAGCCAGTTCAGACTAGCTTTCATACGCTGCCCTGTGGATGCTACAAAGGGCTTGGTGTTATTTTAAGCTGGGACAAAAACCCTTTGAAATTTTGTTAACGTTTCTTTCCACTCTATTTTTAGCTCCAAACAGTAGTGGTACCACTCTCAACCTTCTTAAAAGCAAAAGTCAAAAGCATCAAGTCTAAACGCGATTTTTTGTCCCTACAACCGAGGGAACTGGAGATTGCGCAACAAAGCCTGCACCCCTTCCAAGCCGCTCCCGCACGGCCCCCTCCGCGGAGGCAGCGAGGCGGCAGCTGCTCGCCTGCTGAGCCAGCACCGCGGCTTCAGCTTCTGGGGTGCCCTGGGGACGCCAAGTTCGCACAACCGGGGGCCGGGAGGACCCAGCCCAACGCTGCCCGCGCTACGGGAGCGGAAGCGAAGCCGTGCAGCTCGAGGAGAGCCGCGCCGCCAAGGGAGCAGCGCCTGCGATGTCAGGAAGCGGGCCCGAGCAGGGTCCCAGGGGAGGAGGAGCGGGCCGCAGGCAGGAGCAGCGCAGCCCCTGCCCTCAGCCAGCCCCGGCCTCGCCTGGCCCCGACCGGCCCCGGCCCTGCGGGGGGCTCCTGGGCCTCCTCTCGCCCTCCTCTTCCTGCGGGGCAGCCTCGGGACGCAGAGGGGCCCGCGGCCCGGAGCACCCCCAGTCCCTGGGCCCCAGCTCCGGCCTCCCCCAGCCCCCGCCCCGGGCCCTC
>VXAA01005663.1:491101-504966 GCA_013399115.1 Anseranas semipalmata
TGTCAGGCAGAAGCTTGGCCACTAGATGTAAAACTACACTGAAATTAGCAGAAATTGCTGATGGAGGCCAGGCCAAGGCCCTGCTGCCAGCGCCTGCCCCGACAGCCTGCAGAAGAGCTTTTCAAACCAACTGAGGTTAAGCACTCAACCAACGGGGAAAGGCACCAGAAAACCGACAGCGGAGAATGCTTCAGGAAAGCGAACGATGCGGAGCAAGCGGAGCGCCCGGCGACGGCTTTCCAGCCACCTTTCCGCCCCGTACCGCGGACGCCCGGGAGGCCGGGCCGGGCCGGGCCGGGCCGGGCCGGGCCGGGCGGGAGGAGTCGGGGAAGCGGGGCTGGGGCGGGGCGGCGCTGCAGCGCGGTGACCCCCTCTCGTCCCGCAGCGCTGCTCGTGCGGCCCCTGGAGAAGGAGCCCGTGGTGGCCCAGATGCTGCGCATAATGCAGTTCCTGTCCCGGATCGAGGAAGGCGAGAACCTAGGTGGGTCCGCGGCCCTCCCAGCAAGGCGCTGGCAAACGCTCCTGGAGTGTACCTGTGGGGTCAGCTACGTGAAGTCGGGTGGTGCTTCTGTAAGTCTGTGTGCCCCTAGGAGGGATCTCGTGGGCTTCAGACACCTGCCGGCCCGCTATTTGCTCTTGTCTTCATCATCAGTAGTTCTAGAACTGGTGGTCAAGCTGAGCATTTCTGTGTCCATTTCACTAACCAGCGGTTGTGAATTTTTGTAGATTGCACCTTTGATAAGGAGATGGAGCTCACTCCTCTTGAATCAGCAATTGGCGTCCTGCAGCTAATTCAGAAAGAATTCAATGTGTCTGAAAAGAAGATGGAATCTATCTACAGAATGGTGAAGGAAGCTGTAAGACCTCTTTCTTGTTTAATAAATACTTTGTTCGTTCTTGTCTTAGTGTGGTCTTGCATAAATGACAGTAGGAGTTGCGTCGCATGTAAAGTATCATGGTTAGTGAGTGGGCTGCAAAGGCATATCTTTGTGCTTCTTGATCAGTTACTATAGAGCTTGGTTCTCTGTAAGCTGGTACTAAGCTGTTACCTGTGTGCCATGGTTGATAATTGCATGTGCTTTTCCAAAGCTCATTTAGTGTATGGTTAATGCTGTGTCAACAGAGAAACTGGTATTTTTTTCTTCTGCAGGCTGTTATCGTCTGCATCAAAAACAAAGAGTTTGATAAAGCTTCGGCAATTATAAAGAGACACATGGGGAAGGATCCCAGAAGCCAGGTGAGCCTGTACCTGAATGAAAGATAGATGAGGGCTGTCTGAAATACGTCTTATGGGATATTCTGGGGCACTTGCAACTCCTGTTGCAGGCGTTAAAGGTTTCCCTGAGAAGCAAACATTTTGGGTAAATCTGAAAAAGAGGAGAGAGTAAGGGTGACAAAATGGAATGAGTCCTCAAAAGGTGAACCCTCAGTGTTGAGTATTTCTCTAGCGCGTTGATCGTCACTTTAGAATTCCTTCTTTATTCAGGTTCCCTCAAGTTCATCCTTTGCCTCAGGGCAAACTCAGGCTCATGCGTGTAGAGCACAAGTTGGTAAGGAGGGCTGGTTCTGAGAGCAGGGAGAGGCCCCGCTCCTATCGCTATAGGTGGTGTACTGTCCGGGGCACTGCAAGAAAAAGGAATTACTGAAACCGGATGGATCTCCTGTTCCTCCAGCCTTTTCCCAAACTTGTGTCAGTGTAAGTTAGTTGGGCTTGCAGAGCGTCCGATAGGAAAGATCCAGTCTTTGCCCAGATCTAGCTCCTTGTCATGTATGCCCCCAATAACTATTCGGAACATTCTTGCCTCTTCTCTAGAAAAAGAGAACGGAGTTGCAGGCTGTCATCCGGGAGAAGAATAACACTCATCCAATGATCAGAGACTTCTCTTACGCGAACTTCCAGCAGAACATGTTTCAGTTCCTGAAGACCTATATGGATAATTCAGAGCCGATGCTGGTAACGGTGTGTGTCTGCCCTGCTTACCTTGCTTCTAGCCCTGCACTGGCTTCTGCTCCAGCAAGGGGCAGTGGGACAGTGGCATGGGATGGAAGTTTGGGGGGAATTGACTCTTACTTTGTCATGAGACAATGAAATACAGTAATTTGGCTTGTACACGCCTTTGCAGTACGAGTAGCGAGTTGCAGAGTTTAGGCACCTAATTAACAGTGGGTTAAATCTAAAATACTTTAAAATTCAATCTGTTCCTAAAAGGTTATACAGATGAGCATGCTTTTCAAACCATGTTGCAGGCTTTAGTTGCTACGTGTGAACTCTGTGCCTAGTTCCATTGAACTGCAAGTAACAGCTTAAAACGCCTTTGGGAGAGGATAAAATTGGATGATGTTGTGGGGAATCGTTGTTATAATGGTTACATGCTTTAATGGTTACATGCTTTTTCCTTGTCAAAGATGATGAAGACTTTGAATTCAGAACATGCTGAAGAACCAAAATGCTCATCGGTGACTCCTGAGTCTCCAAATGGGACAGAGGACCAGGCAGCAGCTCCCGAGCCCTCAGGAAGGGAAAAGGACCCATCGGGAGCTTCAAAGCCTGCAGAAACAGCAAAAGACATGATAGGACCTCCCAGCCCTGCAGAAAGGGCAGAGGACCCAGCAGGAGCTCCTGAGCCCATGGAAGGGACTAGTGACCCAGCAGCTGCTCCTGAGCATGTAATAGCAGCAGTTAAGGTCATGGAAGATGCTTCAGAACCTATGGAAATATCTAAACCAGCAGCAGCAGCTCCAGAACTTGCAGGAGTGTCCTCCAGGGACTCGGAAAGGTGGGCAGAGAAATCTGGCCTCACGTTGTGGATAAAATTTGGCAGCAGTTTTCTCGTTTGCTTTTGTGGAGCGGTGTTTGGTATCTGTATGGTTCAGATGGCCCAGACTTGTGCCAGGGTCCGTGGTTTACCTGCACCTAGTGCAGCGTTGCAGCCGGGTGCCCCGCGGTGTCTCTGGCAGGCAGTGTCGGCGTGTTCTGCTGAGAGCACAGGCCAGGCGGTCCCAGCACTGTTCAGAAGGAGGGTGGGTGGAAGGGTTGGCAGTGCCCTCTTTAATAGATCTTATTTGCGCCCTAGGGTCGTAGTGAATTGTTGAGGGTCACACCGTAGGAGAAAAAGCTGATGTCAGTGAAGTGGAGCCATTTTGGTGACATATTTACAAGCAGCTCAGTTTTGTTTATTTTGTAGGCAGCCCTCTGGAACTGTAACCACGTATGGGATTTCCGTTCTGAGAGAAGCTTTCAAGATCCTGTCAGACTCCCAGGATTCAGATGCACTCTTCACCAAACTGGATGAAACAGACTTTTCTTTCCCCAAGCAACTGTCTCCTTCTGTATCCCACAGAACCAAGAGACGGAAAGAAGAGGCGAATCAAGATTCTGAGATCTCAGACCCTCCTGAAATACCCCATAAGGGCAAACGCTTGCTGACCATAAGCAAACTGGTCATGGAGCAAGACAGCCAGTGCAGCGAGTCGAGTGAAAGCCCAGACTCTTCCCAGGAGCCAGTTGTATCTTCTGCCTCTAGACCTGTTCAGAAATTGAATAACCAGCCTGTGTCTACTAAAAGTGCCAAGTATGAAGTCTATCTCTTGCGGTATAGTCTAATCTGCACCCAATATTTTGACTTACAGCTGACTTTGGTAAAGTGAATGACAAAATTTAATTAAGATTAGTATATTGACCATCCTTGTTCTCTAGATTATGTGGAACTGGGTGAAGCAAACTCTGTGATTATAGTTTACTGTTTGGTTACTAGAGATGAGAAAATGATCCAGCTTCCACTGGCAGTGAGTCAGTTACTGCAGTTAGTATTGGTAGGTGATTCCAACAGGCACGTGATGGGTAACCTTTCCACCCCTTGAGAAGTACAGTACTGAACTCACTTAAGCTCTTTTTCCCTGAAACCTGTATTGGTTAAGAAATTCCTAGTTGTAGCTTTCTGGCTCATTCTTGAATGAGTTACCATTTATCTTGTAGCTGAAATGACTGCACTAAAGGAGGTAGAGGTATTTTAGGTTTTTAATTTTTATAAGGATTTCCTACAGAAAACAGCAAAGTATGCTTACTGGCAGAAGTCTGAAATTAATACTGATCTGAGACTTAAGCTAAGTCTCGTATTTCCTTCTGCAAGCCACAGCAAGGGTGTTACAGAGCTTCCTGCTTAAATTGCTGTTCTTTGGTTAGTGAAGATGCACAGCAGGCAGCAATAATGATGGTTTGGATCCCCAGGAGCAAAGCTGGGAGGTGTGTTTGAAGAGAGCTTAACGTGTTCAAAAAGATAAGTAAAACAATTTCCCGTGGTTTTCTGGCTGAAGAATGTTAAGAACCTAAAGTTTGGTTTTCGAAGGGAGGGCAGTACAGATCCTGGTGTTCTGTGTAGCTTGGCTTCTTTGGAGACGGATTGTCTTGCTCTGAAGCACAGGAGAGTGGCTGCAAGTAGACGTGTGCTGCGGTGCAGTGCGCACTGGTGCGAGCAGTGGTGAGATCTCTCAAGTGCCTTGCTGGTATGTCTTGCTCAGGGCTGAGCTTATTGTCAGAGATGACACTGAGAAGAGATCCCCCTGCACGTGGTCCACTTCCTAGGGTCACCTGGGAACTTTACTTAAATTTCCTATTTCAAGTGGTGACGCTTGGTCTCTTCTGCCTTTTTTCCAGTGGTACATCGCAGCTCTCCAGGATATGTCTTGAGATTCTTTTGAGGGTGCTGGGGATCATTATGGGGATAGGATGATGTTCTGTGAACCCTTCCAGACCAGAGCCCTGTGGGGAAGGGGCTGGACTGTGTGACTGTGGTGCAATGCTGTCCCATCCTAGCCTGTGTGCCTAAGGGGAGGGTTAGTGCCAGGTCGGGGGGGGGCTGGTGTGGTGCTGCTGTGGTGCAGCTGCTGCTGGCTTGAACAGTCTCAGCTTTCAGCTGTGCACTGTGCAGCTTGGCTTCCAGTTCACCTGGGAACTGATTTATCATCTGTGCTTCCTTTGTGGATGTTTTGTCTTGTAGCCTTTAAATGTCAGTTTTCTAGGTAGCAATGGTCACTGGTGGTAGTCGTATCTGTCTGGAAAACTGACCGCATGTATCTGCTCGTGGCTGGTTTTCCAGTGTTTATGTGCAAGAAAGAGGAGCTAAGCAGTGCAACTTCAAGTAAGGCTAGAGAACAGTTTTGTCCTGTAATCATCAGCGGCTCCAGTTATACTGGATGTGATAGTGACGGGTGAACCTTTGGAAGTGGTTTTTAACGTGCCTGATTCATCTTGCAAGTTTGTGCTTGAGCAGTGGAAGCAGGTGACAGCACTGAGGTACTAGCTCTCACCGAGATGCCACTGAGCTGACCTCAGTGAAACTGTATTAAGTGCTGCTTGGAAATACTAAAGGCTTCTTGCCCTGAGCTGTTGCCGGGTTTGTACCATACATAATGGCCTGGAAAGCCCAGTGTCTGTTTGCTGCAAGTGTTTACTTACGTTGTTAATACCTAGTCGTTTGTTTTTTTTAAATGCTGATTACAAAGTACAATATGCCACGTGTAGTTGAGTATGTGATGCACACCGTACCTCTTGATAGGGGCTCATCCCTGCTCTGAGGGGAGTGGAGGGGGTTTATATGTTGCTTCATGGTACATTTCTCTGCCCTGCATGCTTATTACAGGCTTGCCTGCTGTGCTCCAGCTGGCCCTGCACCCTACCCCCAAATTCTTCCTAGTCATTAGCTGAAGTAAATGCTTGCCTGCTTTCAGGTCCCTCGAAAGAAGGTGGAACAGTTCATATGGCGAAGAACAAAAAGACAACTGGAGTGAAGAGGATGAGCTCTTCTCAGATGTAGGCAAGTACAGAGCTGCTGTCACAGGTGTTAAATGATGATAATCCTGGCTTTGTGGCTTGTTCACAGGTGCCTTGCTACCTTCCGTGTGAATTTTGAAACCAGAAATTGTAAAAGCCCAAGAAAATGGTCAGCTGCCCAATTTTGAGGCATTTGGTTTCTGTACCTCTAACCAGAAATGCATGCCAAGGACTCTTGTTCAAGTTTCAGACTAATAATGCTTAAATTACAGGATATAAATATTGGAAGTACAGCTCCTTCCCTGTTCCTGCTTTTGTTGCCATGAAGAAAGGGTTAAGTTTACCTTTATCAGCCAGATCAATTTTCTAGTCCAGTTACCTTTGCATGTACATGCACAGCTTAACTGGCACTGCTGGTGAAAAGGAGCGGGCGAGGTTCCAGAATGCCTAATTCCAGCCTCAACATACAGCATAGCTGCATCCTGGATGGTTGCCCCTGTTCTTGACGTATTGGCTAGTTTAAAACAAAGCAGATCTTATTGGGAAGCTTTCCATAAAGCCATCGGGGCTTGAAACAGAAAGGCTGCAGAGAAGGGAGGGATAAAGGAGTTTGGTTTTATTGTCTGTTGTGGTATGTTCTCATTGTAGGCTAATTGCGGAGTTCAGCAGTTAAGCCAAAAGCAGTCTCTTGGGAATGTTTGTATGTCCTGAGTTATTGTGAAATGTAATCCTCTTGCCTTGTTTTCCAGCATCACTTGAGACAAACAGCCACAACTCTACAGTCTTTGGTTCCAAGAAACAGGTACTGTAGAGCTCTTAAACCCTTTCAGTAAGGTCTGAAATCAGAACATGTCTTTATAGAAGAGCAAACTATCAAATGATTTGAAATACATTGGCGAGGGTACTCTGGTGCAGTTCAGTGCAGCAGGGCAAGCTGCTGCCATGCTTCAAATGAAGCGCAGGAGGCTGGGCTGGAGAGTGATCCTTGCTGAGGCCAGTGCTTGCAACATCCGGGCTTGATCGGAGTTGTGCCTTACTTGTAGGGAAATGGCTGCTGGCTCTTGTGCCACTGTACACAGTGCAGCACCTGGCTCCCTGTGACTGCTTTCTGCGATTCTTGATTTGCCTCCCATGCAAAAATTCGGGGGACCTGCAGACCTGAACTTGCAGTTTTCCCACTAACTCTATGCTGTCATGTGGGAGGTAGGCAGTGAGTGCTTAGTATCTCTGCTTGCTGTTGCAGCAAGGGGTAATTTCTCTTATGTGATCAGTATTGTGTTTTGGGGAGCAGAACTACTCTTGAGCTTGAACTGGAGCTCAGTGTTTCTCTTAACTGTTATAAATGAGAGCACATCTGCAATGAAGTGGTTTCTGGGTGTTGCATCTGCTGTTGACAGAACAACTCTGCCTTTCTTCCATGTTCCTAGCGCAGATGCTAAAGGAGAGCTAATATGCTAGGAAGGAGATGCGTTTTGCTGAGAACTGCACTGTAACTCCTTCCTGAAATTGTGCTCTACTCACAGAATGCTGCTTACCTGCTCTTTTGTAGAAATGGACAATACAGGAAAGTGAGTGGATCAAAGAGGGAGTAAAGAAGTTTGGAGAAGGGAGATGGAAGTCCATTTGCCAGAAATACCCCTTCCAGAACCGCACATCAGTGATGATCAAGGATCGTTGGCGGACCATGAAAAAGCTGGGAATCCTCTGAAGTTGGGAGCCACAGGATCTTCAGTGCAAAAAAGTTCTTATTTTTGTTTAGAAAGATTGATTGACCAGAGCAATAGTAGCAGCGAGGCTGCAGCGCTGTTCCCTGATGCACAGTGGCTTTTGGTTTTTGGCTTTTGGTACCAGAGACTGCTGCAGCAGATAGAAACCATGTCTGACAAGAACTGAGGAGCCTTGTGTCTCTCAAGTTGTAGGTGCAAGGTTTAGGTCTTCTGCAGTTGGCAGAAGCTGCACAGCTTGATTGCGTGTGCTTGGAAATGGCCTGGATTGGGACTTCCTTTTCTACCTGACAGCTGCAGCCTTTGCAGAATGAATATCAACCTGATGGGCTGCTGAAATGAGTTTTCTCTGTTCAGATACTATCAAATGACAGGATAATTCTGTCAGTGGCTTTGTTTTAATTTGTCTAAACTTTTGGAATTTTGTTTCATCCCTCCCTTGGGGGAGAGGCAACACATACCCCCCAGAACTTCTGGGGAAAAGATGTTTGGGCAAGGTGATTTGCTTTATTTTTTTTCCACAGTTCTTTGTTTTGTAAATGTGTAGTCTGCGAGTAGGAATTTCTCCCTCCTAGCTTTCTGAGGCTTTAACAACATTTTTTTCAGTACTTAAATGTTGATTAGTCGCATGTTAGACAGTCCAGTGCTTAATGATTTTGATCCTGTCTTACTGACATGTCTCCTTCCTGGTAACATCCTCCTTCTGATTCCTGCAAGCATGTGAGCTCTGAGGGCACTGTGTTTCTTGCCTTCAGGGCCCAGGGCTGGAGTACAGGTCTGAACGATCTTCTGTAAAATAAAGTTCTTTTCCTGTTGACTATCAGAGTTGTAATATGTGTTCTTGTACCTCCCCGATGGAAGTGAGGCAGTTTGGGGCACTGGCTGCTCACTGACCCTTGGGCATGCGCTGCCCCAGCAAGGGGGGATTCCCACTTTGCTTCCTGAGCTGGCTGGGGGCGTTGCATCAGCAGCTGTTTGGGGCGGAACAGCAATGCCCTGAAGGTACAAAGTGCTGCCTCACAGGCACAGACATGAAGCAGCACCTTCTGGACTGTGTTTCTGCTGAAGTCAAAGGGCAGAGGGGTATTTTCTATAAGCAGCCTCTACTGGCTCTGTGTGAGAGTGTCAGTGAATATAGCAAGCCCAGAAATGCTGGGGAAGCCCAGCCAGGCTTGCTACTTTTCTAATTATCCTGTGGTGTTTGTACTTCGAGCTGGGGGCTTCACTTGTGCTGCCAGCTAATGTGTGGGCAGCTCTGCTGCCTGAAAACCAGCTGGCTTTGCATGGGCTTGAAAGGGAATGGAGGTGCCAAGATGAAAGCCCTGATGGCCACATGGCAGATGTAACCTGCAACAACACCTTAAAGGTTGGCTCTGGAGAGGTCACTGGCATATTGCCTCCTTCCACCCTCACCAACAACACTGACCGGAGGTGTTTTGTTTTTTTGTTTTTTTTTTTAAATCAATGCTGTGGCCTTGCTGAAGCAGCGCTGCCTGTGGCTGTGAGCCCGTGGAGCTAGTGCTGGGTAGGAGTCTGTTTGGAAACACCTGCTTCCCCTCTGCCCTTCAGCAGCTGCTGGAATGAGCCTCCCCTGTCACCTGTTCGTGGCGGTGTATTTCCCTCCCCTGCTGCTCTTACAGCTCTTTCACTTGTGCTGCATTAGCCCCAGGTAGACAGGACCACCCTGAGCTTGCAGAGGCCAATTCCAGGCTTGATGAGAACCATGCGCTGGGTCAGGAATTGCCAGTGTGAGGAAGAGCCTGCAGCAGCGTGCCCAGGTGGAAGGAGAAGCACGAGACTGCGTGGGCAGAGCACGTTCTCCCTCCCCTCCCCTGCTCTGGGCTTTTGCCCCAGCTGCCCCAGGCAAACACCCGTTGTGCCAGAGGACAGCAGGGGGGAGCAACGTGCCCTGCTCAGCTGGCAGCACAGGGCTGTGCGTGTCTCTTGGAGTAAAACACTTGTGCTTAAGTGCCTTCTTCACAAGGGCTGGCGTTAGTCTGCAAGAGGAGCGAGGCTGGCTGGGAACAGGAGGACCAGCGCTGTGCACCAGGAGATGATGCTGGTGACTGTGGCGCTTCTTCGCAGCAGCCTTAGCCCTTAGCAGAGGGGTTCAGCTGGGTAAGCTCCAATGTGGAAAAACTGGGCCAAGTCCCATTGTGCACAGAAATCACCTTGAGGAGCAGAGCCTGCTCCTGCTGCCACCAGCCCCAGTGCTGCCGAGTGACACCGGGGAGCAAGCGGCAGCACAGGAGCGGTTAATGATTACCCCACTGCCTCGGCTCCCTGCTCCTGCCCCGGCTGGAGGCTGAAAGCAGCATGCTGCTGCTGGCTCTCCTGGCACTGGGGCTGCTGGGCCCCGCCGGGTGCCCCAAGACTGAGCCCCTGAGCAGGTCCAGTGATGAGCCCCTGTTCCGCGGTGCTGATCGCTACGACTTCGCTGTCGTCATCCATGCCGGCACCACCGAGTGCTTCTGGCAGTTCGCACACCAGAGCGGCAACTTCTTCTTCAGCTACGAGGTGAGTGCTGTGGGATGCATTCTGCAAAGCTGATGCAGTGCATCTGCTAATGGGGTCAGGGGAACGGCTGTGCTGGATCAGTGCCACACAGTGGCTCTATGGCCAGCGCCAGCTGTCTCCTCTGAGGGTGTGACAGGTCCTGCAGTGGGCAGTTATCCCCCCCTCAGTCCTGCAGCCAGGCTGGCGCATGGAAGGAGACCTTGTGGGATGATGGCCACGTGCTGGTTGAACTGCAGACTAGCTGGCCTCAGGGCGGAGGTGGTGTGCCTTGCATGGGGAAGGTCCTTCGTTGCACTGGGGAGTGGTTGTGGTGACTTGGATGGCTGGTCTTGCGGACTGAGATTTTTTTTTTGAGGCAGTTTTGTTTCTCATTATCAATCTTTTTTTTTTTCCCCTCAAATACTGCTTTAAAACCATAAGCAGGTGCCGAGCGCTCCAGCTGTGGTGCCCACGTACCTGGAGGGAGCTCACAGATTTATGTGGCAGCCTCCACGCTGCAGGGAGCGCTGCCCTTCGCTGAGCTGGCTGGAGGCCGTTGCAGGAGACCTCGGCTTTCCTCTGAGCTGCAGCTGGAAGGAGCATTGAAGGTCCTGGGCACAGCCATGTCTGCTTGTCCCTGTGCTCGGTCCCTTCCCCTGAGGGAAACTCCAGCCCTTTTATCTCCTGTTTACACTGCTCTGGCTGAAGGAGAGTGGGACAGAACCACCACCCTGCACCAGGCAGAGCGGCCATGCGATGCTCACACATGGGGACATAGCATGAGTGCAGCTCCGTCTCCAAATGTGTGCTCACCCAGCCCAAAGCGCCAGCAGCAGCGGCTGTGGCAGCACCAACGGCTGCAGATGGTGGGGAGCTGGGCTGGGAGCTGCTCTGCAGGGCTGATCATGTGCACGGAGCCTTGCTGTCCCTCCTGGGACCCCTGACAGCAACCCAGGGTCCACTAAGTCTGTGTGAGCACCAGCAGCACCGTGAGCAGGGACAAGGAACTGAGGGGTTAAGTTTCTCAGGGCTGTGGTTTTTTTTTTCCTTTTTTGTGTAGCTGGCAGCTCACACAGGCATTTGTTCCTGGCCTCGGGGCACAGCCAGCACCCTGCTGGGCTCCTGCCTGCTCTATCCGGGTCTCTGTTTCCCTGGGTGCAGAGTTGGGCACACAAAGGCCCTTAGGCAATGCCTTGCAGGAGGTGGGAAATGGATCCCCATGCGGCAGGTGTCCCCTTAGGGCAGGGTGCCAGGGCGCTCTTTGGTGTCCCCCACCTCCAGGTCCAGTGGGCGACGGGCATCACCAACAGCAGGAATGTCCTGGCCACAGTGAGTGACCCCACCGGCTTCCAGCTTGGCGCTTCCCAGCACGTGCGAGGACAGATCAACTTCCCGACCAAGGAGACAGGTCCCTGCTGCCCTTGTCCCCTCCAGGGCTGGCCGAGCGGGCGGGAGGCTGCCTGGGGTCTGAGGGCTGCGAGCCCCCCAGCGCACTGATCCACGTGATCGTGGCACCCTCCCTAAGGGGGAGGATTAGTGTCGAGTGCTGGATGCAGTGCTGTCTTGAAGAGTTGCAGCTGCTTCTACTCGGGGAACAAAAATCCCCACTTCTCTTGGCAGGTTTCTATCGGCTGTGCCTGGACAACCGGCAAAACCACTTTGGCTTCATGCAGGTGTATCTCAACTTTGGTGTCTACTACGATGGCTTCAACATGGAAAAGGAGGAGCTGGCAGAGAAGAAACAGCTGAATGACACCTTGGAGGCCATTGGGGTAAGTGTCACTTCTACCACAGAACACTGAAACAGCACATGTGTCAGGCAGACCCCCCAAAAATGGGCTGGAAATGAAGACAACAGCAAGCCTTAATGGAGCAGCCCCATCCTGGAAACAGAGGATCCTTGAGGTGCTCAGCTTTGGCTGCCAGGATCCAGGTGGGGTGGAAGAGTGGTGGTCAGTTATGGGAAGGCGCCCTGTGCTGGTGTGCCAGGTTTGC
This sequence comes from Anseranas semipalmata, assembly GCA_013399115.1. Lineage (NCBI taxonomy): Eukaryota > Metazoa > Chordata > Aves > Anseriformes > Anseranatidae > Anseranas > Anseranas semipalmata. The sequence goes on from VXAA01005663.1 coordinate 503,087, forward strand.
TGCTCGTGTGCTGGCCTCCAGCAGCCCCTTGCAGCAGTGACGGGCAAGTCCTTCCCGGAGGACCCAAGAAGGGCGCTTGTCACTGCTTGATGTGCTGCAGCTTAACTCGGTGCTGAACCAAGTCGGTGGCTCTCGGGCTATTCCTGCAAGGGCTGCGGCAGCACGCTCTGCTGCCGTGCTGCTGGTGAGCGTCCTCCTCTCCTTTCCTGCTGTGTTGTGGCTGCAGGTCAGCATTCGCAAGCTGCAGGTCCACATCTTCCACATGTGGAGGTTCTACAACTTTGCCCGGATGAGGAAAGGTGCCGACTCCTTCCTGCTCGAGTCCAACTACCACTATGTCAACTGGTGGTCGATGGCTCAGAGCTGTGTCATTGTCCTCTCTGGGGTCCTGCAACTTTACTTCTTGAAGCGACTTTTCAACGTGCAGGGCTCTAGCAAGCCGAGGTGCTGACAGCTCCCCGGCAGGAGCAGCGCCCAGGCTGCCCCTGCCTGCAGCACCGTGATCAAGCTGCATCAGCCCCTCCTGCTGTGTGCAGAGTGGAGAGAGAAAGCCTGGATCCCATCTGGAGGAGGAGGTGGCACAGCTGGAACCAGAGCTCCAGCACTGCCTTAACTGAAATTACCTCTTAATAAAAATAAAAAAAACCAACTAGCTTTGTGTTTGTGCAGTTTATGTTTCTGCCAGCCTTTAGACAGTGTCCCAATCTGCCTTTTTTGGTTAGAAACCCCATAAAGGGCCTCCAGCATGCTCAGTTTGAGGGATTGTGGAGCGCTGCCTGCCCTCCCTCCTGTGCCAGCCTGGGTGAGGCGAGTCCTGCCCTGCAGGCAGCAGCCTGCTGTGTTCCTGCCTCCCTCCCGTGAGCAGAGCTGTCGGCCTGCGACGGCTCAACCCGCGCTGGGGGTGCCCCTGCTCTGGCTTCATCTGCTCATCCTCACATGGTGCTACTCTGCTTGGGATTCACCACCTGTGTATCACTGCCTGATGCACCAGTCCCAGGCAGGTGGGCTTACAGCCGGGGGTGAGAAGCAACACAAGACAACAGGCAGTTTGGAAGAAAGAACAGGTTTTATACAACCACAGCAGCAGCTCTGGTGCCTCCTCACAGGTGCAGTGGCAGCAGCTGCTCCCAGCCCCTGTGCTAGGGGTGAGCTGCCCGTTTCCGTGCGCTGCTGCCATGCATGGCGCAGCACAAGTCCGTTCTGCTCAGAAACGCTCCCAGCTCCTGAGCGCTCCCAGTCCTTAAGTCAGCGTGTCTTCGCTCCGCACGTACTCCCCGACATCGGCCTGGTGGAACACCACGATCGCCATGGGGTCCACCTTCCGGCAGTCCTGGGTGGACTTTGCAGCTACCCCAAATCCCTGGGGAAGAAAAAGAAAGAGGGAGGGTTTCACACCCTGGCACCCGCGCCCTAGCAGCAGGAAGCGCAGGGGCAGCACCGGCCGCTCACCAGCGGGACGTCAGCCATGGAGTACACCACCACGCCCTGGTACTGGGCCGTGTTCTCCGTGATGCGGCCCAGGCCTGACTTCAGCACGTGGTTGCCGTAGAGGAAGGACTGCTCCGAGCCGGGCTTCACCCACACCTTGTACTGCAAGAGAGGGGGCAGCGGGTGGGTGGCTGAAAACGGGAGGGCAGGGACAAGCCGGGGGGGCCAGGGACATGATGGGGGGACGGACGGACGGACGGACATGTCCCACCTTGGCGTAGGGCGCGAGGAAGTCCAGGGCCGTGATGTTGAGCCGGAATTTCTGTGTCTTGGTGAACTTGCCGAAGCAGGTGCCCAGCGCCACCAGGCTGTCCCGGGGGATGCTCGCTGCGCCCTTCAGCAGCTTCTCGCTGCGGGGAGACGGGGCTGGAGCGGCTCCGAGCCGGGGGGGT
>VXAA01005663.1:533541-570667 GCA_013399115.1 Anseranas semipalmata
CCCCACCCGCAGCCCGCGGGACCCGCCCGGCCCCGGCCCCGCACTGCGGGAGCGGTGCCCGGCACCGGCACCGGCACCAGCGCTGCACGGGGCTCCACCGACCCCGGGGACCGGCCCCAGCCCGTCAGCCGGGGGCAGCTCTGGGCCACCCCGGGGACGCCGCTGTCACCCCCACGCCACCCTCCAGGGCCACCCCCTCTCCCCGTGTGCCCCTGGTGCCATTCTCAGCCACTGGCCGTGTCCCCCCTCCATGCCCATCGGCCACCCCCACCTGGGGACACCCAGAGCCCACCTTGTGGTGTCCCCCTGTCCCCGTGGCCCCCATGCAGGAACGGGGCCACCCCGGGGAGAGGAGCCCCACGCCTGTCACGCATGAGGTCTCTGGACCTCGCCAAGTCCGCAGAGCTGCAGCCTCTCTGCTTCGGGCTCAAACCCCACACTTTTGGGTTCCTCACCCTGTGGGGCCGGGTGCTGGGCGTGAGGTGGCACCAGGAGCCCCAACCTGGGGCTCCCCAGGCAGACCCGGGGGTGTCCCCCTGCCCATGGCGGGACAGGGACGAGCTGGAACCCCACTCCACTGGCGGGGCTCCCACGTGGCACTGTACGGTGGGGGCACACCCGGCGTGGTCGCATCTGTGCCACCGCTGCTGGGACACAGGGCACACGTGGGGTGCCCTGGGGCTGCAGGTGCCGATCTGCAGGAGATGGAGAGGGGACAGGGACAGGGACAGGGACAGGGACAGGGACAGGGACAGGGACAGGAGGGTGCGTGTCCCCACCCTGCTGCAGGTGCCCAGCACCAGGGTTACACCGCGGCCCCGTTACCTTTCGGTGCGATCGCGGCTCCCCAGTGCTCTCCCCACTCTCGCTGCACGAGCGCTTCCCAAGGTATAAATAAAATTTCCTCCTCCTCCGGCACAGAAATCTCCTTGTTCGCAGCGGCAGAATTGCAGCCAGACGCCCAGAGAGCAGCACTATTACAGACTTTTCATTCAAAACCCTTCCTCTGGCCGTCTGCTCCAGGCCCTGGCAAGGCAGAGCCGGTACGGCAGCATCCCGGCACGCATCCGCAGCCCAGCACCGGCACCAGCACCGGCACAGGCTGGGGGCAGCGAGAGCAAGGGGGAGCACCCGGCCGCTGCTGGGCTCTAGCAAGGACAATGTGCTCCCGCCCGCCCTGCCTGCGCCCACCCGGCCGAGCAGCACGGCACGGCACAGCACAGCATGGCGCGGCACGGCGCAGGCGGCTTTGCTGGGGGTGGGGACGCAGCCTGGCACCCCCAACGTTGCAAGGCAGGGGTGCACTGGCCCCACACAAACCCTCGGCCCAGCACAGTGCGGGGTATCTGGGACACAGGTTTGCTGCAGGGTGCTGGGGGGCTCTGGGCTGCAGGACCCCCCCCAGGTACCCCGGTGCAACCCCGCACACCCCCATCCCCACCCCACTCCCCCCACCCTACCCGGTGGGTGCACAGCAGCTCCCAGTGCAGGAGCGGGGTGCACGGTGCTGCTGCAGGTTTGGGGTGTCCCCCTTGGTGGGGCACCCGTGGGGGCTGCCCTGATGGAGGGAGAGGGGTGACCCTGGTGCTGGGATGTCCCCAGACACAGAGGTGCCCCACAGGGCCCTGCAGCCCCAGCCCTTGGGGGGGGCGCCGGTGCAGCTCCCTGGCACCATCAAAAAGGCAGCGGAAGGGCCCCAGTGCCGGTGAGGCAGGGGCTTGGCAACGCCGGCTCCATTTCCCTGTTCTCCTCTGGGAAAATCACTCAGATCTGGCTAAAAATCATAACATTTTGAATCTGTTTCAGCCCCTGCATCCAGGGATCTTCTTCCCTGGTCCTCGCCTGGGGGCTGGTGCCCAGAAACACCCCTCAGTGCCCATGGGCACCGCAGGGGCTGAGCCCTGCGAGTGCCACCAGCCAGCTTGGCACAGCCTGGCAGCGGTGAGGCAGCGCCAGGCCAGGCGGGCACCCAGCCCCAGGCACCTGCAGCAGCCCCTGGGCACGAGGGGGTGCAGACGAGGCCACCTCTCCCTCCTGGCTCCCTCCAGGATCTCAGAGGAGGCCGCAGTGCCCAGTGCTGCTTGGTCCCCAAAAGCCCGAGCACCAGCCCCCTGGCTCCAAGCTGGGCACCCCGCACCCCAACCAAGGGCTGTTCCAGGGGGCTGTCCCAAACTCTCCCCTCTGGACACAGGGGCTCTCCATGGCCCTTGCTGTTGTCACCACCCCAAACATGCACCAGTGAGTATGGCTGAGGTGGCACCCAGGGGCTGCGTACGGCTCCCAGCAACATCACACACACACAGCGGAAGGTTTCTCCGTTTAATCCGACGTCCCTGCACTGGCCAAACCTGCGCTGCCCCGGCCGAGGGGAGCCAGGGAGGCCGCCTGGTGGCACCGCTGCGGTTTCCCCATGGCTGGCACCTGCTGAAGGCAGCCTGAGGGCACAGCAAACCCATCCCCTCTGGGGAGCAAATTCGCCCGACACCGGAGCAGGAAAAATAGCTTTCTGAGGGGAAGTGCCCCCGGCACCCGCTACGGCAGCACCACGATCTTCTTCTCCAGCACCTGCGGGGGGAAGAGGCTGCTCCTCACCGCCTGGTCCAGCTCCTCCAGCGCCAGCTGGGCGTGCAGCACGGTCGCGCCGTCGGGCTCGGCCGCCACCACGTGCTTCAGCAGGCGGTACAGGTCCCGCAGCACGTCTTGCAGCACCTGGGGAGAGCGGGCAGCGGAGCCGCGGTCAGCACCCGCCGGCACCCAGGACAAGCCCCAAACACAGCGCGCGGCGTGCCCCGGCAGGTGCGGCTGTGCCCCTTCCACCTGGCCAGCGCCAGGACGTGGCACCACCACCACCGCTGCGTTGACTCACCGCCCTCCCCTCCTGTGACTCAGTTTCCCCACGCATGGGCTGCACTGCGGACTCTCCCCAGGCCCCCAGTTCCCCGCGGGGATGTGGGAGACGGGCGCAAGTTGGGCGGCACTGGCAGCAGCCGGGGTGGGTGCAATGGGTGAGGATGGCCATGGACCACAACCAGTGGCACGGCCCTGCTCACGCGTGCATCGCTGCAGCATCGAGCCCTGGGGGGCAGTGGCCTCAGCCCCTCTGCAGGATGAGGCCCATGACCAGCCCTAGCTACCTGGCAGCTGCGAGAAGCAGCCCAGACCATGGCACCCCTGCCTGTGGAGGGGCACCACGGGGAGCAGAGCTGCCCACTGGGGATTCCTGTAGGGAACCGGCTGCTTCCTTCCTAGGAAATGAGTCCCAACGCACTCACTGCTGGGAAGCGGGAAGGGAGGTGATTTCCAAGTCAAATAATCAATCATCAGGGCCCTTGGGGCAACTCCCACGGCTTCCCAGGACCTGGCACTGCCCAACAGCATGGCCCAGCAGGGAACTTCCCAAAGGAACCTGTCACCGTGTCCCCCCTGCCCCAGGAAGGAGGATGCTGCATAGGGGGCCCTTCACTGGGGGGGTTGTGAGCCATAGGTCAAGCACATGGCACATGGACAGCGGCCCCGAGCATGTGCGGGCAGCGCCTGGCAGAGGCTCTGCGGCCGCTGGGCTTGCTGGGACAGACGGACATGGGCTCAGGCTGAGCCACGAGCAGAAGATGCTTTGCGTGGTTTGGGGAAGATGAAGTACATCATGGCTGCAATGCAAAAATGTCACTGTGCCACACACCTGTGCCCTTACAGCCCCCGAAATGGGCCCTGTGGCTAGAGGAGCCGGGCAGAGCCCCGGCACGTGCCTGCCCCGTGGTGGCACAGCACTGGCAGCAGCCTCCGGGTGACACAGCCGCCCTCCCGCAGCGTCCCCGGGCTCGGCCTCGTGCTGCAGTGCCCGGTGAGGAGGGTGCAGCTCGCCCGCCTGCAGGAGCGGGTGCCAGGAGGAAGAGGTGCCAACCGCCGATGGCTTCAGGGGCAGACTCCTGCAAGTGCTGAGAAAGGGGGCAGGCCCTTCCCAGCAGCAGGGAGCTTTGAAGAGCAAAGCCCTGAGGAGGACGAGAGCTCGAGAGGGGTGTGGGGAGCTGGAGCAAGCGCAGGGAGGGAGATGCGGCTCCACGGCTCGGCCCCCGGCCTCGTGCTCCCCGGAGCTGTTCATCCCAGCGCAGGAGCTGGGGCTTCCTGCACAAAGCCCCGTGCCGCAGCAGGAGCCCTGCCCGCACAGCCCGTTTCTGCAGGAAGCTGTGAAGCAAGGGATGGTCCCATGCTGCTGATCCCAGCTGGGGAAACAAAACCTCTGCAGCTGAGCAGTGCCGCTGCTCCCCAGGGGAGATGTCAGCCCCGGCAAAGGGTCAGCATCACCCCAGTGCTGGGCAGGACGCGGGGCTGGGTGCTGCAGGAACCAGTCCTCCTGGCCAGGGCTGAATCACGAAATGGGAAGCAGAGAGCAAGAAAGCTGTGGGGAATGGGATTGCTTTCAGGAGGAAACAATCAGGTTATCTTTTTTTTTGGGGGGGTGGAGAAACGGAGGAGAAGCTTTGGCTTTGGGAAGCAAAGAGCTGTCGAGGAGGACCGTGGCAGTGACACCAGCAGCTTTCCCTGAAGCCTCCCTGGCTCCACAAAGAAACAAAGAGCAGGCATGTACGGAGCACAAAGCACACACCAGGAAAGCTCCCGCACAGCTGCTCCTGCTGTGGTGCCCTCGTGAGCACCCGCCTGCGTGTGTCCATGGCACGGGGACCCTGTGAGGGGTCACCCCAGGCAGTACATGAGGCTGAGCAGTTGTGGGGCCAGCACAGCAGCCGGCTGGGGCAGAGGGCAAGAGCAGAACGGTCTGGAGCTGCAGCCCTGGGCAAAACGGCTGCTCCATTCGTGGCCAGGGCCAGGACATGCTGCGTGTCTGTGTTTGCAGAGGAATGTCTCATGGACCAGACTGTCCCCAAAGGGCTGCATGCTGGGTCCGAGCTGCTCTCGCCCTTCCCAGTGCTCCTCTGCTCGCTCCCGCTGCAGGGAGGGTGAGAATGGAGGGAAAGGGAGGAAGAGGGCAGCTCTGGTTTAAAGAAATATGAGACAGAGAAACCAAAACAATTGCAGCAAGGAGCTGGCATGGTTGTTACCATGCTGGGCTCTCTAAGCCGCTGCCTGCATCGGTGCTGTGAAAGCACTGTTTATATGAGGATGACTCGTGTCCCTGCTGCACCCAGCCCAGCCCTCTCCCAACCGTTCCCACCAGGAGCAGGGCATGCACCAGGATCAGCAATAATTCAGGCAGAGGAAGCCTGCAGCTGCTCAGGTAATTATAGCTCAGTTAATTTTCTCCTAACTCCCCACAGCTGCTCCACACGCCAGAGCCACAACACCGGCTCGAGGCGAGCACAGCCACCACCAGCACAGGGACGTGTCGACAGCATGTGCTGCTACAGCCAGCCTGGCCCTGCAAGGGGGCAGCCCCCCAGTTCAACAGAACTTCTCCGGGAGCTGCCTGCAGGTGGAAGTTCACCCTGTGCACCCCCAGACCCCCACCTTGTCCCTGCTGCCCACAGGCAATGCCACAGGCGCCGGGTCTGGGCGCTGCCACCCCTGGGCAGGGGACATCCCTGAGGAGCACCGTGCTCCAGGACAGGGTCTCCTCTCCCCAGCCAGCGGAGGTGCCCGGCCGCGGGGCAGCGGGAGGTGACCCACCTCGGTAGCCTTCTCGCTGAGCCCCCGCAGCAGCAGCACCACCACGTGCACAGCAGCTCTTCGCACCTCTGCCTCGGGGTCCGTCTTGGCGATGGCCGTCAAACAGGAGGTCACCTGCGAGGGCAGCACAGGGAGGACATCAGCACGGGCAGGTGCCACCACCCACGGCTGGTCCCCTTAGGCAGGGGCCCAGAGCCCCCTGCCCATCAGGGGACACAGGGTGACCTGGAAGAGACAGCGTGCGGCTCTGGTACGTGCAGGGAGGTCCCACTCGGCACCGAGGCAGCCGCGCAGCCACAGCCTCACATGGCCTGAGGCTGGGGACAGGAACAGAAAACCCTCCCGACACCTCCATCCTTCAGCAATGCTGCTCTGCACCTGCTGCTGGACTCCTGCCGTGCTGCTCTGATCTCCCTGGGGCTGCAGCAGCAGAGCTCAACAGCAGCTCCCCAAGAGCTGGGGCAGTTTGCTTGGGAAAGGCCGGCTGCCAGGGGCTGGGACAGGCTCTGCCCAGAGCACCGCCATGGCCGGCGGCTGCAGAGCAGAGCAGTGGTGAGCAGTGTGCTCAGGAAGGGATTTCATCATCAGTTCTTAAGCACAAAGGTTTTCCCTAAGCCAGGAAGGGGATGCAGCCCCGTGCCCTTCTCCTTGCAGCTCCAGAGCTGCAGCTGAGCTGTCTGCCTGGTGCCCAGCACTGCCTCATGAGCCCTGTGTTTCTCTGCAACACTGCAGAGCACCGAAACAGGGGGATGGAGTTTTGCAGCAAAAATTGTGACTGCTGCAAGTCCTGCAGAGCCACCGGTGTTACTAATGCTGGGGTGACCAAACCAGCTGATGCTGGCACTGATCCGGCTGTGACCCTGAGCACAGCAGCCGGGAAGCGAGCAGGACGTGGGGACAGCAGCTGCCCTGCGAGCCCGAGCAAGTGAGGGATGCAGTGCTGGCCCCTCCGCAAAGCTCGCCTTCATCAGAGGGCACCGAGCCCAGCAGGGACTGCAGAGTGCTCCTGGGTGTCACGCAGTGTCCTTAAAAGCCCACAAAGAAATGCCTCCCTCGAAGCACCAGTGAGCCTGGCTGCTCGCGGAGCACCGAACACCTCCCTCTGCCAGGGGCTGAGCGCTATGCGGACGTCTTTGAGAGCTTTCAAAAAAGCAGAGTTGAAGGAACCTAATTAAACACCCAGTGACAGCAGGGAGAATTAGCAGAGCTAGCGCGTTCCCAAAATAGCTGCATGTGTGGTGCATTGGCATCTCATCAAATGCTGTCATTACCCAATTGATGCGTGAGCAGCAGCAAGAGGGAACCCAGGGAAAGAAGCTGGAGCGCCACGCTGATGCTTTTGCCTTCCCTCCAGCACGGCGCCCTGCCAGCCGCCCGCACCAGCACGGCTGCCGCTGGATGCTCGCAGCTCCCCAAATGCGCAAACCCTTGCGGCAGCCGCTGGGCACGGTGGCACGGCTCTGCCAGCTGAGCAGACGCAGATCGGCCCTGTTCAAGCCCAGGCTGCAGCTCCCACACGCGGCCAATGCTGAGCTCCTTGCCCCACCGCAACATCCGCAGCCCAGACCGGAGCCCCAGGTCCCAGGCTGCGGCGCTGGTGGCCGCGAGCAAGCGGATGCCCAGATAGCGAGGCCAGAAACACGCCTGAAGCCTGGCCTCTCCTTGTGGGAGCGCAGCCGGGGCACCTCCGACAAGCACATCTCGCCCCAAGGCATCCGTCCGGGCGAGGGCTGAGCACCGCTGCCATCGAGCTCACATGGGCGCCGAGCACTCCCATCAGTAGTAACGTGAAGAATAATGAGATTTCATTAAGGGGGAGGAGGTGCCTTTGGCAGGTACAAAATACGTCTTGAGGTCTTCTACTGTAGTGAAATGACGATGGGCGGAGCAGATGCTGCTGCGCTTCCTTAGGGCTGTCTATCACTTCCCATCACAAGAGACATTTTTAGCTGTTTATAAAGCTTTCAGCCCTAAAAATCAGCGCTAAAATTTCCCGAGCGTTTGCTTCAGAATGAATGACTTTTTTAGACTCTAATATCAGCAAATATCATTCATGTCCTTTCCCAGAGTAAGTTGTGAAAGAAAACATGCTGTCGTACCCCCCAGCAGTGACCCTGCCAGCAGCTGACGAACCACCCTCGTTAATGTGAGCCAGCCCCGCGCTCCACCAGCTGCTGTGGCACAGCAGGCTGCTCCCCCCAGGGGCTTCGGGGGCTTTGGTGCCATGCTGAGCACCTGTCCCCACTGCCTGTCCCCAAAGGACCTTGTCCCCAGGCCCCCTGCCCAGCACAGCCCAGGACTCCCTTCCCAGATGGAGCATCTCTGTCCCCACGGCACCCGGACCCGGGCAGTGGCGAGAGGGAAGGTGACAGCGGATACCTCCTGGATGATGGAGCCCAGCTGGAAGCCGAGCCTCTGGCACAGCTCCCCCAGGTTGGAGAGGCTGCTGGCGCGCAGCGCGCTGTCTGGGTCCCGCGATCCCCGCAGGAAGGCGTGGATCAGGGGCTCTCGGTACTTGACGACCATGTCCCCTGCAAGAGAGAGCAGAGCTGTCACGGCAATGCCAGGCGGACAGACGGCACAGCGCGGCTGGCGGGGAGGAGACCCCGGAGCGCACCAGGACTCGCTCCCAGCACGGCCGTGAGCAGCTCGGGCTCCCCCTGGAGCAGTGCCAGCCCCCTCTGCATCCTGCAGAACAGCTGGATGGAACATCTGGAGCAATGCTTCTGCCCAGCGTGGGGAACTGTGCTCAGCGCTGAGCAAGCTGCAGACAGATCCCTAACAGCGACCCACTGTGCTACTGGGGGCGAGGAATCCCACAGGTACCCGGGCAAGCCCCGCTCTGCGGAGAGGGTAAGATTAATTAAATGCATCCCAGAGCAAAGATCTTTGTCTGGGGCCACTCAGCGCATCACATATTCGCTCAGTCTTCTGTTGGGCCTTTCGAATAGGTGACGTGCTACAAATAAACAAAAACGAAGTGTGAAGGCCCAAATTCTCACATCATTCAGCGCACAGAACCCACACCCAATTAGCGCATGCAGGCACTGTGGATGTGTGAGCCAGCTAATTAGATATACGTGTGCGCAGCCAGTGACCTGCATGCACAATTACCCAGCACAGAAGGACACTGGGGCGCACAGTCCTGCACGACCGAAACGCCAGCCAGAAATGCTCCCAAACGTGAAGGCACCTTCTTGCAAGAGCAGTTCCCATGTAGCACGGGCTGCTTTGACACAGATTAACTTGGGGAGGTATTCACGTGGGATAAACGAGGGAAGAAAAACTCCAGTGATCTCACAGGAGCTCCTATGTGCTCAGGGTTTTCCCCGGTCTCCTAACAGCTCCTGAGCCCCACAGGCTCCTCAGATCCTGCCGTCCTGCATCGCTGTCCAAGCAGAAGACTGCTGTGGGCTTGCACCCTCGGGAGCCGATGTTACGGCCGTCTGAGCAGGTGCGGGGCGGTTCAAACATGACCCATCTCTTCCGAAGCCAAGGGCACACCGGTAATTGCGCTGGAGGTCACGGGGAGAGCACAGAGCGTTCACCGCGCTTGCAGTGAGCGAGACAAATACCCCAACGGAGAAGGGAAAGCAGCTGCCTTGATGCAGATTTAATGCGTTTGCAGCAAAAGCTCATTGGAACAATGCAAATTCCTCACAGACCCTCAGAGGTGGGAGAGCTTCTCCCTTCCCCAGCCGTGGTGGGGACGTGCAGTGCTGGGACAGCCACCCACAGGCCCCCGCAGCCCCTGGTGTGTCAGGTTACAGAGCCCTGTGTGCTCCTGTCCTCGTCCTGGCGCTGAGCAGATCCCAACTTGTCTTCAGCTCTCTCCTGCCAGGTGCAGAAGCAAAAATGCTGCTTCCCTGTGTGGCTGACAAGGACCCTGCTGGTGGCAGGGGACTGCATGCAGCACCCGCGGCTCCTGTGGGGCTCGGAGAGGTGAGATCCTCAGCCCCACAGCCAGGAGGAGGGGAGCAGGGCAGGATTTGTTTCCCTAAAGCTGCCTTCACCTGGAGCCAGGGGCTCTTGGGTCTGGAGGGCACGTGCTGGTCATGCACCACCCAGCCCCACGTTGCTTGTGGTGGAGGAACGTGCCGAGCATTTCGGGACAGGGCTGACCTGTGCTTATGGCCACGCTGCCCATGGTGGCCATCTGCCCAGCGAGAGGCGCCTGCTGCAAAATCCCCTCCTGGCCAGGAAATAGCAGCAGCGTCAGCCTGCTCTGCGGGGAATGGAAATCACTCGGAGGCAGACACTGCAACGTGGCCACAGCACAGAACCCGCGGCTGGTCCTCAGCAGTGGGGTCGGTCTTTGCGTGATGTTCGCACGCTGCGTCTTACCCCCCAAGCAGGAGCCACTGAGGTGCCCTCACCCTGCAGAACGTGGTGCAGGCCAATGTGACAAAACGTGCCCAGGGAGCATCCCCTGCCGTGGCTCCGGCACTCCCTCCAGCACCGCTGGCTCACTGCTGTGCACTGCGCCCAGTGGCATTGCAATCAGCGCTCCCTCTTCTCCTCTAAGCAAGGAAATGTTGCTGACAGCACTGAATTGTGTAGTTTTCCTGATGTCCCTGGTCCTTGGGAGCAATCGCTCCCATGCAGGCACCGCTCCAGCAGGACGATGGGCAGCCACTGGGCAGGGACAGGGACAGAGGGAGGCATGGCGGTCCCCAGGTGCAAGGCAGCAGCAGCAGCTCTGAATCACAAGGGTGCTGCTTTACAAAGCAAAGCGTTTCTGGAAGCACCAGATAAATCCTTAGCCTTGAATACTGAAGCTTTGCAACAAAAACAACTGGGTGCAATTTGTTCTATAAATACACAGGCGCGCCAGGACACGCCACAGTTGCTGCCCGCAGCAGAGGCTCCGCTGCGGGGAGGAGAGCACCCGCGGCGGCCGTGCCCACCGTCCTGCTGCCGGCACCCCCGGGCTGTGCCATGCCGGGTGCCGCCAGTGGCAGTGCCCACGGGAGCCCTGCCACGTCCTGTGCCCGTGCTCGGTGCCATGAGGAGGCTGCTCAGGGCCACACCAGCACCACTAAGCCCTGGCACGAAGCTGGACTGAAGGGCACGGGGCTGGGGCTGCGTTTGGGATGGGCAAGGCAGAGGTGCTCCTGCACCGGCTGCGCCAAGGCTCAGCCCTGCCACGTGCAAACCCCGACCGTGCCCCTCGCCCGTCCCTCCCCTCGGGGCCTCACTCGTGGGCGCCGCAGCCCTCCGTCAGCTCCTCCTCGCACCTCCGCGCAGCACCTGAAATCCTGGCTGAGATCCTGCCCTGCGATCTCCGTACCTGCAAGCACAGCTCCCGCCCGCCTGGGAGGCGAGAGGAGGTATCTTTAAAGGATAAAGTGTCTTTGAAGGATCCAAACTACCAAAGAGCTGAATAAAACACTGACACACTGCAGCGCAATTATGTTATTATCTTTAAAGAAAGGGCCCTTTGCCAATTGCTGCTCATGCCTAGAGCCAAGAGACTTTTCCCGCAGCGAGGAGGGAGGATGGAGTAGCTGCTGATAGGAACGCAGCAGCGCAGGAGCTGCGATGCTCTCTCTGGGGCTGGGCCAGGCAGGGCTCAGCGCAGGGCCGTCACCGAGAGGTCTGCAGGGACCGCAGGAGGCGGCAAATGCAGCGGTGCCTCCACTCCACAGCCCTGCGGCCAGCGGGGAGCAGCCCTGCGGGGAGGTGCGATCGCTGCCTCGCGACAAACGTCCGTCGTCACAGCCACAGTGCCAAGAGGATCCAGCCACAGGGGGTGCAGTGTGTGATGTCCCAGCCCCGTCCCCATCCTGGGGGGCCAAGACGTGACCAAGGGAGCACCAACCCTACAGGATGCGGCACAAGGAGCTCAGCAATGCCACCATGGCCGGGACAGCGCCGCGCAGCTGTGCCCATGTGGGAGAGGGCTGGGAGCCGAGGCACAGCTGCCCCCGCAGCCACAGGACCCAGGCAGCCCGAGGTGGCCATGCTGCAGGACCATGGGGCCAGCCCACGATGCCAAACTGCAACCACTGTGGGGCAGGGAGCACTTATGGGGAGTGCTGGGGCCTCAGTCAAGAGCTCCTATAAGCAGCCCAGCGCTGCCACATCAGTCCTCCTCTGCATGCAGCAGACATGCACAGATGTTTCCCCATCTGGAACAGCTGCTGGCTTAACACAAGGCTAAGCTCAATGCGCCTCGAGTGCAATCAAAGCCGGGAAGCATCGAGCTGGTCACTGTCACCCAGCCGGGGAGCACAGCAGCACGTGCCCTGCTCTGGCTCCACCGCCATGTCCCCAAGCCCACACCGACCAAGCACAAGGCAGCGATTCCCCATATGGGAGGATTTCTCTTCCCTTTTTATTTGAAGCAGGACTCCGGGGCATACAGTCACCGTCCTGCCTGAACAAGCCATGCCGCTGCTGTCCCAAGCAGCCGAGCCATGCCGGGCAGTGCAGTGCGCTCCAGGCTGCGTCCCGTGCAGATGGAAAGCCAGCGGGTGATGCCCGAGCTGCCACCATGGGGGAGCGGAGCAGGGGAGGGCTCAGGGTGCAGCACAAAGTGCTTTGTTGTGTTCCCTGTGCCTGCTGCACCCAGGGAGAGAGGAGCGTTTCCGTACAATACAACTGTTACAGGCAACAATAGACGGTGTTTATCTGCGCGAAGGCCAGGCAGGTCGAACCTTGCCACCTGGTTCCCAGGAAGGAGGGCGGCACAAAGCTGCCATCGGGCTGGCAGACAGCGTTTGGAACAATGCGAGGGCCGGATGCCAAGCTGGGGGGCCTGCCTGTGGGACCAGTGCTGCTTACGCTCCTCTCAAGCCCGAGCGGGACCAGACCTTGAAGGGAAGGCGCGTGGGCTGGGGAGGACCAGCTGCCACGTGCTGCCCGCTCCCCTCAGAGGACCCAGCTCAGCCCCCTTGGGCTGGGGCTGCCAGCAGCCCCACAGAAGCGGGGAGAGCGGCTTCCTCCTTCCCTTCATGGCCTGGAAACACCAACTGCCTGCTCTCGTCAGCCTTGCCTCTACCGGGAGAAGCACGAGGCGTTTTAGGACATGTCCCAACAGCAGCTGCCGGAAAGGCCTCATCCAGCTTTCATCCCTCATCTCTGCATGTCCGGGCGCTTCCCGGCGTCCTCTGAACCCAGCGCTGGTGCCGAGGGTGAGGGGGGCCGGCTGTGGGATCCGCGCCCCCGCTCCTGCCCCTGGGGTTCAGCTGGGAAGCTGCTGTGTGGCGGGGAAGGATCCCAGCTCCCATGGGGCCAGTCCCCCTGGGCAGGGCGAAGCCTGGAAGGCCCTGGGGACCGGCTCCGTCTGCCCCGCACGCGGGCGGATAGGGTTTTCCAAAGAATCGCGGGCCCTTGTGCAACCCACTCAAGCCCCAGGTTTGTTTTCCCAGCAGCGTTTCCCGGATCACCTCTGCCCCTGGCACCGCTCATATCCCTGTGCCATGTGGGTCTCCTCCGGCCTCACCCTGCCCACGGCGGGTTTGGCCCCATCTGCTCGCATCCCCCATGGTCCCGAGTGACATCCCTCCTCAACGGGCACGGCAGGAACCCGCAGCCTGACAAAGCCTGGGCTTTCACTTGCCTTCATCTTCACAATGCGCCAACATGACCCCGTGCCCAGTCACCTTCCCACCTCCAAGGCAAAAAGCCCTGTGTGCTTTAGCCCCCACGGGTGGGAAAGCGCAGCAGAGCAACAGCCCTCAGTGCCCTGCATGGGCTTTGCAGTATCCCCACAGGAGCAGAGAGCGGCTGCAGACTCACCCAGAGCCCGGGTCACACGCATCAGCACCTCGCCCAGCTTCATCCTGGTCACGGCGGCCGGGGGGTCCTCTGTGCCCTGCACAGGGCGCCCGTAGCGGGCCAGCAGGGTGGGCAGGATCTGCTCCGGGTACTCACTGGACAGCAGGGCAATGCCTGGAGGTCAGAGGGAAAAGAAAATACAGGTCAGGATCAGGCACGAGGATGGCACATATGTGGATGGCACTCTCCATGATGGCTGTGCAGCCAGGTACCTGTGACCTGTGCTGGTCTCCTGCCTCCTCCGCAGTGGGGACAGCTGGAGATACGGGCACAGAGGAGCAGGAATGACCTTTCCCCTGCCCCTGGCCACTTTCTGCCCCCGCTGCACTGCCTCGTCCTTGCAGCAGCCTCAAGCAACGCTCCGCTGAGGCGAGGTGCCTGTGGCATTTCATGCATGAGCAGCATCACCAGCCACCAACATGACAAAGGAAGGGCAGGTGGGAGCCATGCTGGGGCTGCACGATCCTCCAGGTGTTGAAACCAAACCGACAGGGCCATGCGGGGGAACGGGCATGGGACAGACCCCAGTTGCCCCCTCCAGTTCCCAGATGCGCTTTGGGAAATGCAGAGGAGATGATGGCACAGGGGTTTGCTTGTTTTGAGGGGGTAATTGGGGAAATTAGGGAAATTACCCCCAGTTCTCCCATTGTTCGCTCAACACTGATGAGTTTCAACCAGCAGGTACACCCAGACTGAAAATTAATTCTGCACAAAGGAGAGCGTCGTACCCTGCCTGCTCAGTGAAACATATCACGTAGCCCCTCCATGCAAAGCCAAACCGCCGAGGTAGCCTAGCGTGGTATCAAATTGGATGCCAATCTGAAAGATAAATTATTTAACAGTTGGCAGCAGGTGTCCACTAATTACTGCTGGTTAATATTCATTGACCTAGTGTCTACATAACAAGCCAGACGTCACACGCTGCGAGACACTGCCATGGCGAGCACTGGCTGGGTGCAGCTCCTGGGCAGCTCGCTACCTGCGGCAGAGCTTGGGCGCAATTTCTGGAGGCCAGTGAGGTCCCTGCTCTCACCTCCCTGGGGCTCTGGCCCTGTGCAGAGCTCCGCCAGTGCTATGGCTCCCAGACCCGGGCGCGTTTCTGGCTGGGGCACCAGGATGGCAAAAGGCAGCTGCTCTCCAGGGAAATGCAAGTGGCAGAACACTGCCCTGGCTGTGCCAAGCGCTGAGTCAGTGCAAGGGCTGAGAGGGAGGCCCGATCCAGCTCCCTCCTGCCCTCCAGGAACCTTCACCTCCAACCCACTTCCCCAGTTATCGCAAGGCATCCGCCGTGGGTTACCATCCACAAGCCTGGGCGCATCCAGAGGGGCAGCGACCTCTCCTCCAGCATCAGCCTCGCGTGCGCCTGGCACCACGGTTCCCATCTGCACCGCTGCGGCGGCCACGTCCCGACAGTGGCACGAGGTGCCGGGAGGCGAGCCCTGCCCGGCGCAGCAGGAGCCCCCCGGAGCAGCACCAGCGCCTCTCCCGCTGCCCTCCGGCCCCACGTGCAGCACGGCACAGCGCGGTGCCGGTGCCAGCACAGCGCACACGGGGTGACTCACCACCGCAGGGAACTGCGTCAGGGTTAATCACAACCGTAGCTGGGCTGCGAAACACGGAGGCAGCTGCACGCTGTATATTAATCACTCAGGGAATATTTAAGCGTGCATTTGTATTTCACCTGCAGGGCAAGGACAAACCCATCCCACTCAAGACCATACAGGCAAAGAGAGGGAAGCATATTGATAAGCTCATTTTCCAGCTGGGTTTGAAGGTTACCTACTCAAGTGCAGCAGACAGGGGAGACGCAGGGGACAGTCCTTCCTTCTCCTCTCTCCAGCTCACTGGAAAAACATCGAGCCTCAGTGCACTGCCTGGCCACCAGCTCTGCCTGCCTCCAGGGGAAACCCAGTCCCTCCAAACAGCTTCCTCTCCCATTTGGCTGCCCTGAGTCAATTGCTCCCTCCGCAGGGGTCTCCCAAGGGCTCCGGTTACGCTTTGGGCCATTGGAACAACTTCCCTCGAAATTACCTCTGCTACCTTACGTGCACACAGGAGACAGCGATCTGCATGGGCAGCCCATTGCGCAAGACACCTAAGCCATGGCCAGATTCGGAGGCACCTGCATGCAAATCGCTGCAGTCAGCCCGGTGCCGCAGCGCTAACACACGGGGACGGGGATGAGCTGAACGTGCCGGAGCAGGCGAAATCCCAGGGGCTTCCAGGGAAGCGTGCAAGCGGCAGCACTGGGAGCCCCAGCAGCAGGGGGGAACAGCCCACCCAGGCGAGCAGAGCCGGCTGTGCCTTGCTGCCTTCACTCCCTGAACCCCCTGCCCTGGCTATCGGGCAGCTTGGGGCTCTAACTGAGCTGCAGAGTGATGCCAGCACAAAGTACCCCCAGCCCCTTCCTAATCCCCACCTGCCCAGTTTCACCAAAGTCACTCTGCTGGGAACTGACCAGTGAGCCAAAACATCTTTAAAAAAGATCTTGGGGTTGTTTTTTTTGGGGGTGGGCTCTTTGATGCCAGCTCCCTGTGCCAGGCAGTGGCGAGGCTGAGCCGCCAGAGACACCGAGTTTCTCACTGCTCCTCCACACCTCTCAGCATCCCCTACCTCCCCGCGGAGCCACCAAGCGTGACATGCGGGACACAGCCGAGGCAGAGCCTGTCGAGCACAGCACCCTCCTCTCCACTGCACAGGCATCCTTGCGGCCAGGGTGAGGGGTAAAGCTGATTTTTGCTCCAGTTTCCCATAGGACCATGCACAGGGCTGTGCAGGAGCAGGGTTAAGGGGCTGGCTCACACCACGCTAGCACAGCCCTCGCCCAGCTGTGCTAACACAGCCCCAGGCCTGGGAAACTGGGGCTGGGGGCACAGACCCAGCGCAGGGACAGTGACCAGCTGGGGGACGCCCCAAGCAGTGAATCTGCATAGGGCACCCCCGCCTCTGCATTTGCAGCTCCACCAAGGATGCACACTTGTGGTCTGTGCACATTAGCAGTTAAATCAGACAGTAAATTAACTAATTACCCATTGAGTAAGCACAAGGAGAGCTCCAGCTAGATGAGGCCCAGGAGACAACGCTCACCAGCCTGAGGAACGAGGAGCAGAGCGCACACGCTGGCTCAAGGCACAACCTGAACTGCCCAAGCTCCAGCTGTCCTGCTCCCAGTGACACTCTGACCCTGCTCCAAGGTCTCTGGGAACACGCGGTACAGGGGAGCACCACTTCCTAAGCCCCCAGTCCAGCCACAGCGCTGCCATACAGACCATGGGCTGTCGTGGCAGGTCAGTTAAACAAGCAGGCACATCACTGCTGATGGCAGGGCTTGGGGCACGATGCTGAGAGGGGCACAGCGGTACTGCACACTGCAGGACCTGCGACTGTGGGCAGGAGAGGAGGCGGTGGTGCCGCTTGGCACCGTGATCTTTGCAGGGAGGCAGGAGGAAGGGAGCAGGGACTGGCACTGACAGGTTGGCATTCATCTCCCCCGCGTCTGTGCAACCTCCTCTGCAACCAGGTGTCATCCAGGGAACAGCTCCCAGGCAGATTAGAAATCACAGCAGTGGTTACTTCAGTCTTTGTCATCGCTTTCCCTGACCAGGCCTGTTTCTGCAGCATCAAGCCAGGGGAGGGCTACGGCTGGAACACCAGAGCTCGCACGCTGCTTCCCCAGGCCCTTCACGGTGGGGAAGCTTCAACCTCCTGCTCAGGGAAGAGCCCCGCTGCACACAGGGCATGGATTGCACCCCGTCCTGGCAAGCTCCCTGCAGCCTGAACACCTCCAAAGGCCACATTTTCCCCACCCCAGAAAACTCATGTGTTAGTGATGGTGCTGGACGGTGACACTGCCAACGTTGCCCCAGCTCCACACAGCTGCCCACCCCTGGGTCAGGCATTGCTCACCTTGAATGGCAGAAAGGTACACAAAGGAGTCCTCGTGCTGCACGTTCTCTAGGAAAACCTGTAAGGACCAAGAGAGGGGTTTGTTACCAGGAGCCCCGCTGACATCACCCCACGGCAGCCTGGCACGCTGAGCTCTGAGGGCACGAGTGGGGCACTGCCAGCCGTCCTGCCCCGTGGGTTTCACCACCAGCTCCATGCTTTTGTCACAGGGGATGGTGACAGTGTGGGGGCCCTGTACCTGGAGGATTTTCTCTTGAATCCGAAGTGCCTCCGGGTCCTTCTGCGTTATCAGGCTGGAGAGACCACGCACAGCAGCTGCCCGGACAGGGACCTGGGGGTCGTAGGCTGATAAAAGGAGCTCCTGGAGCTGAGCTGGGGCCAGGCTTTCAGTGCTTGGGGCTGCAGCAGGACCCGCAGTGCTGGACTCTCTGTGCAAACTCTGCTCTTCACCCTCTTTGGGAGTCAAGGGGTGGCTGCAGCCATGGCCATGCTGCAGCGGTGCCCCGTCAGCCGTGGGGCTTTGGCAGGGGACTATGCCGGGGGGGCTCGCAGGGCTTCCCCCTCCTGTCCTGCTTGGCCCAAGCTTTTTCCCCAGCAAGCTCTCGGCAGCAGTGCCAACCGTCTCGGTGGAGAAGGCGCCATGAGTGCAGATGGTGATGCGCAGGTCTGCGGCCAGCTCCTGGATGACGGGATCGGGATGGGTGCAGGAGACCTCCTCCAGCAAGGGCAGCAGCCGCTTCAGGACAGCAAAGTCGCTTGACTTCAGCTGCAAGGAAGAGAGAAGCAGCGCTGGCATGATTGCAACAAGAGGCTTGCTCTGGCATGGGGCTGCTCCCTTGTGCCACTAGTGAGGGGCGAGTCAGGAGCAGGAGATGTCGTACCTTGGGGTTAAATCTATTGTGAGACTTTAGCAGGGGGAACTGTACAGCGTTGATGGCCAAGACACCACATGCCCCAGGCGGGCAGGGGTGAGCACAGGGTGGGCAGTCGGCCCCTGGGATTCCTGGCAGCCCCGTGCGAGAGTGGGGCTGCAGGAACACCGAGGGCTGCCCCAGTGGTACCGGCTGCTGCAGGGCACCCTTCTGCCAGGCACCCCAAAATCTGGTCACCAGAACATCGCATCTGGGGGCACACAGCAGGGAAATGGCCCGATCTGAGGTGCGCTGCCCTAGCTAGATGGGCTTGCAGAGTGAAATGCCAGGTTAGCAGCAAATGTATCAATTGCAGCACTCTCCCTCTCTGCTACCGCCTCAATAGGCTCATTGTAAAGAACTCCAACAATGTAGAGACCTCTTTTGGGAAATAAAACGCTTTGTGCACTACAAAGTAACGTGGTAGCTTTCTGGGTTGAGGATGGACAGTGTGTCACAGGAGAAGGTGGGAAAGGAGCAGACTGGGGCAGGCGAGGCAGGCAGCCAAGCGCTGCAGGAACTCCCGAGGACACCTCCTCGTGCCCCGCAGTGCTGAGCCTCCCCGCCTCGAGCAGCACCCCGAGCGCCGTGACTCAGGAGCCACAAGCACCTCGCAAAGACAGAGATGCTTGGCCCTGATGCTGATCCCAACTTCAAACCCGGCGCCGAGGTGCAGCGGGAGAAGGTGGGGATGGCAGCGGCACGGAGCTCGCCGCCCTGCCGGATCCCGCGGGGCTTGCCTGTGGTTGCTCCCCGAAGGCAGGAAGCAGCGCGCAGGGCAGCTGCAACACACCAGGGAGCCCTGCGGGGTCTGCTGGCTGCTGGCAGGGTGCATGCCCTGGGGGTGGGGGGCGCTCCTGTCCTAACCTGGATTTAGGATTTAATTGCTAGATCCCAGAGCAAAATCTGGGCAGCTAAGGCCTGAAAAGCGATGCTGTACGGGAGGTTTCAGGGGAGCATTTGGATGATTATGCAAAAAAGCACTTGGCCATTCAAAACCAAACAGCTTTGCAGCCTCTCCTGCTGCTTCCAGCACCAGCTGCCCTGGGAAACCTTTTTCATTCAATTTGCTGGCCAAGTTAAGTTGCTTCCATTAACAAGGGGAGGGAGCAGGGTCTCGCCTGGGAGGGGGCCCATTAACGCTGCTCTGGGCCCACCAGCGAGGCAGGGGCTGGGCTGCCAGAACCAGGAACAGGACCAGGACCTGAAGCTGCTCCAGGTCCCAGGCTTTGCGTTTCTGCAGCTGAAGCACAGGGGTGCTGAGGTGCTGCGGTGGTGGGAAACCAGAGCCCAGCTGTGCCCAGCAGCCCCAGCCCTGCCGCTCAGCCCTGGGCAAGGCCCCTCCAGCCCCACGCTGAGCGCCCAGTTTAGCCCCAGGCCTGCACGTGAAGAGGCACCGCTAAGGGCCAAGCCCCGGCAAAGCCCCAGGCTGGCACCTGAGGTGGGAGCTTTGCACCTCCTCTTCCTGCACATCAATTGCCACAATATGGTCATTAATTACATGAGAACTGGTCGTTAATTACATGAGAACCGGCAGTTTCTGCTGTTTTAATTGAAGGACACTGCTTGTTATCTCCTCATTTGTGAACATACCACACTTTTTTTTTTTTTTTTTTTAACTAAATGTCTCTTTTACCAATGCTAGGAATTCAGCAAATAAGACACAATAAATTATCTTTTCCCATTAATAGTTGAATTTTCCTTTGGGCATGAAGCAACTGACTGCTCAGTGACATAACCACAAGTGATTTCACAGCACTAAGACACATTATCACTCCCCAATGGCATTTAACTGACACTGTGCAACTGAGCAACTTACAGCTTTTATAGGGGATTTTCAAGAATGGTACAGCCTACGTGGAGAGGTTCCCCACACTTAGGAGATGGAGCTCCTGAACGTGTAGGGGTGCAGAAGATGGCATGTAAAGAGACTGTGACTGTGCTGCTCTGTCAGTGCCTCCCTGGAAGCAGATTTTTGATTACAAATGAATTAGCCAACACTTTGTGACCCCTGAGCACAGCTCTGCCGAGCTTTTCTGTGCTGCTGTCTGCACTGAAGCACTTCTGCCCGAGGCAGCACCATCTCCAGGAGGCTGCAGCTGGTGGCACATGAAGATTACGGGTCCTCCAAGAAGCATGACATGGAGCCTGCCCAGCCCAGTGGTGGCCGCCAGACCCCACCGCCAGCCCAGCAGCCGTGGGCATGCCCGCAGGGCTCGCAAAGAGGTTTCCACCTCACCGCCTCCTCCTCCTCGCTATGAGGGTGCAGCCTGCTCTGTTTGGCTGCTTTGTTATTTGGAACACATGGCATTGTAAAGAGAGCTTGATTAAAGGACAAAACAAATAGGAGGAAGTGGCTCGTGAATGCCAGCGGGACCCAAAGCAGCGCACGCGTGTGCAGGCAGGCCAGCGCTTCCGAAAGAGATAAGTGGGACCAGAAAGAACACGGCTGGGGAGCCCAGCCCTCGTGTCAAGCGGCTCTGGCGAGCGCCCCGACGGGAAGGAGCCCTTGGCTGTGCTCCCAGGAAAAATACAATACGTATAACAAACACACTGGGACTAGGCAGGAAACCCAGCCCTGGCAGCACCCAGACCCTGATGTCCGTCCCCCCGCAGGGACGGTGCTGCCTCCCCCAGCCCTGTGCCGAATCACGCCCTGATCCCAGGGCTTACCCCGCGCCCACTCACCTGCACGGCTCCGCCGAGCATGGCGGCCACCAGCCCCATGGCCATGCTCAGGGTCTGCGCCTCCACCGCTGCGCCGCGGCCCCGGGCCAGGCTGACACACGCCCGCTGAAGAGTGGCGGCCACGAACTCCTCCACCTGCACGCAGTTGGGAGAGTGGTTAGGAAGGAAGGTAATGGCCCGAGCAGTCCCTGCAAGGACTGTCCCCATGGCAGGGCCACCGCAATGCCACCCCTGCTGGGGAGCTCTGGAGAGCTGGGGGATAGCTGGGACCCTGGTGAAGCCCAGCTGTGAATGCACCGGGGGTGCAGGAGGACATCGTGGTGGATGTGGAGGTGATGGAGCTCCCGAACCACTGTCCACCCCCAGGGCATTAGCAAGGAGAGGCTGATTTTCTGGGTAGCAAAACCCAGCCACCAGCACAGCCCTGCACCTTGCTGTCCAAACCAGCAGATGAAGTCTTGCGGAGCTGGGCTGCAAGGGGGGCAGTGGCCAAGCCAGGAGCTCCCCTTCTCTCCCCACGCAGCCCTCCCATTTGCGGGAGAAAACCAGTATTTGTGAAACACGATACCTAAAATCCAAAGCTAACATCTGCTCCCCGAGTCACAGCAGACAAAGCTGAAGCAGGAAGGTGCTGACAGCCCGGCCCATAACAGCCGCAGCAGGCAGGCTGCCGCGGGGCTGTACGGGCTCACGCATTCCCCCTGCACCTCCACGCAGCCCTGGGACAAGCCGGTTACAAAAGCAAGGTCGCAGCACAGGCCAGCACGGGAAGATGCCAGGAAGCAAACGGGGTGGTGGCAACCAGGGGGAAACACGAAAAGTCCCTACAAGATTGTGCTAGAGAAAGATTTGTGCTCAGAAAATTAACATAGACAGTAGCAGCAGGAGATAAAGACCAGGCAGCTCTGGGAAAGCACCGGCTCTGCCGACTGCTGTCAGGGACCGAGGTCACCAACAGCACCAGGCACGGCCGCGAGACATGGAGCTGAGCAGGGATTAGCACGGCTCAGATAAACTTCATCACAACAAAAGTAACGCCTGCCTGCACGCTCTGCGAGCCCCCAGGCCAGCACAGCGCCCTGACGCCTGCGGGCACCGAGAGCCGAGGCTGGGGCATTTCACAGCCAACTCCTTTGCCGACAAGCTCTGCAGGACTCCCAGCAATTACCCCAATTTGTCGGCTCAAAGGGCTCCCCAAGTGCAGAAAGACAAAGCTAGGGATCAGACATCACGTGCTCCACAAGCAGCCAACACTCAACGCACGCCATTCACCACATGTGTGTGTGTGTATCCCATTCTGTGATTTTCTCAGTATTTTTTTTCCAAGCCAGTAATGATCCTGCTTGGCTGGCTTTGGCCTTCTCGACACTTGGCACCAAGATCTTTGATCCCACAGGCTTCCTGTGTTTCTAATGGAGCTTGAAATTAATACTTCTTTTCCTCCACTCCTTTGTCTGCTCACTGCACTGGCGAGCACTGCTCTGGGCGAGCTCACTGACTGTGGCAGGAGCCAGGCACTCATTCATGGTGGGAAAAGAATGAATAGCGGTCAGTCCTACTTAACATGCTTGTTGCAAAATAAGAGGAACCCTCTGGAGTAGCTCCTTTTTTGGAAAACAAAGCAACAGGGCAACGAGGTACTATTGCACCAGCTCCCCATGCTTCCAGCCTCCTGCCATCACATCGGGCACTGCGGGCAGGACAGCTGACTGCTGCCAGCTTGGTTGAATGCCCCCTGATTGCAGCAGAGAGGCTGGCTCTGAGGGGCTGCAGAAAAGGAGCAGGTACTTCCTGGACTGATAAGACCAGGAAAAAAAGTGCTGTTAAACAGCAAGAATGCAGAGCTAAAACAAGTGTCAGAGCATCTGCTCTCACAAAATAGTGACATGCAAGCTGAATGGGTTGAAATTATGCTCAATGCAAAAACAGAAACATCACGAACAAGTAATCTACCAGTAGATAGTAGATACCAAAAATTAAACAAACACTAATATCTAGAAGGAATAAAAAGCTTGAAAGATAAAACTCTGGGTGATGTTTCTGTCTCGTGCAGGAGAGAGTGTACTGCATCACTAATGGCGTACCAATGAAATCAAGTCAATATCATAAAACTCGACTGTGAGGGGGAAAATGTAGATAAAATATATTGTGCAACTGAGGAGGTCCGCAGTTGCTGTTGTTCCTGGGCTCAGGCTTCACACAGATCCTGCCTGCTCCAACCCTGTTATACAGGGATACGTGCTGCAGAGTGGCTGCAGCAAGAACAAAACCCCTGGACGAGCTGTGTGCTGCAGAAAATGCTTAAAAACACAGCTATGCAGCTGCTTGTTTAAACCTGAGGGATTGCTCCTTGAAATATGACCCCTGGTGTTTACTTGTAGGTTGAAGTATAATGGCTTTTTTGTCTGCCTTTTTTTTTTTTTTTTTTTTTTTTTCTTTTTANNNTTTTTTTTTTTTTTTTTTTTTTTGTTTCTTTTTACACCAGACATGTTGGACCTAGAAACTCAGCTAAATCCTTTCCCATTTCCCACTCCTGACTTTTTGACCTGGACAGCAGAGCCAGACCCGCTCGGGTCTGTTGGTCAAGAGGAAGGTGCAGGCACAGCAGCAGTGACTGTCACTGTCACTGCTCTGCCACCACAGAGCACGGCACAAGAGACACCATTGTCCCAAAAAGAAAAGTGAGAAAAACTGTGCAAGAAGTGACCTGTTCTGCTTCAGCAAGTCACAGGTAACTAGCATAACCAGGTCATTGCGTTAAAAAAGAAAAGGAGGAGGAAGTTAAATATGCAAAGCAGCTCGTGAACGCAGCGCTGCCCTCAGTGTGCAACAAAATCGGCCAGGTGCAGGACAGGAGTTCCCTTCGGTGCCGCTGCAGTGTGGGCTCGGGGGTGACAGAAGCACCACATTTTAACAATCCTGCTTGGCACCAGGTTCAAGAAGCCTTTGAAATTACAGAGTTTAATAAACTTTGCAGCTGCACATTCATGAAGACATCTACAAGTGCATGAACACAGTTATGCCAGCCTCGATGACGGGATACGCCGTTCAGCGCAGGTGTTCAGCAGCAGAAACCAGAGAAATGCCACGAATAGCCTACATGCTGATGAGGGAAAGGGGACGCGACACGACAGTTGTGCCATGCTGCTCAGCCAGATGCCCCCATGCTTTTGCCAGGTTAGGGGTCCAGCTGCAGCAGCTGCTGGAGGTGGCTGCAGAGATGTGCCAGAAAGAACTGGCACCAGCTCCACGGACACATAGCAAGCACTCGCTGGAAAGGTCTGTCCGATATAGACGCCTTCAAACTTTGCTAAATATTGGAAGTAAATTTTGCTCAAAATAAAGATGAAAAACTGGTAAGTCAGAGTTTTGATAAGCTATTGTCTTGGCTTCAATATAAAGCCATAACTGAAGATGTCTGCTAGCTGCTCCTCGTGCATCTGTGGCTGACTTTGTCCTCCCTGTTGATATTGCACAGGATGGTGTCTTTTTCAGACACTTGCAACTGACTCAGTAAACTGCTTTTCTGGGGACGTTCTAGTTTTCTCCTGCTGTTTCCTAGTAATCGTGTA
Source organism: Anseranas semipalmata (assembly GCA_013399115.1). Lineage (NCBI taxonomy): Eukaryota > Metazoa > Chordata > Aves > Anseriformes > Anseranatidae > Anseranas > Anseranas semipalmata. Next base: position 558,023 of record VXAA01005663.1, read on the forward strand.
TCTAGAGCCCAGTGGCACAGAGTGCTGTGCCACGTGCCCCAGCTGCTGCTCTCCCAGGGTTTTGCCGTGACCCACCTGAGCAAGGTCTGTGAACACAGTGTCCGAGACACTCTCACACAGCGTGGCCACGAGCTGCAGGACCAGCAGCTTCCTCCTCTGCCTGGTGTGGTGCTGCTCCAGCTCCAGGAGACTCCCTCCAGCCGCAGCTCTGGGGCTCACCACCGCCTCGTCCTCCGCAGCCACGTGTGTCAGTGCCTGCCGGGAAGGAAGCACAGGGCATGGGAAGGCAGCGGTTGGACACAGCAAATCAGTTCCAGGGCTGCCGCAGGCACCATGCTATTGACACTACAGGAGCCACCTCCTTCCCCACGGGCCGACAGTCCTGTGCACAGCACGTCCACATCACCTGCACCTCCCCTCTGCCTGCCCAGCGCACAGCAGGATTGCTCCACCATGCCACGCTCACTGCTCCCAATAACACAACTGATGACCGGTCCCCTTTGCCACCTGTCGCACAGCCCACCCGTCCCAGGGAAACCATCCCCGGGGATGTGTCCCAAACAAAGACATCACCTTCAGGCAGCGGATGAAGAAGTCTCCGGCCAGGCCGCTCTTCTGGCAGTGAGACAGCAGCTCCACTAAATTCTCCACACAGCACTGCTCCGAGGAAACCTTCTGGTAAAGGGCCTCATCTTCATCACTGAAACAGGTCACTGTGTCACCACCACGAATGCACTCAGCACCCCCCCAGGGCTGGCTCTGAACAGCCACATGGGAAGGTGAAGTTCTGCTGCTGCCTCCTGCTAAAAACCCTCCTCCCCAGCGCTGCCCTGGGCACCTGGCTCCTGGCCCACCTGCACGCAGCAGCTCAATGCCTCCTGCTGCCCCCTCCATGAGGGGGAATACTCAGCATGCACCGTGCAGCGGCTTGGCGCAGGAAAATAGGAACATGTCAGCCTGCAGGAACCGGGGGCACTTTTGAAGGGTTTTCTAGTTCCAGCTGCAGTTCGCTCGGACAGCGCAATTAAGATTTCTGTTCTTGTGAAAGCCAGCAACAGTGCAAGCTGAGTCTGTCGTGTCACCAGTCACAGGAGGCGGAGAGAATAAGTCCTGCAGACACCACCCCAAGGGGCACCCATTGGGCACCATCGCCCTCGGCTCCCTCTCCCAAGGCAGACCTCAGGGTTTCAGGGCTCTGCAGGGGCATAGGCTCCCGGCTCCCAGCACCAGCCTTCCCAGCACAGCTAGAAAGCGGGAGCCTGGAGGCAGCTGAGCAAAACTATTGCTCAGTTAATTTGGTCTACATGATCAAGCACTCAGCTTATTAATTAACCTGCATTCATTAAAGGAATAACTAACAGAAACCATCAGTACAAAACACACATTCAGTCCACCCATCCTATCCTAGCACTAGCTAATTCATGCAGCAGTCATAACCGTAAAAACAGGGCAGACAGAGGCAGAGGCATGGCCATTAAGGAATAATTTTAAATTATATTCAGCTTAACCAGTGCAAACCCCAGGGCATACCTTCTTCTAATTCAGGTCAGGAATAGATTGAAATGAAACCAGAATGAGGGTATTTGTACAGGGTTTTGTTACACTCGTAATGAAACGGGTGCCCACAGCTCCTGACACACCCATGCAGAGAACACTGCTGGGCAGGAACCATGCGCTCTGCCTGCTAGATAGCGCTGGCCCGCGCTCATACGTGCCAAAAAACATAGCTGCCCCTCTTTAAACAAAATGTCATGCTGCTGAACAGCCCTAGGTTGCACGGCTGGAGTCTAATGGCTGTAGTTTATTTCCCACATGGCCATTCACTGCCTCTACTTGTAGAGGCCATCTGCAAGAGCAGGAGGGGGGTTCAGTCCCTGGCTCAGGTACTTTGGCATTGCCAAGTCCTTGCTGTGACAGTGCCACCTGTGCCCGAGGGATTCCACCCGCTCCACGCAGCTGCGGTTGGCCAGGAGACAGACCCTGGCTGGATTCCCCTGCATTCGGGGAGCACTGGGACTGATGGTGCACGTCCCGTCCCCAGACACCCCACAGGCCAGTCCTGGGACTCGGGAAGACATGCAGGGAGTGCATGCTAATGCTCAGAGCATGCTGGTTTTCAGGGCTGAAAGCCAGAGCTCTGCACCACACACGGGGAGCCTGGAGGCAGCGTGAAAGCACCACTGTCCCATCTCAGTGCACCCAACTCAGCCACGCAGCTGCCTGGGGGACGAGACTGATGGGGACAGCATCGTCAGCACCACGCTCACCGCGAAAGGCCCCAGGCACTGGGTGATGCCTGGGGACTGACCCCTGCGCCCGGCATGCCCCAGCAGCTCTCACCTGATGGGCTCCTCCACTGCAACCGCGGCACCTCCCTCGCTGCCCACGCGGAAGCAGCACCGCGGGTGGAGGTGGCGCACGCTGCTGTCCAGCCCCGCACAGCCCTCCAGCACAGACAGCGACGTCTCCCTCTCTGACTTCTCCAGGAACCACAGCAGGACCTCCTGGCACGGGGAGCTGGCAGGGAGAGAGACAGCAACAGTGACCTTGCTCTGCCCGCTGTAGCCCTCTGCGCAGTGCACACCAGCGCTGCAACGTGACAGCGCGTCCCAGGGAGAGGGGACAGACACAAATGCTCTGCAGTGACCATGGACACTCCTTGGGATGCTCTGGGCTGAGAGCTCCAGCTAGCTGAAGGCATTTGTGTCAGTTTACAAGGCGCTCAGCAGCACATCTTGTCCTTCTAGTGTTCACAGATGGAAGGATCTGGGTCCTTCAAGATTTCAGCCCAGCAAGGAAGGGAGCACTGTTTGAACAGTGTGTTTGTACAAGGACAGCCACTTGCACACAGCCTCAGTATGCAGCGCCTGATGCTTTGTGCCAATCTGACAAAGCACAGAGCTGTCAGCTGTGCCAAGGAAGAGGAAGGAGACAGGGAACACTGTAAGGTGGCATGGAAACCCCTGCCAAGTAAAGATGCAGGTTAATGAGATCGAGTAGCAGTGCTGTGCCAGGGGTCTGGAAACCTGAACACTTCCAGGCAGCTGTGGTTTTTGTTACCCTTGCCAAATTCCTGTGTAAAGAGAGAAGCTAGCAGTGACTGTGCTCACCCAGCAGCAGTGTTAACTTGGCTTGTTCTAAGAACGTGCCACAGCACTCTCTAATCTTTAAAGTGATTCACAAAGTCTTTAATAATAGCACAGACCTTTTAGGGGAAACCTCCAGTACCCACGTGCCAGTATCACCAAGGCATTAGTGTAAACCCACTGGGAACGCACGTACCAGACTGGCCCAAACTCAGGGCAGCCCAAGGAAAGCCCAGGAGGACAACAGAGAGAGGACAGCCAGCACCTCGTCACCACTGTTGCTGCCACCATGACTGACACATGTAATGCTCACCACCATACGTCAGCTGTGGGGGAGCTGGGCACAGTGCAAGAAACAGCTGCCGAGAGGCAGGTCCTGCACACACCAGAAAAACAATCCCAGATAGGAAAAATATGATCTTTTACTTCAAAGAGTCAGAGCTCCAGCTGCCGGTTTTCACCCTGTTTCTAATCCCCCTGAACAGAGATCCCTCCAACACCCAGCCAGGTCCCGGCATCATCGTCCCTGTCCTTGGGCAATCCAACCGCTCCCCTAGCTGGGCTGCCGCAGTGAGAGTCGACCAGGGCTCCCGCGGGGCATGCCTGCCCCTGCACCAAACACCTGGGCTTTGGGGAAGACAAAAACTAAGGCAAGAGCTGCTTCCCTGTGCACAGGTCGGGCAGTAAGGTCATGTACCGTGCCTATGCCTGTGGTTACTGCCTACTTTTAATGAGCTCTTCAGGGTAAGAAAATTGGTCTTGACTATTCTATGTGTCCATATAGAGCATGTGCTTTGGAGCCAAGCAGTACGGAGAAACAAAACCCCAGAAGAAGCTGTGCACAATCCTTCCTTACCGTAAGTATGACACATTCTGCTTGGCGAAGGAATAGAGGGAGAAAACCACTCCCAGGACTGACTGCAAGGATCCTAGCAGGAGGCTGGAGCTGTCATTTCCAACCACGTACACCTACGGAGAGAGAAGGGCACATGGAGAAGAGTGAAACACCTGCGTGGAGCAAGGGAAGGCCAAGGGAGGACAGAAGGTATGTCTGCGCACAGGACGGCTGCCACCAGAGAGGATGGCAGAGCGTTCACAGCCTCTGCTCCTTTCAGCCTGGAGCCCATTCTCCCTGATTATGCTACAATCTGTATTAAAAGCAGCCTTCAGCACCACCTTTCTCCCAGCATTTGCTTAACCATAGCAGCGCTCCAAGCTACAGGAACGCTGCAGCTAGCTACTCGGGAAGTCTACTGCTTAGGGGTAAGGTCTTAAGCTACAGAGAGATGCATTAGGCACCTTTGAATCAGCAAATCTTTATGGAAATTGCATTCAAAGCCAAATCCTAAGTACAAAGATCAGTCCCTAGCAGGGCAGCAGGGCCAATGTGTGCAGAGCTGACCAGGCTTTGAGGAGGCTGCAGGACCACACTGCTGTCCTCCACCTCAAGCAGCACCTCCCCAAACCACTGGAAATACCCTCCTCAGAGCCAGCACCCTCTTCCCACTTAAACCATTGTTACTAGGGCACTGCACCCAAGTCCTACCACTGCCCACAGAGCACAGGACAAGTGCTCACAGAAGTCTTATGACACTGGGTTTCCTTTTGAACCCTTTTAAAGAAATTGTCTAAATCAAAAAGCCAGGTAAGACACTTTCAGTGAAAGCCATAATGGGAAAGTTTGGCTTAGAAAATTGTTAAATACGAAGCTTTGTCTGGCTGGACTCAGGGTTTGTTGTGTTCAGGTCCTTGTTTTTTTTCCAGGGTCTATCTCCCTCCATAGCTTTTAGCTTAAAGAAAAGGGGAAAGAATAGTCTCTTGACAGGTTCGCCCAGGGACTTCAGCTGTGTAGGCTGGTGAACAACCTGCTCAGAAGATGCTGTCCCTTCAAACCGGAGTGCTCCCCACACCTCCCATCTGCCCACGTGGCGAGCAAGTGCCTGCTCTAAGGGCTAGAAGTGCCCTCGGGACAGAGCAATGGAGCTTTTGTGACAGCACAGGTACAAGCCCTAGGAAGGAGATTGTCTTGATAATGTCTTGGCCTGCTGTATTGATGCAAACCAATGTTTTGCCTGCTCTAATCCCCGTGGAGCCATTCTTCCTAACCAGAACCTTTTGTACACAAAGCCTCCCTGACGAAGCCCCAAGGATGGTTTCCCACTCAGCATCAAATGACACTTGCTAGGCAAGAAAACCCCACAAATGGCAGGCTGGAGTCTCCATCACTAATCTCACTGCTGTCAGGCCTAAAGCGCTATGCCATTAAGGAGGGATCCGCCCCAAACTCCAGAAGCATTCTCATTGTGAACAGCAGCCACAGAGCAGCCCTCCAGACTGGTCTCTGCCTGCCAGCTAGTTGCAACAGATCATTAGTACGCAAAATACTACAACAATCACAGCATTTAAGAGCTTAGGCTGCCTAAGGGCATGCCAGTAAGCCAGTCACCAGCTTCTTGAAGTTGAATTCCTGGGCTTGTGATGTCCTTCTTGGCTGGAACATGCAGCAGAAAGCTCAGCTGCTATCAGGCAGGCAGCGAAGCCTGCAGCGTGGTGGTACTGGTGATACTGGTGGGAATGGTGGGAAAATGAGGCATGAGAGAAGGTTTCAGAAGAGCCCTGTTCCCTCACAGGGAGCACGAGCATGGACACCACCTCTCCCTCCAACGCCAGAGCCAAGAGCTGCACTGCTGAGCACCCTGCTGCAAAGAAACCCTTCTACAAGAACAGGGGCACCTTCCAGTGGGGAACAGATCAACTCCACAGAGGCGGAGAGGCTCCCTACCAACATCATCAAGGACAATAATCCTTGCTGGAAGGAGCTCCAGGTGCTGCATCTGCACTGTCCTGCCTGCAAGACACGTCCTCTAACATAGAAGATGGTGGGTTACTGACGAAACCAGACTGTGACCAGCCTTTCTCCAGTGAGGCCTGGGTTTCTGTCATTTTGCTGAACCCTCTCCATGCCCCAGCACCTGATCGGGGCCCGAACGCCAGGCAGGAAAGTGGCTGAGCTTCTGCAGCCCTTCCTGCCTCACAGCCCAGCACTGAGGCCAGACCACTGCCTCCAGACCGTGTCCTGTCCCACGAGCAGCTCCTGAGGGCAGATCAGCAAAGGAGACTGATGGACACCCAGCAACAGCTGCTGATGGATTACCCACCCACAGTTTTTAAAATTAACATCACGCACATGGAAATCCATGTGTCATCGGGTTAGGCTCAGAAAGGTCCCTGCAAAACAGGCTACTCATTTTTATTTACTTAACCTCATCGTTTTAGCTTGTCCAATGAGACTGGATGCACTGTAATTCCTTCAGCCACCTGACATACCAGCAGGAGGAAATGGACCGCTGGGGACCCCCAGTGGGCACCAGCTGTGGTGTCCTCCCTGGTTCTGGGACACCTGAGGTCAGGACATGGACTAACAGCATCAGCTGAGCCACCAACCACCCTCCTCTTCCCCTGTGCCCCCCACGCTCTCCTCTCCTGCACAGCAGCAGCCCCCAGCCGACAGGGTAACGGCTGCGCCCTGTGAGCAGCGCAGACCTAACCCCTATCAGCAGGCATCTCCTTGCTCTGGCCCCTGCTGCTCGGTGCCCTCCAGGCAGCAATGCCTGGCTGAGGGATTGCGGCAGCTCTTCCAGTGCTCCTCCTCGGGCTCTGCAGCACCCTCCGAGCTCCCCTTCCCTCTCTTCTTCATGTCGGTGACAGCTCAGCGGCCTCAGCGCTGCGCTGAATCTGCTCGCTCCTTCGCGCCCACTGTGAACGCTTCACTGCTGACCGGCTGCATGAGTGACGGCTGTGAGCGGTGAGCCAAGGGGCCCCGCCAAGCTGCTGGCACGGCAGAGCAAGCCGTCCGTCACAGCCTGCCGCTCGCTGGCACCTTGAGCGACGCCTTTTCCAGGTCACTCATTCACAAGCATCTTGACCCAACAGCAGAGCTGGCTGCCACCCATCCCTCTGCAAGGGTTAATGCTGCAGGAGCTGTAGAAAAGCTTCCAGCTCCAGCTGCTTTCCTCCAGCACTCTGGCTCAGGCTGCCCTCTGCAGACCTCGGGAGGCATGAAGGCGGCTCTGAGCAGCAGCAGAAGGCAGCAGGTTCTCCCTCCCACACAGGTAACGCTGGGCTCCCCTTAGCCATAGGATCCATGTTTTACAGCAAGGAACCTGAAGCATGGAGGCACTAAGAGGAGGGTGAACCAGCGACAGACTGGGAGGAGAACTCAGGCATCCTCTGAAGACGTAGCACTTACAGAACTCCCTGTGATCGATGCTTCCCACTGACCAGCTGCACGCCTCTGATGCTGGCAGAGGAGGCATGTTGTTTTTGACAGGGACTGACCACCCAAAGCAACGCGTGCCAGGCCAGCAGCACTCCCAGCCAGCGTCTCCCGTGTGCCACTCCTCCTGTTCTAACGTTACCTGATCTACAGTCACAGCCCGAGTCCTGAAGCTGTTCTGACAGCACACCCAGGCACAACCATCCTGTAGGAAGCAGTGCAGTCTAGCAATGCTCAGAAATTCTTGCTGCAGCTCAAGGAGGAAGAGGACATGACAGCACCATGGGGACTCCTGGCCTCCAGCCCACTGCTCCGACTCTTTCCTTACTTTCATTGACATACCAGAAAGACATGGGGAAAAAAACAACCAGCAAAGGCTCACTGCTACTTTGTAGAACACTTTCAGGTGTGAATGCTTGAAAGGATTAAGGCAGTGCCTCTGGTATCCATCAAGAAGCTGCAGTCCCTCCAATGCAGTACTTCATTCAGGGTTACTTTTTGCAAGTCTAGGCCTTGCTTCAGCACCGTGACTGCCTGAGACACTGTTTTTTTCATGGCCTAACACACACACACATACACACACACTGAACTGCTGAGAAAGTCTCAAACCAGCTCTTTCCCAGAACAGTGTTCTCACCTCCCCACACACCAAATCAGACACTCTACCTTGAACACATCTTCCACACAGCTGCTGAGCTCTGCCTCTGTCACCAGCACTGTCCCTGCTGCCAAATCTTCCACTATCTCTGAAAACAAAGAGGAGAAATATCAGCACCTCCACATGCCAAGGAGTCTCCAGCAAAATGGCAACCCCTCCATGCCCAGCACCAAAAAGCCCATGGATAGTCCTCTTGCTTTCCCTCCATGAGGGCAGCATGGGAACCAACAAGCCCTCATGAGCTGTGGTAAATATCACTGCAGTGTTGTAAACTCTGCAAGGCTACAAGCAAATCAAAGCAGACCACAAATTATTGATGGATTATTCCTTGGAGAGCTGCTCGGTCAGTGTGGGGAACCAACGGCTTCCATCCGGAAATCCCGGAACAAGCCTGTCAGACTGGGAGAGGTTCCCAGAGAAGATGGCACAAGCCCCACTACTTGATTCTTACACTGATTTGACTTAAGTGCTAGTAAATATGGTGCACGTAGCCACACAGACATGTCCACAACCAACAGATGTGGGCTTGCACCCTCAGTAGCCAAGTCACCAATACATGAGAAAATTCTGATGGAAAGACGAAGACCAGTGGAAAAAGAAATCAGACCCTTCCTCGCTCTGGGGCTTGACACAGCCCCTCACCAGCTGTTACCTGCTGCATCTGAGCACCGGAGAAGCGGTGCCAGCAGAGGCTGGAGCAGGTATTTCTCTGCCAGCTGAGGGTGCTCTTTCGCCATGGTGAGCAGTGTCGTGGTGGCCACTCTCTGGAACTGGCGTGCTGTCAGTTTGTCCTGGATGTGCAGTAAGTCCAGAATCTGGAAGGAAAGTCCACAATATCAGAACAAAGCTTAGCAGCCGACTCCTCGCAGCCAACGGCAGAGACTGAGGAGCCTCCATTTTGCTGCTTTACTGGACATTGGGCACGACACTCCCCACACAAAGGAGCAGCTCTCTGTCCCGTGCATGTGGTAACGCAGGAGGCATTTCTGGGCACTGTGAGCCCGCACCACTCCCATGGCCAAAAGCTGGAAGCCAGAGCTCCCCAGCAGAAAGCTCCTTAAAGTGAATAGCTCATGTGACCAGGAAACATTGCTCACTATTTCAATAAAATATAGAAAATTCAAGAGCAGGGTGGAAACATGTCCCACTGACAGAGCAGCAGGAAAACACACCCCTGACTGGGGCAGCCTGGCTCAAGCAAGGCGACACGCAAACAGTATCGACAGCACAGACAATTGCCAAGCTGGGGACTTGAGTGTACTCCCACTTTGCATTTGCAGGCAGAGGCAACATGCCACGGAGAGGGCAGAGGGAAGCACCTACCTGAGGGCACACACGTTTGTAGTAGTCCTCGAGGGAAAGGCACTGCTGAGGGCAGGAAGCCAGGATCTTTGCAACCGCATCACATTTTCTCCAGTCCACAGCTGCTGCTTCAGCATCAGTGCCACCTGCTCCACCCACAGAAAGACGAGATCAGCTCAGCCTGACAGCAAACAGCAGGGCCATTTTTGGCTGAAGCTAAATGTTTCTGGCCAAAAAAAAATGATTTTTTGCTTTTATTAACCTCCTTAAACCAATCATCTTTCGGGAAACACCTGGGCTTAATGAGGGAAAGGGAAAATTATTGTCCAAGGCCTTTGACACTGGAAAACAACATCTATAAATAGGTGTATGAGCCAGGCAGTGGAGGGAGGCTATGCCTGGATGGTGTCTTCAGGTTGCCTTGGCTGGAAGAGGCTTTGGTGCTAAAGACTGGAGGATTCAGCTTTTACAGAGCAACGCTTTCCCTAACTTGCAGGAAACAGAGCAGGGGCCCAGGCTGCCAAGCCCCAGCACAGGACTGCTCCCACTCCACTGCAGCTGCCAACAGCCTAACACTGAGCACTGCTGCCCCAAAACCCGCACCAGCACACGGGGCCATAATGCTGCTCCCCAGGACAAACCACTCCGTGCACACGGGAGGTGTTACTCCACGGAAACATGAACAAGCTAAATGAGTTAGGAAGCTTTTAGTCCAGACCTCAAAAAGGATGGTATACCCCAAGCTAAAGGCATTCACAAAGGTGTTCACATTTCAGGAGTTCAACAGCCTTGCCATACTCAGAAGCATAATCTGCGTGAGCATTAAAGAATTCAGTTTAGCCTAAAAAATGTGTTCCCCACTTCAGTGCTCTACTGGCACTGTCTTTTTTGGGCTTCCCATGGGAAAATATCTCAGACACATCATCACAGTCTCCTTCAATCTGCAATCCCAGAAACCAACAGCAGCACCCAAGCACCCTACTCACCACCAGTCCCCTCCATAATGCCCCGAACCACAGCCTGAACCCCATTGGGTCTCATCAGCCTTTCTGAGAGCAGCTGGCCACAAAGGCGCCGCAGCCACGCAGGAGCCCGTACAAGGGCTGGCTTTGTTTCTTCCCCAGGAGAGGGACGACTCTGAAAGGAAACAAAGGAGCAGGCTCAGTAGGGTATTCTCCCCAGTGCACACTCCTGGGCAAACCCTCACTAACAGGCAAAACAGCCAGCACCCTGCCCTGGAGGACTTGAGACCAGATAGGAGCAGAGGACAGGGAAACATTTTAAATCACTTCATCCAGTGGCACAAAGCAAATTAGGGTTTAATGAGAGACTAACCTTCCTGGGAGCATCCTCTCATGCAGAGCTTCCCTCCTTTAATTAAAGTCTCCCAGGGTCAGGCAGCAGCTCTGACTGTCTCATTACTGAAATGGGGCACGGGGGGCTTGTGGGACAAGTCAGGTTCAATGCACATAAGGAGACAGCAGTGGTGACTCCTGCTACCACTGGACACAGCATGCTGTGCTGGGGAGGCAGCACTGTGAGCCCACTGGCTCAGGCAGAGAACTACACAGGGACAGGTACAAACAGCAACACTGTCCAGAGGCTGCAAATCTACAAAGCGAGCAGTTTGAATGTGTGCGCTTGCTAGGACACGTGGAGCGAGGCTGGCAGCTCCGCACTGCAGCAGGACGTCAGCTTGGCTCTTGTCTGACCGGGAGACCCCAGCTTTCATGTATGCCACAGCATATACTGAGGGTGCTGCTCCCCCATGATCTCGTTACAGACCCTCTGCAGCACTTGCACATAGGACGGCAGCTTCTGCCTGCCTGGGAATCGCCTTCAATCCCAGCCAGAGGCCGGAGCGCAGCACAGAGCTGCACCCAAGCCAGCAGCCCCAGGCTGCCCTGGGTATGATCCAGCAGCTGCCTCTGCAGACAGCACGTATTTCCCATCTCATTCTCCGCACCGCCATGAGGCAGCCTTTGAAAAGGCCATAAACAGCAGCCAGTGCTGAGGCAGCAGCACGTCATCCTGCAGAATGAATGGTGACCCTCCATGATGTGCAAATAGGCAAGCCAGGGGACGGAAGGTGCTTTGCTGGGCCAGGCCCAGAGAATGTAATTGCCAGGCCAAGGCTGCACGTGCTGCTATGAGTCCCTAAGCGTGCACCCACACCACAGCCCCTGTACAGCAGGGCCTGAGCTGCTGCTGCTGAAGCATGAGCAATGCACACCTGGCTGTTTTGGCTGTGCAGTCAAACAACATTCATAGTGCACTATGCCAAACAGGTTTTTAACGTGTAAAACTTTTCCAGGAGAGCAGTAAATGTACCCTCAGCATGGAGGAACACACGCTGACACCACTGTGGGTTGTACGTGCCCCGAGAGTGACTGCAGCTGGGGCATCACCATTACCCAACAGTGTGCCACAGTGAGGCCTTGCTCACAGCATCGCCCTCCCAGCCACCCACTCTGCTTTGCCAGAACATCACTCCTGCTCTGCAGCCTGAGTGAAAATAATGCAAAATCTTCCAGGTGCAGGAGTACCTAAACAGACCCTGCACTTCGCTCTGCCCAGCTGTCTGCAGTTAGCAGCTTGGTATGGCATATTCCTGCTGGGATGTGGGATCAGCGACTGCCCTGTGTCAGGATGGTTCCGCTGCAGCTGGTACCTGCTTGGGGCCACCCTGCAGGACGAGCAGCTCCCGCACCGCCAGGGGCTGGTAGACGCGGTCCAGGATGTGCCGCAGGGCCTCCCGGCTCTGCGCTCGCTCCGCTTCCAAAATGCCCTGGAAAAACAAACCCTGAGGTGGTGAGGGCAGCCCGGCCACAGGTGTTGCACATGCACACACGCTGGCACCCAGCTTCCTCTGCTGCAGCTGACTGCAGCACAGCACTGCCGGTATGGCGCTGGTGCCCCTCAAACCCTCCCTCCCAGACTGTACATGAAACAGTGCTTTAATCTTTTCTTTTACACAGAGACTAATGGGAACGGCTCAGGAACAGATGCTAGAGAGGCAGCCCCGGGGAGCAGGGCTGCACGGGAGTCTCAGGGCATCCCCCTGCACTGGTCACCCCGTGGGGCGGGACCAGGGCCCCGGGCCTGTCGGGATACACGCGGGGGAGTGGGAGGCTCAGGCCCACCGACCTCGTTGTCGGCGGCGGGGCCGTGGCCCAGCAGACAGAGGCCGGCGAGGAGGAGGCCGAGGTGGTGGGCGAGCAGGGGGCCACCCAGCGCGGGATGCCGGACCAGCTCCACCAGGGCGGCGGTGGCGGCGCGGAGCCGGGCCCCGCGGGCGGCACCCGGGGGCGGTGGCGGCGCGG
>VXAA01005663.1:570963-588225 GCA_013399115.1 Anseranas semipalmata
GCAGCAACAGCTCCAGCGCCTCCACCACCCGCTCCAGCTCCGGCTCCGGCTCCGCGCCGCCCGCCATTTTGGGGCCGCCGTGAAGGGGAGGAGCGCAGCCTTCCGCCACCATCTTGGGGAGGTCGGGCGAAGGGGGTGGTGCCGCCCGCCGCCATCTTGGGAGGGCGCTAATGAGTCGCCGCCATTTTGGGGAGGTCAGGCGAAGGGGTGGAACGCTGCTGCACGCCGCCATCTTGGGGGGCTCCTGGAAAGGAGAGCGGCCCCGCCCGCCGCCATCTTGGGCAGGTCGGGGGAGGCGGTGCGGCGCCATCTCGGGCCTGGCCTGACGGGTCCGGCCGAGGCTGCTGGCTCCTTTTCCCCACAACGAGCCGGGGTGCTGCCGCAGCTTGCCGGGGACTGTGTGCACCCAGCTGCCAGCCTCAGGGCCTTGGCATGGCTGTGCAGTGCCCCGGGGCTGTGTCCCACACAGGCTTCCCCAGCACAGGGCCCCACCGCCAGCACTGTGTCTCACTACAGGTCGCGGTTTGCTTTTTCCCTGCAGGTGGTGCAAGGGATGCTGCCATCCCCTGCCCCATGCAGCTGTCTCCTGCCCAGCCTGGCCAGGCCCATCCTGGTGCTCAGGTCGGCGGCCAGCAGTTTAGGTGTCTGTCCCTGCTTTCCAGCCCCGTGCTACGCAGGCGTCAGGAGCACTAAACACTCTGGCAAAGCAGGTATTTCAGGAAAAATGCTGCCTGCCAGGTGTTTCCTCCTGCAGGCGCAGGAGAGAAATAGCCCACGCTGGCTGGAGCTACTGCTGCCACATCTCAGCAGCAGCTGGCAGCCAGCTGGGGGGACAGCCCCCAGGGATGAGATGGGGCTCATCCACACAAGCCTCATCCATGTGTGGAGCACAGCCTCCAGCTGTAGCCAGCAAAAGTTAGCAGCTTCTGGTGAGAAATCATCAATTTTGTCTGTGAAAGGAGAGCCTAAACACGTAGCCATCTTGTAATCAGTGTGTGGAGGAGGAGGTGTGTGAGATGGAGTTACCACCTGCTCTCAGGTCTGCAGCCAGACGCTCCCTTTGGAGTAAACAGATTATGTATGCATTGCAAAGCACACAAATTAGCATATTGCCTGTCCAGGACTGTAACCAGGATGGTTGCAAATCCTTTGCCTGCTTCTTAGGCTGCTGCATGTTTAAAAGCATACAGGCACTGTGGGGCATGTTATTCTTCTGCTTTGTGTTTCCTTTAAAGGGCAGGGCTTCTCAAGAGAGACCAGAGTAATTATAAGGTTAGGCAAACATTAGTGATAACAGCCTTGCCTCTGCTGCTGGGCCCATGTGGGTCAGTAGGGCAGAGTGCTATGGTAGGCACACAGGGTGCAGCCACCATGATAAAGCACTTCAGTGCAAGCCTGGTTTTCATGCAATCTTCTGCTCCTCCTTTCCCTAAGGGCCTGTCCAGACTGGGCAGCAAGGTAAAACCTTGCCATGCTATTAGCTGCCAGCTGTGCCTCTTATCAACCCCTTGTGCCGAGAAAACACGTGCTCTATTATGGATCCCTCCCTTCCCGAGCAGGATTGTTATAAAGAGCAAGGGCTTCAAAAGGCATTTGCCTTCTGCACTTTGGAGGCAGCAGCAGCTGTGGCCATTGCAAGGAATCGCTGTGGGACATGCCTGCCTCTCAGCACAGCACTGCAGCTGGCAGAGCTACACACAGAGAAAAGGGCTTTGGGTTTTCTTAAAACAATTTTATTCTTTTAATTTTATATAAAAAAACCCATACAATCAATTAAAACTAGGCAATGGATCAGACCCTTTTCCCATTTTAAAAATACAAAACATGACAACAGCTAAACACAGTTCAGAATTTAAGTAAAGACATTTGATTTCAGAAAGCGCCTTCCATTAACTGCACAATAATTACACATAACACGACACAGAAGGAAATAATATAATTTGGTATACAGAAAAATAGAAATCTGTCTGTAAGTACTATATCAAATATAATTCCCTCATGCATCATGGAAAGAGAATGGCACATCATTAATTTGTGTTTATAGATCATCCACCCTGCATCGGCACATGCTTGAACAGCTCCACACAAAGGCTGGACGCCGGGCTGCGCGGGGCCATCCCGTTCCCTGAGCGTGGCAGGCCGCCAGCACGGCGGTGATTTCGGGTCTGGGAGCACGAGGTATTTTGGAGAACGCCAGAGAAACCTTTTCCTTCCACAGCAGAGGGAAAGAGGCGGTGGGGGCCTCTCCTTGCTGAAGGAGAGGTGCTGAGCACCTGCCGACAGGCACAAGGCAGGGGCTGCGGGATTTGGGCACGGGGAGGCTGGGAGCTGATCCAGGAGCACCTCAGCTCCAGGACGAGGAATGCCTGCCACCAGCCTCCTGGGTTCCCTCAGGGAGCCCCAAACAGCACCGTGACCTGTCTGGAGCCGAGGGGGACCAGGAAACGCATGGGATCCCCAAAACACTCTAGCCCTGGTGATCCTGAGCTTTATCTGCAGTGAAGGAAAGGAATGTGAGTCATGGATCCAGGGGAGTTAGAGGGGGCTTTGGCCACCCACCGCACAGCCGGCGAGGGCCAGTGCATGTCCGAGGGGGTGAACTAGCAAGAGCTGCCTCTGTTGCACGCCTGCCGGCCGGCTGGGAAACCAGGGCAGCCTAGTCATCATCCTCCCCGCCACCATAGAGCTCCGCCAGCTTCTTGAAGCGGTTGCCCCATTCGTTGAGGTAGTCGTAGTCCTGGTCCTGGTCGGAGGCGGAGGAGTTGAGGGAGCTGAGCGAGGTGGCCTCCGAGCCGCTGCCCTCGTAGTCAAACACCAGCAGGGAGTCGTAGGGGGGGGCCGTGGGGTCTGTGTCGGCCGCCTTCAGGTTCTGGGGGGCAGAGGAGAGGCTCAGTGCCCAGCCTCCAGCCAGGGGCTCACCCGCTGCTGCCCAGGGCCGGCAGGCGCTGTGCTCGCCCCAGCCGTATCCCGCGGGATGGGAACGCTGGTGGCTGCGGGCGACCCAGCGGTGCCAGCGCAGATGGAGGGGGCTGCTCCAAAGCGCATCACACCCTGCCCCCAGGGCAGCACGCGGGGCCGGGGCNCGAGACGATGCTCGAGGGATGGTCTCAGTCACCACTGGAAGGACCAGGGGCTTGTAGGGCACTGGGTGACCCCAGAGGGGGGACGTGGGGACCAGCAGATCCATGGGAACCTTGCGTACCCCAAATGTCCACTGTGGCTATGGCAGGGCCCTGGGGAGCCACGCCACCACCCACCATGTGGATGGTGCTATGGGGACCCTGTGGGCAGAACAGTGGCCCAGCACCCCTGTCCTACCTGGTCCTCCTCGCCACCACCCTCCTCGTCGTAGTGGTAGACATTGTCCCGCATGTCATCCTCCGGCGGCAGCAGCGGCTCCTTCACCACCTTGCGGCGCTTGGCGAAGAGCAGCAGCAGCAGCAGCAGGACTGCAAGCGGAGGGCGCAGCGTCAGGGCTGCGGGGTGAAAGCGGCCCCATCCCCATCCCCGTCCCGCAGTACTCACTCAGCAGCGCCAGGATGCCCCCCAGGATGCCCAGGATGGCAGGGACACCCAGGCCACTGGCGATGAATGCCCTCCGCTCGCAGTTTTTGGCTGCCCCTTCACACTCGCACACCTGGGCTTTGACCTGTGTCACCTGCGCCTTGCCCTGGCTGTCCGTCAGCTTCAGGAAGATGCTGTACTCCCCTGGCTCCAGCTCCTTCAGCAGGCTCAGGACCAGCGTGTCTTGTGCAGGAGAGAGAGGGCTTGGGGTCAGAGGTGGGTCCTGGCTCCCAGGTTTGGGGACACCCTCAGGGCTTTGCCACGTGGCAGTTCCCCATCATGGGGACCAGTAGGAGCTCCAGTGCCAGTGGCATTCGGGGTAGCACAGAGAGATCTGGCTGGGATCTGGCCCTTGCTCAGTGTCCCCCCACTGCCCCATGCCACAGATGGGTGGCTGGGCTGGACCCCGTGGCACCTACCTTGGCTGGTCACCTTGACAGTCCAGTTGGTGCTGGAGCCGTGCTCCAGCGCTGCCTGGAAGGGGTACGTGTTTGGGGGCAGGTCCTTGTCAACGATGGTCAGTGTCTGCTCCTCAGGCTGCCGGCTGCAGATGTCAAAGATCCGGGGCTCCGGTGTGGGCCCGTTGTCGTTCACGTCCTGGAGGAGCAGCAGCAGTGTCCCCGTGCCAGTGGCATCCGGCACCCCTGCAGAGCTGGCCGTTAGCGAGGTGCCTGGAACATGTCCCTGTCCCCTGCACGGCCACCCCACATCCCTGCCGCCCCTGGCTCCCTGCGGCAGGAGCGCGTCCTCACCGTTGTCCACGGCCAGGACGATGGCCTTGTAGGTGCTGTTGATGGCGTGCACCGACTCCCGGTCCAGCGGCTGGACAGCCGTGACGATGCCGTTCTCGGGGTGGATGGCCAGCCAGCCTGCGGGGTCGCTGCCCATGCGGTACCTGGGCAAGCGAGGGTCAGCAGGGGGGCTCCGTGCCTGCCCTGGCCCCTCCAGCTGGGTGGGAAGGGGCGTGCGGCCCTCATGCCCCCACCACCGCCCCCACTCACGTGATTTTCTGCCTCAGATCTTTGTCGGGGTCCTGGGCTGTGTAGGATGTGACCTCGTGCCCCACCGGCAGGTCCTCTGGCACCTCCACCCTCTTGACGGGGGGCACGAAGACAGGGGGCTCGTTCACGTCCCTGACAAGCACCAGGACGCTGGCCGTGGAGAGCGCGAGGGACACGGAAAGGGGAACTTTGTTCTCCACCGTCACCATGAGGTCATAGCGACTCCTGGTCTCGTAATCCAGGCCCTGAAAGTCGGCAGAGGGGAAAGGGGCTAGCACCGGCAGGGATGCAGCCCACACCGAGGCAGCCGTGTGGCAGCACAACCCACCTTGGCGGTTCTCAGGATGCCATCGTTGGTGTTGGGGTCGGTGGTGATGCTGAAGGCACCATCCTGGTCCCCGCTCTTGATGCGGTAGACGGCTTGCCAGGCCGGGGAGCCCGGCATGTCCTGGTCCGTCACGTGCAGCCTGGCCACCTCCAGCCCCACTTCATTCTCATCCACCGTCCCCTCGTACTGCAAGAGAGTGGACAGGGACGGTCACCCATGCACGGGGGCTTGGGGGGGGGCAGTGACTCACAGGAGCCAGCCCGGGTCGGGGAGACAGGTACCATGGTGGGGTTGAAGACGGGAATGTTGTCGTTGGCATCCGTGACCTCGATGACGGCTGTGGCCGTGGTGGACAGGCCCTTGCCCTCCTGGTCCGTAGCCTGGACGATCAGCGTGTAGTTGGGAGTGGTCTGCAAGCCGAGAGCCCCGCGGTCAGAGGTGCCCCCGCTCCCCGCAGCGAGTCCCACCCTGACCCCGCCGTGGGGCGCGGGTGCCAGGACGCGGTGCAGGTGCCCACCTCCCGGTCCAGCCCCGTGACGAGGACGCTGATGACGCCCTTCTGCGGGTCGATGGTGAACATCTGGTGGTGCGGGCGCGGCGGCTCCTGGCTGACGATGGAGTAGCTGATGATGCCGTTGTCCACGTTCACCGCGTCGTCTGCGTCCGTGGCGTTCACGGTCATCACGGACGTGCCTGGGCGCGGGGACGAGCAGGGGGGCGTCACTCACGGGACAAACCCCACGGGTGCCTCTGTCAGCCTGGCACCGCTCCAGCCCGGGGCCCCACGGCCCCCCCACCCGCCGGCCCCCACGCACCCGGCTTTGCGTTCTCCTCGATGTAGCCGACGAAGACCTGCTTGGTGAACACGGGCTTGTTGTCGTTCTGGTCCGTCACCGTGATGATGATCTCCATGGGGTCCTCCACGGGCTGCCCGCTGGCCGACACGGCGTGGGAGAAGAGCTGCGAGGGCACCGTCAGCCACGTGCCCCCGGCCGGCCCCGGCCCGCCCCAGCCCAGCCTGGCCCCCCACTCACGACGTATTTCCCGATCTCCTCCCGGTCCAGCGGCTGCGTCACCTCCAGCCACCCCGTCTCGCGCTCGATGGTGAAGACGCCCACGGGGGGGCTGTCCGCCCCCTGCCCCGTGATGCTGTAGAAAACCTTGGTCTCCTTGTCCTTGTTGGATTTGATCTGGCGGCGAGGCGGGGGGGCTGTTAGAGGGGCAGGGGGACGGCACCCGCATCCCCGGGGCTGCTCAGCCTGGCCACAGGGGACGGCGCTGGCTCAGCCCTTGTCCCCACACTGTGGGGCCGCGTACCTGCACCAGCCTCATGGGGAAGGGCCCCCGGTGGTTCTCGAGGCAGCTGATGGGGGGGATGACCCAGTCCCTCTTCTGCCTCCGCAGGCCGGGGCCGGGGAAGGTCAGCACGTCAGGCACCACATCCTGCAGGAACAGCGGCTCACCTTGGTGCCCGCGGGAGCGCAGAGCAGCCCGGAGGCACCCACCTCCCACCCAGCCCCAGGCAGAGGGGCTGTGGTGACCATGGGCATGGGGACAGTGCTTTACCTGCTGGTGGTGGTGGTGCCGGTGGTGGTGCTGCCGCCTGCGCCTGCCCACGGTCACCCGGGCCGAGTGCCTCTTGCCCATGGCATCCCGGGCATAGACGATGAAGCTGATCTCCCGCCCGTGGAGCTGCAGCGGCCGTTTCGTCGAGACGATGCCATCCACATTCACCTTGAAGCGCGTGTCATCTGGGACGTACACGGCCCACGACCGCCCGCTGCAGGCTGCGAAGCTCACTGGGGACAGGGACAGTGGGTGGGCCAGAGCTCCCGGCTGCACAGCACTGTGCCTGGCACACCCCACGTGCGGCACAGCTCCTTGCATGGCTCCGTGCACGACGTGGCCCATGCTGCATTGGCACATCCCCACGCACGGCACTTCCCTCTAGCATGACGTCCCCATGGCATGGCGCGTTCCCGTGCGTGACACGTCATCGCTGCCGTGCCAGCGGGCAGCGGGTGCTGCTGCTCCGGGTGCTTTTTGAATAAAAACAAGGCCAGCGTCCAGCACTGGCAGCCAGCCACCCCAGTAGCTGCCAGGCCCCAGGGCTGGCCCTTGGAGGCTGCCAGAGCTGGATCCTGCGCTGTGGGCAGGTGGTGACAGTGCACTGGTACTTGGGGACCTATGGGGGTCACCGAGCCCCCAGCATTGCTGGGGACCAGGACCATGCGTCCACAGCAGGGTTGTGACTCGCTGCAGGATGGATGCATCAACCTGGGCGGTGGGGAAGGTGCCAGACCCAGTGCACCCAGGGGTCCACAGCAGCGGAGCCTCCTTGGGGACAGAACGGGGAGATGGCATCCCAGTGTCACCAGCCTAGCACCCTGCTGGGGTCACTGTACGAGCCCTCGCTCTGGCTGCACTGGCCACACTGGCCTGGACTGGCACGCCAGGGCCAAGGACTGCCTGAGGGGGGGGACAGCGTGCAGTGCGGCAGCGATCAGCAGGCATCACATGAGCCGGGGCCGCGCGGCCGGGAGCTCCCTGAACAAACACTCCTTTGTCCGGGGGACGTTTTGTTTGAGCCAGCAGCACCCAGGCTGGGTCCCCCCACCAGCGCAGCCGCCTCCAGCCCCGGCACAACCGCGGCTCAGGCAGCAGGCACATGGCATGCCGGGGCACTGCCATGGTACAGCGACGTGCCCAGGGTGGGAAGCGCGGAGGTGGGCTCCCCTGGGGCAGCCTGCACTGCCGGGGCCGTCCCGCCATCCCACATTACATCAGCCCGCACGCAGCCCAGGAATTCAGAGGCGACAGTGGGGGAAGGCGATAGCAGAGCTGGGCCGGGGGCTGCGCCTGCCACCATGCCCCCGACCCAGCGGGGCGATGGGGAGGACCCCGCGGTGCGATGCCAGCCCAGCCCAGCCCCCGGGTGGGACCCGGGGCAGCCGGTGAGGCCGGCTGTGCAGGGATGCGCTGGGGCAGGCCAGGCGCTCCCGCACCGGGGGCTCGCAGCGGGGAGGTGCCCTGGCCCCCGCGGGCACCCAAGACCTGGCACTGAGCCGGCCGGGTGCAGCGAGCACGCCGTGCTCGGTGCTCAGCCCCGCACCATTTGGGTGCAGGGAGCGCACAGCGCTCAGCGCCCGCTCTCCCCCATCTCACCCGGCTGTGCACAACCTGTTTTTCCAGCTCCGCACTTGAAAGCCAACCTCTCCCAGCCCCATCCTCCCCGGGGCATGCAGCCAGTGGGGCCTCGGTAAGGTGCGGGGCAGGGGGAGGCGGTGGGGCAGGGAGCGAGCTCGGGGGGCTCCTGCACCGCAGGGTGCTCCCTCCCTTTCTGGACCCCCAACCAGCCACTGCCCATGGGGCCAAAATCACTGAATTACCGACTCCTGGCCGGGGCAGGGAGGTGAACAGCCCACACCGGGATGGGGACCTGGGGACCACAGTGCCCGCCAGCCCCCACGCCACCCCACGTCCCGCTGTGACACAGGAAGGTGTCTCGCCAGGGCTGGGCACAGGCTGAGTCACAGGCACAGCCAGCTGCCACCACCCCAGGACTGCTGGGTGCCACCACCCCCTCTGCCCCCGCTCCCCGTGTCCCCACACAGGTTGCGCAAGCGTGGCAGCTGCACTGGGGCAGAAGCCGGCGGCGGGGGGGAGGCACACGTCAGCCCCCGGGCAGCCTGGGTGAAGGCGCTGCAAGCCGCACGTCCCGCCCAGACGCACCCCCTGACGTCACCCGAGTTTCGCTGTGACTTCAGAGTCTCGAGGTTTCTCCCACCCGGGGCTGATCCAGGAGCTGTAACAGCTGGGGAGCATCTGGCCCAGCCGGAGACCTGCACCCCCCGCCCCCCCCAAATGGGGCCGTATGCCCACGTCCTGCAGAGCCGGGGGCTCCCTGAGGCCTCCTCCCTGGGGTTCTGCCACCCCATCCCCTGCCCGGGGACTCCTCGCCCATCTGCAAAGCAGCACACGAGGCCGAGCATGGTCCCAGGGTCCTGGTCCCAACACTGGGACACCAGGCAGGTGCTGGCCGTCCTTCCCTCAGGGCATGAGGTGGCAGCAGCCCCAGCACCCACCGGAAACCGACGCAGACGCAACGAGAAGCTTTTACTGCCCACATTAACGCAGAGGAAATTGCTCCTTCCTCCACCGAGCCTTTTCATCAGCTGGCCAGGGCGGCAGCACTGCCGTCGGGGAGGCTCAGAGCCGCAGCCGCGGCCAGCCCGGCCCCTGGAGCGCTCAGTGGGGCAGGGCCCCACGCCGGCGCTCGCCACCCCAGCGCCGCGCCGGGCCTATCCAGACCTGTCTGAGGCAAAGCACAGCGCTCGACTCATTGAGCTTAATTACAGGCCAGCTCGTCAGCCTGCCCGCGCCGCAGCCTGGCTGAGGCCTTTGAAGCGCTGCGTGGCACGGAGGGCGGCATCGCGCCTCTGCTGAGCGTCCCCTGCGTGGCCAGGCATCGCTGGGGCACAGCCGGGCATCGCTGCTCTGGTGCTGGCCTGCGTGGGCTGACCCGGGTGCCTGTCCCCTTCCCTCCTCCCACGCGCCTCCTCTGTCCCAGGCCCAAAACTGGAAGTGCTGGTGCTGGGACGCAGGGGATTTCCAGCTGGCCGTGCCATGGGAACCAGCCCCGCGCGTCCAGGAGGTGCCGAGGGCCACGCAACTGCCCGTCACCCTGCTGTCGGGCACGGCCCCAACGGACACGGGCTGCTGGTGCTGAGCAGCTTCGTTAATGATCAACCAGAAAGCTAACAAACGTGGAATGCATTAGGTGCGGTGCAGGGTCCAGCTCCCAGCCCCGATACTGCCAGCACAGGCGAAACTCAGCCCGGAGCCAGGGGGCGCGGGGGCCCCACAGCGCTCTGCGCCCCTCAGCCCGCTCCAGCATTGCTGTTGGCTGTTAACCCGAGCAAACGGCAGCCAAGCCGCTGCCCCCGCAGCACCAGGGACCAGCAGGACCTCAGTGCTGGGAGAGGAAGAGCACGGTGTGGATGTGCAGGCACCCCAAAGTGGCAGCAGATCCCCAGCACCCCAACTCCAGGGCCATCCCTTCCTGCACCCCAAGAACCGCCTGCAGCCGTGCACGGCTCTGCACCAGGTTGGGTGGTTGGTACCGGCACACGAGGCACCGCTGGCCCCTGGGGAGGCCATGCCAGGAGATGGGCTCAGCGGCCGCTCGAAGCCAGGCTCCGCGCCCCACGCCCAGGCCTGCCGGCCCCGACAGGTCCGCGCCGCCTGAGTCAGCGCCGCCNCACCCTCGCCCCGGCGCTGCCGGCACCGGCACCTGCACCGCCCCGGCTCCTCGGGGTGCACGGACACGTAGGCACAGCTCTGCGCCCATCGCCACCGCGGATCTGGGCAGAGACCATCGCTGTTTCCAGACCCAGCACCACGCAGGGTGCGCAGCCGCTGCTCTGTCCCCCCGTTGCTACCCTTGGTGCCACGCACCGAGCCTGTCCCTGTGACCAGGCCTCTGTGCCACCTTGCTGTGTACTGCACCCGTTCCCACAGGCACACCTCTGTCCCCATTGCCACCCTCAGTGCCACACACTGAGCCCATCCCTACGTCTCCCACAGTGCCATGCACCCAGCCTGTCCCCAGGAGCACAGCCCCGTGCCACACCAGCAGCAGGTTGCGGGGCCGTGGCTCCCGTGCCCGTGGGGCCCCAGCTGCCCCCCACGGGGGCCCTACCTTGGCCCAGGTCCCTGCCCGCCGCCACGCTGTCCCGGGGCACGGTGAAGGCGAAGATCTCTGCAGCGAAGCCGGGCTGGCAGGGGGCTGCCTCGTCGCACCGCCGGCCGCCCACCTGCCCGGAGAGAGGCGTCAGCGGGACCACCGCCGCCCCGTCCCGTCCCGTCCCGTCCCGTCCCGCAGCCCCTCACCTGGAGCAGCAGCAGCAGCAGGGGGAAGCAGAGCGGGNCCGTGGGTGCGGACCGCGGGAGCTGGGCAGCCCGGGCAAGCAGCCCGCCCGGGAGGCACCCACGGGCACGGCAGGGTCCGTCCCTCCCAGCACCCGTCCCGTCTGGGGACCGCGGTGTTACCCCCGTCCCCACACAGCGGGGCAGGCAGCACAGGCTGTCGGTGACCCCACACAGAGCTGCGGGTGGATGAACCCACCAGGGCCCCCCCGTGCCCCTGCCACCCCCTGCTCCACGTAGGGGCAAAGTCCCACGGTGAGCACCCAGCACTAGGGCTGTCCCCAGGGAGCTGGGAGGGGGCTGAGCCCCAGACACGTGGAAGCAGGCAGCACCCAGGGGAAGCGCTCAGCCCAGTCAGTTAATGCACTGAGTTGATTAATGCAGTTATTGCTAATTGCCAGGGGCCCGCTGGGGATGGGGAGCTCAGGGACCAGCCCTGCTGAGTGCCAGCACTGCACCCATAGGGCACCCTGGGGTTGGCCCCGTTCCCTCCCAGTGCCATCAGCTGCTCCCACAGGACCCAGATTGTCCCCCCCTACGTGGGGACAGGGACAGCCCTGGGGAAGACCTCAGTGCCTGGGGGGGCCCTGCACCCCCATGGTGATATTGCAGCCATGCCTGCAGGTACTGGGCCAAGCACTGCTTGGGGAGAGGCAGGGGGACAGCAGGGTCCCCATACACTTCTCCAGGGCCAAAGAAGCACACAGAGACAAGATGTTTAAAAAAAAAATCCACATCCTTTATTAAAACTTCTACATAACCCAGCTTAGCCCATCTGTACCATCACACTACACTTATTTCATGTTTTAAAAATACACAGGAGGAAGCTGAGGCCGCTTCAGCAGATGCAGAAGGCATCACGGGGAGCAGGGGAGGGGGCAGCGCCGGCCCCAAGGCACAGGCAGGAGTAAGGCTTTCGGCAGCAGGAGGAGCAGCAGCAGCATGGGGGGCCGGGGGGGCCCTACTCATCGTCCTCCCCACCACCATAGAGCTCCGCCAGCTTCTTGAAGCGGTTGCCCCATTCGTTGAGGTAGTCGTAGTCCTGGTCCTGGTCGGAGGCGGAGGAGTTGAGGGAGCTGAGCGAGGTGGCCTCCGAGCCGCTGCCCTCGTAGTCAAACACCAGCAGGGAGTCGTAGGGGGGGGCCGTGGGGTCTGTGTCGGCCGCCTTCAGGTTCTGGGGGGCAGAGGAGAGGCTCAGTGCCCAGCCTCCAGCCAGGGGCTCACCCGCTGCTGCCCAGGGCCGGCAGGCGCTGTGCTCGCCCCAGCCGTATCCCGCGGGATGGGAACGCTGGTGGCTGCGGGCGACCCAGCGGTGCCAGCGCAGATGGAGGGGGCTGCTCCAAAGCGCATCACACCCTGCCCCCAGGGCAGCACGCGGGGCCGGGGCTCACCTCATCGATGAAGTTTCCGATCTCGTCGGGGTTGGCGGGCCGGGGCCGGTACTGGGGAGCTGCCATCAGCGGGGGGGCCACGTCATTGCGGATCACCTCGGGGCGGGCGTCCAGGCCGCGGTGCAGCTGGCTCAGGTCGTAGTCCTGCGTGGGGACAGCATGGGGTCAGGCCAGCCCACAGTGGCATGGGGACCCTGTCCCCAGCACCCACCTGATCCTCCTCGCCCCCGCCCTCCTCCCCATAGTAGAAGATGTTGTCCCGCGTGTCGTCCTCAGGCAGCAGCAGCGGCTCCTTCACCACCTTCCTCCTCCTCACGAAGAGCAGCAGCAGCAGCAGCAGCACAACTGCGGGAGAGAAGCGGTGTCAGCGGGGACAGACCCTGCTGTCCCTCCGGGTGCCACCCATGCCCACAGGTGGGGTGCAGCCCGTCCCCCCACGCTCACGCAGCAAGGCCAGGAGGGCACCCAGGATGGCGAGGATGATGGGCACGCCGGTGGCCGGCTGTGGCTTCTGGGCACAGCTCTCCACATGCCCCTGGCAGTCGCACACTTGTGCCTTGATGACGGTGACCTGGTCCTTGCCCTGGCGGTCGAAGAGCCGCAGGTAGATGCTGTACAGGTCCTGCTCCAGCGGCTCTGTCAGCCGCAAGATGACAGTGTCACCTGCAGAGATGGGTGACACGGTGACTCAGGATGCCTAATCCCACACTGGCTAATGCGGCCATCGCGCTGAGCTCCCTGCATTACCTGCGTCGCCAACCTCCACGACCCAGCTGTCCCCCGAGCCGTGGCTCAGCTCAGCCCGGAAGGGGCCCGTGTTGGGGGGCAGGTCCCTGTCGATGACGGTGAGGACCTGGGGCAGGGGGCTGCGGTTGCAGACAATGACATCGCGGGGCTCGGGCTCAGGTCCGTGGTCATTCACATCCAGCAGGGTGAGGAGCAGGGTACCGGTGCCTGTGGCAGGCGGCGATCCTGCGGGGAGGAGTGGGGCTGGCAAGGGACCCCCCAGAGCAGGGAGACCCCAAGAGCAGTGCAGAACATGGGCACCGCTCCCTGCCCAAGGAGCTGAGCCGGGATGCAACCCCCCCATGACACCGGCAGCACGTGTTCCTCATGCGGGGCGGCAGCCCAGTGGGAACAAGGGCCCCTTTCACAGCCGCCGCGCCTCACCGTCGTCCACGGCCAGCAGCACAGCCATGTAGGTGCTGTTCTTGGCGAAGGGGGACTCGCGGTCCAGCTGGTCCCGCGCCGTGATGAGCCCATTCTCCGGGTGCACAGCCAGCCAGCCCGCGGGGTCACTGCCCACCACGTACCTGCAGGGCAGAGGGGGCTGGTCCCATGGGGACACATCAGCGGGGATCCCCCCCGGCCCCAACCCCAACCCCGCTCACTTGATCCGCTGCCGCTGGGCTCGGTCAGGGTCCTGGGCCGTGTAGGAGGCGAGGGGCTGCCCCAGCGGCGCGTCCTCCGCCACCTGGGCGAGCCGCACCGGCGGGTCGAAGATGGGCGCCTCGTTCACATCCTCCACACTGACCGTCACCGTGGCTGTGGCCGTCGGCAGCTTGACGGCGAAGGGGGCCTCGTTCACCACGGCCACGTGGAGCACGAACTGCCGCTTGGCCTCGTAGTCCAGACCCTGCGAGAGGGGAATGGGACGGGCAGCACCACACAGGGTGGGCGGCCACACCACGGGGACAAGCGGGGGACACACACCTTGGCTGTCTGCAGGACACCCTCGTTGCTGGCAGGGTCGGTGGTGATGCTGAAGGCATTGCCCTCGTTGCCGCGCATGATGGAGTAGACAGCACGCCATGCTGGTGTCTGCGGCTCGTCCAGGTCCGTGGTGGCCAGCCGGGCCACCTCCAGCCCAGCCTCGTTCTCCGGCACGGCCGCCTCATACTGCGCATTGGGGACCATCAGCACCCAGCCCTCTGTGCCTGGCCCACCCTGCCTGTGCCCCGGCCACGTTACCGTTTTGGGGTCAAACTCGGGGGCATTGTCATTGACATCCATGATCTCAATCACAGCCAGTGCTGTTGTGGTCAGCCCCTCGCCGTCCAGGTCAGCTGCCTGCATGGTCAGTGTGTACTCCCGCACACGCTGCAGTGGGCAGACAGACAGACACCCATCAGCACCCTGCAGCCCACCCAGCACCAGAGCCACTCCCATGGTGCCGCAGGTCCCACCTCCCGGTCGAGGCCGCTGGCGATGACGCTGAGGGTGCCGGTGGCCCTGTTGACAGTGAACATGTGGGGATGGGGCTCCCGCGGCTCCTGGCTGAGGATGGAGTAGGCAATGACGCCGTTGTAGGTCTCCACAGCATCATCTGCGTCCGTGGCGTTCACCTGCATCACTGAGGTGCCTGGGGGACGGGGTACCCACATGAGCGGGGCAGGCAGAGGGGACAGGGCACCCGTGTCCCCAGGAGGCAGTCCCAGTGCTCTCCAATGGACACATGCAGCAGAAGGCAGAGCTTCCCCACGGGGCCACGCCATGCCCAAACCACCGTGGCACCGGCCCTACCTGGCAAAGCGCCCTCGGGCACGGAGCCCCTGAACACCTCCTGCGTGAACTGGGGCTTGTTGTCGTTCTGGTCCGTCACCGTCACTATGATCTCCATGGGCTCCTCCACGGGTTTGCCATTCTCGGACACGGCGTGGGAGAAGAGCTGCGAGGCAGAGGGGTGAGCAGAGAGGCCGGCACAGCGCGGCGCCCAGCGTCCCCCAGCAGGCACCTACATGGTACTTGTCTATGTGCTCCCGGTCCAGCGGCTGTGTCACCTTCATCCAGCCCGTCTCCTTCTCAATGGTGAAGATGCCCTCAGGGGGGGTGTCTGCCCCCTGCCCTGTAATGCTGTAGAAGATCTTCGCCTCCCGGTCCCGGTTGGATTTGATCTGGAAGGGCACGCAGCGGTGCTCGGTGCCAGGACTCAGCCTGCCGCGAGCGGGCCCCCCACAGCACCGCACCCTGTCCTGGGCACGGGACCCATGCCCACAGCCAGCACCTCCGCTGCCCTCGATGCACACATCCATGCCCAGCCCCAGGTGCCCGCCCAGACACAAGGGGGATGGACGCAGCAAAGCACCACCCCGCCCCAGGGCACGCACCCGCAGCCCTGGGACCCCTCCATACCTGAACCAGCTTCTTGGGGAACGGGCCCCTCTCATTTTCAGGGACCTTGATGGGAGGGATGACCCAGTCCCTCTTCTGCCTCCGCAGAGCCCCGGGGATGTCCTGCAGGGACAGGGAGTGGGGTGATGGAGCAGCCACACGGGGAAGGTCTGGGGGACGGGGGTGTGCGCATGGGGGGGCTGCCCGGGAGCGTTACCTGCAGGGAGCGCTGGCTCCGCACAGGGGCCGGCTGGCCGGTGGCATCCCAGGGAGTCACGGGTGGCCACTCGGGGTGCCTCGGTGCCACCGCCCCGGCGGGGGACTCCTCGGTCTCGTACCGCACCGTGTCATCTCCAAAGGTTGCTACAAGGGGCAGGGTTCAGGGTAGCCAGGGAGGGGACACAACCTGCTGCCCCCACCCCAGCTGTGCTGGGGGCCTGTCCCCAAGCCCTGTGTGCCCCCTGCAGGGCCCCGTGTGCTCCCGGCCAGCCCAGCCGAGCCCTGTGGATTGGGATCAGGAGGGAGAGGCCGGAGCAGCTCTCAGCACTGGGGGCGGGCAGGAGCAAGAGCACTGCTTTGGCTTTGTTTCGGAGATGACGGGGAAATTCCTGGGCACGCAGGGCCCTGCCCCGCACCTCCCACCTCGGTGTGTCACCGCCTCAGGGCTCCCAGCTCCCCCCGCCCCAGGCAGGGACCGGCACTGCAGCAGGGTCCTGCACCCAAGGCCGTGCTGTGTCCCTGCGCCGTGCTGGGTGCAGCCCTGGGCCCCCAGCGCGGTGGGATTAGGGGATTAGCGGCGCTAAGCCTGCTCCGGCCACACCAGCCGAGATGCTGCCAGGAGCAGGGGGAGAGCTGAAAGCAGGGTGAGGAGAGCACGAGGCAGGTCCTAGGCTGGGGGAGAGCCCCGGGGGTCCCCTTGTCCCCACACCAGGCTGGGGCA
Source organism: Anseranas semipalmata (assembly GCA_013399115.1). Lineage (NCBI taxonomy): Eukaryota > Metazoa > Chordata > Aves > Anseriformes > Anseranatidae > Anseranas > Anseranas semipalmata. The sequence goes on from VXAA01005663.1 coordinate 587,227, forward strand.
GAGCTGGTGCCCGGAGGGCATTGCTGGCTGGCGATAAGGACAGTGCTGGGGCCGGAATGGTCACGGCCACACCATGCAGGGGCACGAGGAGCCAGCCCTCGCTGTGGGGAGCCCCCAGCTCTGCTCCCCAGCTTTGCTCTGGGAGCTGCTCCCTCCCGCGGGGACGGGCAGGGCACGGGGCTGGGGTCCGCAGCCTCACCCCAGCACCGGCGTGGGGACCAGGCTCCCCCCGCCATGCCCTCGAGGTCCCTCGGCACCGTGCCCACCTCCCGTGGGGCTCGGTGATGGGGCCGAGCCCGGGCGGGCTCCCGGCCACGGGCTCCCATGGAGGGGGGCTGCAGCCCCATGGCCCCAGCCCCTGCCCACGGCTCCGGCCTGGCGGGGGCAGCCCCGCGGGCCCGGCCGGGGGAAGCGGCACACGGCAGCCGGGCGGGCTGAGGTCAGGGCCTGGCACGGCGAGAGCACTTAGAGGGAGTGCTTTTAGCGCTCCGCAGCCATTAGGCGAGCGCTGGCTGCGGCCGCGGTTCCCGAGCAGCCCCGCTCCCCCGGGGCTGCCGACGAGTAAACACGGCGAGCAGCCCCGCCGGCACCGGGAGCGAGTCCCTGCCCCTCCCCGGTGCCCGCGGTGCCGGCCGCACCCCCACGCCCGTACCGGAGAAGGTGGCCCCAGGGCAGCTGATCCCAGCGCCAGCCCGACGCCCCGCACCGACCCGCGGAGTCCCGGCCCTGCCCGGCGGCTCCCGGCTGCTCTCCGCGGACCGGAGGCGCCGGCATCAGCCGACGGAGCCCGAGCGGCACCGCCAGCGCCCACCCCATGGCCCGGGGAGGGGGGGGCACAACCGGCCCACAGCCTGATGCCGGGGGCACAGGCAGCCAGAAGAGGAGCGATCCCGTGGCCCGGAGGGGGGGCGGGGGCGCAGCAGCCCCGCAGCGCTGCCCCAGCCCCACGCCGCGGCCAGGGCCGGGCCCCCAAGTTGGGGGGTGGGGGGAAGGACGGAA
>VXAA01005663.1:588494-600814 GCA_013399115.1 Anseranas semipalmata
CCGGCCCCGCCGAGCGGTCCCCGGCATCCCCGTGCGCCCTTCCCGGTGCCTCCGCGCGTCCCCGGCCTTCCCCGGGCACTGCCCGGTTCCGCCGTGCGCCCTCCCGGTGCCTCCGTTTCCCCCGCTGCCATTGCCCCGCTACCTCCGTGGCCCCCCCCGGGCTCTCTCTGCGCACCCAACGCCCGCCCTGCGTGGGGCGCTGGCACCGGTGCCTGCCCGGCGGTGGTCACGGGGGAGCCGCGGGACCCCCGTTGCCAGGGGGCCGAAAGGCGAGGCACGGCACGGAGCTGCCGTCCCGCCCAGGGGGGCTGCCGGGGCCCTGGGCACCCCTGGACCTGGAGCAGCTCCCTCATGCACGGCCCCCACGCCCCGTCCCTCCCCAGGCAGCCTGTGGGGACACGGGTGGCAGCGGGGGCGGGGGCTGGCACCCCCTGCACTGGCACCCACGTGAGCTTCACCGGGAGGACTTTGTCAGGGTCACAGTCCGGGGGCAGGGAGCTGGCCCTGGTCAGCACTCGGAGGAGCACCCAGTGTGGCCGGAGCCATGTGGCCCCACGCCCTCGCCCTCCTCCTCCTCCTCCCCCCACAGGTAGGACACTCTGGGGGGGTCGGGGGCTGCTGCGCGTCGGTGTGGGGCTGCAAGAAGGGGACAGGAGACCAGCACGACACAGCCCTGCCACCCTCCTGCTGCTCTCCATCCCACAGGACGCAGTGCGCAGCACCCAAGCAGATGTCCTGGCCTTCCCTGAGCCCGGCCCCGGCCTGCGGAGGCAGAAGAGGGACTGGGTCATCCCCCCCATCAGCTGCCTCGAGAACCACCGGGGGCCCTTCCCCATGAGGCTGGTGCAGGTACGCGGCCCCACAGTGTGGGGACAAGGGCTGAGCCAGCGCCGTCCCCTGTGGCCAGGCTGAGCAGCCCCGGGGATGCGGGTGCCGTCCCCCTGCCCCTCTAACAGCCCCCCCGCCTCGCCGCCAGATCAAATCCAACAAGGACAAGGAGACCAAGGTTTTCTACAGCATCACGGGGCAGGGGGCGGACAGCCCCCCCGTGGGCGTCTTCACCATCGAGCGCGAGACGGGGTGGCTGGAGGTGACGCAGCCGCTGGACCGGGAGGAGATCGGGAAATACGTCGTGAGTGGGGGGCCAGGCTGGGCTGGGGCGGGCCGGGGCCGGCCGGGGGCACGTGGCTGACGGTGCCCTCGCAGCTCTTCTCCCACGCCGTGTCGGCCAGCGGGCAGCCCGTGGAGGACCCCATGGAGATCATCATCACGGTGACGGACCAGAACGACAACAAGCCCGTGTTCACCAAGCAGGTCTTCGTCGGCTACATCGAGGAGAACGCAAAGCCGGGTGCGTGGGGGCCGGCGGGTGGGGGGGCCGTGGGGCCCCGGGCCGGAGCGGTGCCAGGCTGACAGCGGCACCTGTGGGGTTTGTCCCGTGAGTGACACCCCCCTGCTCGTCCCCGTGCCCAGGCACGTCCGTGATGACCGTGAACGCCACGGACGCAGACGACGCGGTGAACGTGGACAACGGCATCATCAGCTACTCCATCGTCAGCCAGGAGCCGCCGCGCCCGCACCACCAGATGTTCACCATCGACCCGCAGAAGGGCGTCATCAGCGTCCTCGTCACGGGGCTGGACCGGGAGGTGGGCACCTGCACCGCGTCCTGGCACCCGCGCCCCACGGCGGGGTCAGGGTGGGACTCGCTGCGGGGAGCGGGGGCACCTCTGACCGCGGGGCTCTCGGCTTGCAGACCACTCCCAACTACACGCTGATCGTCCAGGCTACGGACCAGGAGGGCAAGGGCCTGTCCACCACGGCCACAGCCGTCATCGAGGTCACGGATGCCAACGACAACATTCCCGTCTTCAACCCCACCATGGTACCTGTCTCTCTGAGCCGGCTTCTGCGAGTCGCTGCCCCCTGCCCCAGCCTCCCATGTGCAGGTGACCGTCCTGTCCCCTCTCTCAGACTGGTGATCTCCATGGCCACAGTGGGGCTGAGGCGCAGGTGAGCCTTGTCCCAGGCACAGTCCCCCTGCCCCTGCCATGGCCACTCAGTCTCTGCGCTCCCCCCGGTTCTCGCCGCACATTTGGGTGCCGCAGCACGAAGCAGCCTCTCGCTGCAGGCAGTCCCTGAATCCACCTTAGAGATCCAGGCTACCGACAGGGATGGACACAGGCTCCAAGCCACTGCCACCGCTGTCACTAGCGTGCAGGTGAGGCGCCGGGCCCTTCCCTGTGGCCCAGCGGCGTGGGAGGAGAGCTGGGCTCCATCACGCGGGCGGCTGCCCCTCGGGAGGCAGGCAGGTCGGACGAGCGTGGTTTGCCCGCAGTGAACCTGCTGACTGCTCCTCGCAGCCTCCACGTACCTGGCCCCACTCACGCGCTCTGGGCACTTTCCAGGGGGAGGTGAGGCTGGTCCGGCACCCTGAAATCCAGCGGGGCTCAGGTCCACCAGCCCCGGGGCCGCGGTGCTGCCGGAGCGTGGGTGCCGTTGGGGCACCCAGGCGTGCCAGCCGGGGGGGAGCCGCCTGCACGGGCCGGCCCAGCTGGGGAGGAGCGTACTGGGATAGCGGCGTCTGGCCCCGGCAGCTCCACGGGGAAGGTGTCCGGGGCAGGGGATGGCAACCTGCATGGTGGCACTGGCCACAGGGACCTGACAGAGCAGGATGGAGGAGAGGCAGGTAAGCCACCGGGAGCCCTCGCTTGCTGTTGTGCCTCCCAAAGGTCTGGGAAGCTGAAGCCTGTAGCTGGCCCTGGGCTGGAAGCAAGCGCCCATCCTGCTCCAGCAGCCCCGGAGCAGCAGCTGCAGCAGCTCCTGGGGGTCCCACCCCGCCGAGCACAGCTGGGGGCTGCCGCAAGGGAAGGTGCAGTGCCCCGACCCCATGCTGGCTGCATGCCCCAGGCAGCGCCGGAGCACTTGCAGGGTTAACGTCCGCCGCACGTGACACGGTGACACTGCGGATCAGTGCAGGTCGGGAAGGCGACAGGGACATGGCCGCTTCCTCCCTTGGGGCCAGGCCAGCCAGCACCGTGGCCCACCGGAGCGTGCCGACAGGGGGCTGAGCAGGGAGCCTGGCAGCCCCAGGCAGGCAGCCCTCCTTCCAGGCAGAAAGCCGGGCAGGGTGCCCACACCGCGCGTAGCAGCAGAGCTCGGGGCACGCAGGCAGCCACTGGGAGCTGTTGGGGTGCAACGCAGCCCTGGGCCCCAGCAGCTGGCCCCATGGCATGGGAAGGCAGTGGGCACCCGTGTCCTGTGAGCGCAACAGGGTGCTAGGGACAGAGAGGTTCCAGGAGGGACCTGGCTGCACGGGGCACGCAGGCAGCCTGGCGGGCTGGGGCCACCTAGGGATGTTCGGTTGGGGCACTGCCTGCCCCGTGCTCCCCCTGGCTCCCTGCTACCCATGCCAAATAATTATCCCTTGGGGCTGGGAGGCACAGCGCGGTGCTGGGGGGTGGTGGGGGGGTGGAAGCAGGATGGTGCTGCCGGGGCGCACCCCAGCTCTGCTCCCTGCCCTGCTGCAGGCCGGAGGCATGCCCAAGACGCCGCGCGGCTCCCTGACCACCCACGTGCTGAACACCGCCACGGGGCTGCCCGCCGCCGGGCTTGCCCTCCGCCTGGCCCAGCTGCAGGAGCCAGGGGCACAGTGGATGGAGCTGGCGCAGAGGTAGGAGAGCAGGTGGCGGCAAACGGGCAGAGGACGCTGTCACCGGCATCACCCAGCCCTGTCCCCCGCGAGACCAGGGGCCGATAGAGCGATGAGGGGAGGCTTTCGGGGCCAGCCAACTTGTGCTTCCTTCTGCTTTCAGGTGGACGGACGAGGACGGGCGCTGCCTGCCCCTCCTGCCTCCGGGGCAGGCTGAGGCTGGCACCTACAAGCTGCACTTTGAGACGGCTGCGTACTGGCAGGGCCTGGGGCACACCAGCTTCTACCCCTTTGTGGAGGTACCTGGCTGAAGGGCAGAGCGTGGGGCCCAGGGTGCCTGGTGCCGCTGGGAGCCAGCGCAGGTCACGGCCAGAGCTGCAGGGGGGCCGGGTGCTGTGCCGATGCTTGCTGGAGCTCACCCCCCTGGCCACCCTCCTGCTGCGCTCCCCCAGGTGATAGATACAGGAGCCCCGCGGGACGGGGGCTGCTTTTGGCCACAGCTTTATCCCACCCACACCCTCTCCATGCTCTCCCCTAGGTCGTCTTCACCATCACCGACCCAGCCCAGAAGCTGCACGTCCCGCTGCTGATCAGCCCCTACTCCTACACCACGTACCGGGGCAGTTAGGGCAAGGCACATCTTCCATGCAGGGCCGCTGGTCGCTGTGGGGGAACTACGCGACTGACACCATTAAAGGATTCAAACAGCACCGTTAGTCTCAAAATAAAAGAAAATCACCTTCCTTCGGGTGGGATGCTGGGAGCATGAGGCGGGCACAGCCCTGCTCCCTGCCCCAGGAGCACCCCAGTGTGGCCAGCACCCATGGGTGCTGCCTGGTGTCACGTGGGCACTGCCACGAGTCCTGCGGGGCCCTGCCCCACCGTCTGGCGCAGCACCGGGCTCTCCAGGGGCTTGAAGCCCAGGTTGTCCAGCGGGATCCCAAAGGCTGTCAGCTTTGCCTCCAGCGTCTGCAGCATGTCGTTGTGCGCCTGGAAGAGAAAAGCTCCGTGTTCTGGCCTGCTGCCCTGAAGCCCAGCCCCTCCTTGCCTGGGCACAGGGTCCCTGCAGCCCCCTGCACGGTGGGGGTCCCCCAAACAGGCCTTGCTTCGCAGGGGAAAAAAAGTCAGGGAACAGGGAAAACTGCAGCCTGGGCCAGCACTCCAGGGCACAAAGCAGCTCAGCTGGCCTGCTGCGAGTTCCCTTCCCTCTGTGCAAGGCCTGGAGCAGAAGTCCCACTTCTGTTCCCCCAGACCCAGGAATTACGCAGCATGCCCCAACCCCTTCCTCACCTTGCAGGCTCGGGCCAGCTGGAACTGCAGGTCCTCGATGGTGGTGTTCTTGGAACTGAGCACGTCCTGCAAGGGGAGATGGAGCGTTAGACTTTGGCTGCCTGGCACCGAGAGCACGTCGGCCTGGGGCCACGCTGCAGGCTGGAGCACACAGCACAGAGCAGCTGCTGTGCGGTGGCCAGGCTGGCACCGGGACATGGCTGAAGCAGAGCAGCTCACAGCACAGCCGGGCAGACAGCCACCACCCTGTCCCTGTGGAGCCAGCACTGCCAGGGACAGCCAGCCCCAGGCAGAGGCAAGGCACAGGGACCTCCCAGACCAAGAGCACGAATTCCAGCACAGCCCTGCCATCAACATCACCTGCCCTGCTGCAAGCAGGGGCAGACAGCAGCACCTGCTCCCACAGCACCTCCTTGCCGTCACGGCACCGAGAAATTACAGGGAGAGTCTCCCCAAGAAGACGCCGGTGGCTGGAGGCAGCTGAGCAAAAGAATTCAGGGACCCCAGCAGCTGTGGGAGACAGCGACGCTGTGACGCCTTCCCAGGAATGCGTTTCCCAATCTGCTGCTGTGGCACCTGCTTGTAGGTGACAAATCCGCTGTCTTGTCATACAGACTGAGAGCCTGGGGGTGCTGCTGTGCTCATCCCCAGGGTACCCTGGCAAGGGGGAGTCCACAAGCATCGCTGTCACCCACCACATAGGGGACCTGGATGGGGCAGGTGGCGCGGTACAAGCAAGAGGGCACCAGGGAAGCAGTGGCCAAGCCAAGCAGGGAACCTGCATCCCCTGTGTCAAGCCAATCTGAAGCAAATGCTGCTTCTCCGGTTACTGCTGCTGCATGCTCCAGGAATGTGGGTCTCTGAGCCGCCGCACCACACTGAGGCTTTCTGCATATGTATTTTTAGCAAGCCAGACATTGCAGAGCCTCTGGGAACCAGTCTATGTTGCCTCTGCAGCCAGAGAGGCCAGGAGAAGAGCATGGGCGAGGTTCACCAGCAGTGGCTCCCCCCAACAGAGCGTCCCGGGTCGCTGAGTCAGGCCCCCCATGCATCCTGCTGCTCAGCGGTGCGTTCGGGTGCCACCTGCCAGCACAGAGACCTGGTGAGCATTGCTCAGCCTGGGGCCATTCTCCTCGAAACAGACTCCACCTGAGGGAGAGATCAGCGCCAAACACCTACACCCACACGCCTCGCTCTCGAGGGAGAGCCGGAGTGCCCTGCGGCGCCGCACACAGCCCTGGGAGTGCCGGGAATGACTGACATGACAGTTACAGCCCAGCCCTCCACACGGTGCATTCAACAACTGAGCAGACTGAGGCGCTTGCTGCAGTGTCCTGGGGCTGGGGACTGGCCATCCGGGCAGATACCCACAATGCAGGGAGGACAGGGACTCCGTTTCCTGCCACACGGCCTGGGTCTGCCCTGACACTGCCCCAGAACCAAGCACCTGAGGCCCTAGCCATATTCGCACGCTCCAAGGTCTGCGTTTGCCCCAGAGCAGACTCTGTCCCTCAAGAGCCAGCCCTGCTGGGAGGGCTTCCACAGGGCCCCGCGGCACCGCACAGTTACCTCCAGCTTGCGTGAGACCAAGGAGAGGGCGCCCGGGTCGAGGTTGGAGGCTGCGAACACCTTGCTGAGCTCCACCTCCTTTTTCTCCAGGATGTCGAGTAGTCCTTTCAGCTTGCGTTCCAGGAGCAGGTTCTTGAACCCTGTCTTCTGCTGCACCTCGTTAATGGCTTTAGTGAACTTCTGGTAGAGCTCATCTCGCTCTGCCTGCACCTGCTCCGAAACACGGCATGGCTTCACACCGCCCCCAGGACCCCCTCGCTGGCAGCCACCCAGGGCTGGGAGCAAACAGGCCCGGCCGTGCAGCCCTGCCTGCTCCAGCGAGAGCTGGGCCATTCCCCAGCACCTGCACCCCGCGGGGAACGCAGGTGCCGGAGTGCAGCTTCCACCCCTCCTCCTGCGCTGGCACCTCCTTGGCACCTGCAGTTCTGCTTCCTCTGTCCCCCGGCATGGGACACCCCCAGAAGCCAGAACCCCCATCCATCAGTGGCCCCAAACAGCAGCGCCTGCCCCAGTGCAGCCTCTGCTATTCAAACCCTGGTGTACCCCAGCTCCCGGGGGGCTGCTTGCCCAGTCGCCTCTCCTCCTAACAGCTCGGTTCCCTGCAAACCTCCCCCTTCCTGGGCCCCAGCAGGGAGGAAATGGGCCCTCGCCATCCCCCCCGCAGCAGCACAGACTCCCCGCTTCACTCGGCCTGGCCCCAACTCCAGGCTCCTCAGTGCTCTGCCCCAAGGCACGATTTTAGGCCTCAGAGAGGGACCCGCAGGGGTCTTTCCTCCCCTCCTTGCAGCTGGCAGGAGTCCCTGGCTCACAGCTAGTTAATAAGTGTCCTAATTAGGATTTCTCCACCAAAGCCTATTTCTGACTGCACTGAATATGTTGCTGCCTTAATGATGGATTGTTAACGAGGCCTCAGATCAATGTTCATATTCCTGGGGATTTCTACGAATTGCAAATGAGCTCTGTTCTGCCTCAATAAATTTATCTGGGTTAGCTGGGAGGGAGAGGCTGAGTCTGGGAGAACTCAGTCAACAGAATATTCTTTGAAGAAGCTTCACGGCAAGCAGGGAAGCGACACCCACGCGCCAGCAGAACGAGGGAGTAACTGTCCCTGACTCTCCTCACTGTAGCAGGAGCCTCTCCATGCGGATCCACTCCTGACCCAGTGCCACAGCCTGTCACCAGCAGGCCAGGAGGGGACCATCAGTACATGCATGATTGCTCAGCAAAGTACAAGGCCGGGCCTGTCTGCTGAGCATGGGAGATGCCAAAGCCGCGATAAGCTTTGTTGGAAGCAGCAGCTACCATGCAGCTCCAGATTAGAGCTTTAGAAAGCCCTTGGCTAAGCACAGCACAGTCAGCCTCTGCTAAGTCCCGGTGCCTAACCCTCTGCAAGGGGGCAGGGTTTGAAGAGGGAGACCGAATGCCCAGACCCATCTGCAGCTCTCACCTTACTGAACCGCTGCTCCAGCACTTCGTGCTCCCACTGAAGGTCTTTCAGTTCCTTCTGGGTGACTTTCAGATGGGCTTTTGTGTTCTGCAAGTGGGAAGGGACAGTTAAAGAGTACAAGCTTCTCTGGGAGGTGGGTGGTATGTGTTCTGGCAAGGGAGGAAAGTGACCAGCAAAGAAACGGGGTGAGAAAACACAGGCTGCACCCACACCAACTCCCTCCCGCTTCTGCAGCAGGGGCTGCTCTTCTCTCTTGCTGACAGAGTCCTGGAGTCCCACCTGAGATCTTACCCAACCAAGCTGAAAGGCACTCAAAGGCATTTGCTCAGCAACCTGGCCAAACAGCTCTCTGCCGAGCAGCAGAGGTCACTGCTGAGCGACTCCACTCCAGGAAACAGCTGCGGTGACTCAGGGAAGAATAGAAAGGGGCTCACAGCAGGGCTGGCAACTCACCATCAGAGCCTCCTTGTCCATGTCATAGTGGGCCAACTTCTTCTGCAGCTCAAACACCTGCTCCTGGGCCTGCTGCAGGGGCTCCTTCAGTTGCTTGTTCTGGAGCAGCACATCTGCCTTCTCCTTTTCCAACTGATTCTCTCTCTTCTTCATCTCTTCCATCTGCTCCTGTTCTTGGGAACACGAGCACTAGCTCCTGGAGGGGCTGTGCAGCAGGGTCTGCCCAGCTCCTCGCAGCTCCTCATGCTGTCAGGACACCCTCCCACCGCTGGCCCAGCAAGCCACATCTCCTTGTGCACAAGAGCTTTGCTCATGTAATGGTGCACAACTCCCAGGAGAACAGCAGTACCAGCACCTCCACCAGGGAACTGGCCAGATCGGGGTGAAGTCCTTACAGGACCAGACCCTTGGTGGAAGGGTGACACTGCAAGCCAGGGCTGTGGCAGCAGAGTTGGGGAGCAAGCATGCAGTACCTTGAGCAAGCTGATGAGTGCCAGGTTTTTGAGGGTGACGTCATTGTAGTAGTTCTTCATGTCACTGAAGGCCTTCTCGTGGTTCTTCATCAGCTCGCTGATCTGGCTGTTTTTCCTCTCCTCTACCTCATGGATCTCGGTCTTCCGGCGCAAGTCAAGCTCATCCCGCAGCATTTGCATCTTCTTGTTGTATTTGGCCTCAATCTCTGGGGAAATGCACAGGGGGCTGAATGAGAACCTCCTGGAGAACCTGCACCCACGCACCCTAGCTCTGTTAGCAAGCACCAGCCCAGTGCATGCCACTGTAGCATCACTCGAGGACAAAACACTTGTTAACAGCCCCGCCGCAGCTGCCACCAGCATACAGAGCAGTTACACTGGGACCAGAGAGAGTAGAGCCCAGAAATAGCATTCTGGAAACAGGACATGGAAATGCTCCAAGTCAGCCCGTGAGAACCTGAAGCGTCCCCTGAGGAGGGCACTGGAGCCAGGACTTACATCTGCAAGGGCTCCTCCAGCCGCCCTGCCGGGCAGCTGTGCTCAGCAATACGGGCTGGCAGCAGCGAGAGCCCTGCCTCCACCCTCCAGCTCACGCGACAGGCGCCCGTCCTGGCTCCATTTTCATTGCACATCACAGCCAGGCCAGGAGTTCAGCTCAGACAGCACTGCTGGCCTTACAGCCTGGCAGCCCGTGAGCACGGGGGGCAAGAACTGGGGGGGAAAGCAGCCCCTTTCTGCTCCAGGGAGCCCAAGAGTGCAGCGGAGCTTTGAGGAACCTTCACCGGCACACTGACACAGGGGCTCCAAGCACGTCCTGACCTTTCACTTGTCTCTCGAAGTCATTACACAGCCGTGTGATCTCCTCCTCTTGTTTCTGTTAGGGAGAAACTTCATGTCAGAGGCAGACAACCCAATCCTGAGGTCACTGCATCACTACACAATGCAGACCAGAAGCTCTCATCCTCCACTCTCTGAGGTCCACATGGGCCTCCAGGCCAGGCCCAGCCACAGGGCTGGGGTCCAGCAGCCAGGGGCCACCCTAGTGAGCAGCCAGAACCCGTGGTCAGCCACATCTCACAGGAGTCCTTCCTGCTCCCTGGGAAAGGCTCCCAACATGGCATGAACACCATGTTATTTGAGCAAACAGTGGCATATTAGGTTCTTCAGCTGTTTTCATGGGCTTTGAGCCACTGCTGGTGCCCTGCTGCAGGAGGGCTTTCACAGGAGTTGCCACAGAAAGCCCTCCTGCTTGTTCCTGTGCCATCTTTCCAGTGCCTCTAAGTGCATCTGACACCGGTGCCAGTGGGGAACCCCCATTCCCACCTCGCTGAGACAGCAGAGGAGGCAGTCTCCTGCTTACACGCCATGGCTGGGAGGGCTTAGCCAGCAGCCCCACCACTTCCCTCTGCAGCAAAGGCACCTCACACGTGGCTCCAGCCCCTGCTGCCCCACCAGGCACCTACCAGGCGCATGTTTTTCACCACCACCTCATTGGCCAGCTCTTGCTCCTTCAGCTCCACCTTTAAGGAGCGCATGTCTTTGCGCAGCTCCATCTCCTGGGCCCAGTGATCCTTCTGGGTCCGCTTCATGGACAGGGTGCCCTCTGCCTTCAGCTCAGTGAGGTTTTCCTGGTGTTCGTACAGCAAGTGCTTCACCTTCTGCTTGTAAACCTAAAGACAAGCCAGAGGCCAGGTGAGGGGCGTCAGCAGGAGCCAGCAGAAAACACCTGAAGCTGGGATATTGGCCAAGATGCTCCTGGCTTGTATCCTGCCCAGCTCCTCATCCTCTGCCCCCTTCCCTCACCTCTTCAGACCTGCTGCCTCTCACCCAGGGCTTGGGGCACGCACACGTCCCAGCCATCCCTCCCACCTTGATCTCCACTTGATGCCGTTCCTCCGCCTCCTCCATCTCCCGGTCCTTGTTACGCAGCTCTGCTTTCTTCTCCTCCAGCTGCCGTCGGGTGATCTCCCAGAAGGTGTGAATCTTGTCCCGCTCCAGCTGGAAGTAGTTGCGCTCTTCCCGTTCCCGATCCAGCTCCTCCCGGAGACGCACAATGTGCCCCTCCAGCTGCAAAGCCAAGAGAAAGAGGCAGGTAGCGGGAAAAGGAGGCCTGGGACAGATGGCTCCCCTGAAAAATGTGCTGACCCAAAGTTCTTTTCAAGATATCCATGGTGAGCTCTGTCACAAACCTGCAGGACACGGTAGCCTCTAATGGGACAGAGGACAGGACAAAAGGTGGGGATGGGGTGGGGAGAGCCCAGGACCTGACAGTGACCCACTGGCCTCAGGAAAAGGAGTGACAAAATCTCCTCCTACCCTAAGCAGCCAGGGCTTGGGCATTCTGTCTCACAGCGGCCAGTAACACATTCTCAGATGCTAGATAATACTGAGACGTGCAAGATCTTATCCTGGGAGTGAGATCCCTCAGAACAGGACCATCTCCTCCTATGTTTGTTAGGCACCCAGCACAACAGGCCCACGCTGGGCAGCCATGGCCTCTGCTTGCCCTTCCTGTCCCTAGGGGAGCCTCCTGCCCCCCGACACAGCGTGATTCGGGACGTGCCGAGAGTGCAGCGGGCTGCGACTCACAGAGCTGCAGGCTGAGCGATCACACGGCTGAGCGCAAGTGCAACAGCCTGCAGAGATGAGCCTGCTCACACCAGAAAGGCAAAGGAGCTCCGGTTACGGGTGGGAACAGCCAGGGGGGGGGAAACGAATGCAGAGAGAAATGCTGATTCTAGCGGAATCGGTCAGTCAGGTTACTTTCTACAGGGAACACCACAAAACATAAAGTACTTATCAAATAATGCACATTCTCATCAGAGGTACCTTTTCCAGGACTTTTCCACACTAGCAGGACATTGACACAAGAGAACAGGGTGCCATGGTTATGGGATGAGGGCAAAGACAGTGAGAGCCCAGGGCAGGAGAGCAGAGCGCCACGGAATAGTAGAATCAAGGATGGGATAAGGTGGCTGCTCCTTCCAGGAAAAGCACTGAACAGGCTTTGTGAGAACCGCATGCCCAGCACAGACGTGCGTCAGGCAATGAAATGAACACCGACCGCTTGTCTGTCACCTGTTGTCCCCGCGGCCTGGGTCAGGCGCCCAGCAGCGGTCTCCAGCAGCGCCCCTACAAGCTGCAACGTCCTGCCCCAAGGGCAGGCTAGGAGACGGGGAAGCGCTCACCTGCTCCTTGCTCATCTCCTCCGGGGACAAGGCATCCACTACTGCCGGAGCTTTGCCCCCTTTCCCTTTTTTTCCAGCTTGTTTCTTGGGTGCCTAAAAAAGAAAGGAAAGCGCCCGAACTGCGAGCGCTCAGGCGCCGGGGGGAAGCTGCGCAGCGCGGCGCTCGCCCGGCCACCGCGGAGCCCACCTGCCGCCGCGGCGGGGGCGGCATGGAGGGGTGACAGGGGGCGCGGGCCGGCGCGGCCGGG